>JAZHFQ010000725.1:4200000-4597280 GCA_038387885.1 Spodoptera picta
TATTTTACACTTATATATAACTAACAAAAAATCAATTTAATAGTCAGTATAGAGCTTGGGAAGTATATAGCATGTGAAGGATAGAAAATTCAAAGTTTTCAGAATATTGTAAACAAAACTTTATGCTATATACCCGCATAAAGTATTTTACATAGTGATCGAATTTGAAGGTCTGATTTTGTTACTTATGTATCATATAAACGGGAGACTCGATTGCTAAAACTAAGGTAAAATGCAAACGAATAAGAAAATAAATCTGTATTAAACTGTCAAACACCAAGCGGTCACCGGTGACCGCAACCTATTGTTCTATAATTGTGTCTATAATGACGGTGCTCAACGAGTTAATAGTATTTAGCTTTAAGACAGAAAAAAATTACAACTTTGCATTTAATTATATTTATTGATAAACTTTATTGTAATAAAAAACAGAGCATCACTGAAATTCTTTAGTGAACATTAATACCTAATACAACTTTACTAACAATTTCAATACGATTTCAAATTTAATTATAAGAATTCAGAGAATTCAAGCTTTACTTAGATAGTTTGAAAAGAGTTTAAGCAGTAAGTAACATGTAAAATTTACACAAGTCAAGACAAACGAACTGACAATTCCATACCCAATTAAAATTAAGTTAGGAATATAATCAAGTTATCTTATTAACAGATACAATATACATCAATGAATAATCCTAAAATCCAATTTGTTACTCATAAAAATTTGCATTCTGGTCTAAATTGGGTACTGAGGGTATAAATTCAAATTTAGTGGCTAAGCTGGTAGGATATAGGCTAAACGAATTCAAAATTATACCAAAATATAGACTGTGGATCACTGATTAAGTAATAATTATTATTAATACATTTATTTATTACAGTCATCGTAACTACACTGGTAAATGTATAAACAAATAGTCTTTAGGTTGGTTTTCCAACAATTTTACAAATACGAAACATGAAAGCTATGTTTTGGGATTATGAAAAAAGGAAGGAATTTCAAATTGAGTGTTTAGTTTACCTATGAAATTCTTACAGTAATTCCAGTCTCATTTTGGAATGGGTATATTGTTACTTAGGTAATAGAACATTAAAGTCCATATATTATATGCTAGTTTAGGTACTTATATTCTGTTCAATTAAACCATTGCTTGCTTCTTGCTCCTACCGTTTACTCTTCTCTGCATTACCCAAAAATAAGACTGGAAGAAAATGGCTGCGGTTAAGTCCACCAACTTGTGCATTTTATGCATGAAGCTAAAATAAATAAATATTAAAAACCACAAGTCTCCTTTAAATTCTTGTTTTTTTTAACTCACAGAAAGCAGTTACAAATTAACTAATTCTTTCTTCAATTGACTAATTGTTATATTATATAAAATAATAATTAAAATCTAATAATACGGTATTTGACAACTAGTCAAATTTAATACTTTATTCGAACTGTTAAAAACGACAGTTTTCTATGAATTTTGTATGAGATTGTGAATTGTGACGTCACGGTTCTTTTGCGTCAAACAGCATGCTTATTTCTTAAAATTTTGCTGGAAAAATACTAAAATTAAGTTAGTCATAAAATCATTAATTGATTTTGAAAGTGTGACTATTTTTTTATATTTTATTGTATTGAATAGTCGAAATAAGTTATTTTTGATTAAGAAAAGTACGTAATTGTGGATGCAACAGTAATCATTTATTTTTTGCACATTTGTTAACCTCTTTTTACAAATCTTTAATACGACTTAAATAATCCTGTCTCTTACTATGTAAACAAACGGTTGACAAAACATAAAATAAAATCTTTATATGTTTACAAGGCGATTAATTAAACATTAACTAACTTGTCTGACAGTGAAGCTAATAATGTTTTAGTTCTAAGCTTGAGAATCAATTTGAGACAAAGATCAGACTCGCAGTAACCTATAAACTATCTTTAAACTGTCATACACCGCGAGGACACCGGTGACCGCAACCGATTGTTCTTAAATTGTGTCTATAATGACGGTACTCAACGAGTTAAGATGATTCGTGGATCTGACAAAGAGCTATTTGGATATATTTTTTTGTGTGTGCGTGCTTTTTGGTAAAAAATGTTAACAGTTATAACACGGCAGTTTGGCAACGACTTCAGTGTATGTCAATAGGCTGAACTCGTTCTACATAGGATTTTTTTTAAGGGTGAAAATCATCGAATGTCTTCTCCCGCCTGGATGAGGTGGGAGGGAGTGTCAGACTCTTACTGACTAAAAACCAACCCGTTGTACAACTGCACTTCGAGCCGGAGTTCCGGTAACCAGTTAAGTTCTCCGCAGCTCAGCCCTATTGGGCCCTATTCGTGGTGGACTGATGGCTCTTTAAAGCGCGCGCGGAACGCGACGCGTCGCACGCTCGGGTTCTACATAAGACTAGGACTCATTCCTACGTAACTAGTATAGAGTGGATTTATTACTTTTAATATTTTCACGTCTACCGACTTCAGGTATTAAATAAAACACAGAATGTCGAATTACTTTTTTTTACAAACCAGTTTGAGGTAAAGCTGTGAGGTATAGCTGTCGATAATAATCAGAGGTAATCGTAATCACATCCTCATTATGCGATTAATATTACTAAGTTATTAATAAACAACATAATGTTGATGGAAGCCAATGTGATTATCAAACCTGTTTTTCCTTAAAGGATAAGATGGATGTGAAAATGCGTTTCTCAAATCTAACCAATGTTATGTTAGTTCTGTTAATTCAAATCAAACGTTAGAATCTTTGGCTAATACTAATTCTATAATTGAAAAACCATAAACAAAAGGAAGAAAATATTTATGTTCTATTAAGATACTTTCCATTTCTTTAACCATAAAATAACAATAGAACACAAGCCAAGTCTTAAAATAAAAAAACAATTGACCTAGAAACCAAAAAAGGTCCAAAAAATCCATGTTAATAACTCGGTCAGGTGCAAACTGGTGCCTGGTGCCTTTGGGAACACAGTCCCACTTCTGGTGGGAAATTTGAATAAACAATGAGACACGTACCCGACTCGGATACCCCACGATTCCCCGTGTAAGCCCGATCTATGAAGGAAATTCAATTTACTTTCAATTCCCCTTGTGAAAAATCCTTCGAAATCCATATTTGTTGAAAGACGGCTGTAAAGATGGATTAATGTAAACTGATTTATGTTTTTTCTTGACTTTCTGGTGTTAGTAATAGATCTATAGTAATGTGCTAGATATTTTAAAAATTATCTTAGATCATAAGATGAAGTTGCAGTCTTTGCAATTTCATCGCTATTTACCAGTCCCATAAATAATTTCTTAGTCACTTTTGTCAAATAATACAAGGAATATACCTCGTGTGTTCATAAGTTTTGAAACAAACTTTTTGCTTATAAAAATAAAATAAAAATTACTGGCTGCTGTATATTTCTTTTTCTAATTTTGAATTTGGAATGTTAACTTTTAATATCTATGATTTCGGATTATTTTATTTAAATTTTCTCGTAATGGAGGGAACAAAAGAATTACGTGCGACCGTCATTTCATTATTTAAGCTGGGAAGAAACCCTATGGACATTTTCCGAGAACCGAAAAGTTTTGGTGTGAGCCGTAACTTCGTGTATTACACTATTAAACGATACCAGGAGACAGGTTCTTTACATGATCGGCAAAGAAGTGGTCGTCCACGTTCTGTGAGGACGCCTGCGAACATTAAAATCATCCGAGAGCGACTTCGCCGAAATCCATGTCGCACTCAGAAGAAACTCGCTCTGCAGACCAATATTTCGCGCGTTTCAGTCAACAGAATACTGAAATATGATCTCAAGGTTAAGGCGTATAGCCGTAGAAAAGTACACTTTTTAAACGATCGCCTTCGTCAATTGCGACGCGAACGTTGTCCAATACTGCTTAGGAGACACGATGCGAGGAAGATACTCTTCACCGACGAGAAAATCTTTACCGTCGAAGAAAAGTTCAATCGACAAAACAATAAAGTGTATGCCAAAAGTAGCAAGGATGTCCCACCTTCAGCACGGAATGTCTCGCGTACTCATCATCCGGCTAGTGTCATGGTATGGTGGGGAGTTTCGTACGAAGGTGTCACTCAGCTTCATTTCTGCCAACAAGGCGTCAAGGTGAAAGCCAAAAATTATCAAAGTGACATTATAGAGACTGTTGTGAAACCCCTGTCTAATACCCTATTCCATAACAAGTATTGGGTTTTCCAGCAAGACTCGGCGCCATCCCATAAGGCTAAAACCACCCAAGCTTGGCTGAAGGAAAATGTGCCGGCCTTCATTGCGGCGAACGAATGGCCCTCTTCCAGCCCCGACCTCAACCCGCTGGATTATTCTCTATGGACCGAATTAGAGCTCAGAGCCTGCCGAAAGTCCCACCCAAACTTGGAGTCACTTAAGCGAGCTCTTGTCCGAGAAGCGAAGCGAATTCCTCTGGATAAGATTCGTGCCGCCATTGATGACTGGCCAAATCGTCTAAAGGCATGTATTAAAAACAGGGGTGGTCATTTTGAATAATAATTATATTTAATTTTTACTTACTATCTACTTAATGTTTGTTATTGTTTTTATAAATATAAGTTTATTATTTAAAAAGATATGCAACTTTTAATTTGTCTCAAAACTTATGAACACACGAGGTATTTCTTCGTATAACAGTACAATCTCCAGTCTCTTTCGGATAAAAATCTCATACTTTTATGGACATTGCGCTAAGATAAAATTATGAGGAAATGGCCAGCATCATACCATACGCTTCTCGACTCTTATAAGGCGAGCACGTACGTATTAGGAAGTGCCATAATGCATAGCCGAAAGCTATTGCAATGGGTTACAGGCCACGGTCGAGCAACGGGACCTTGAACTCTAACTGTCACTATAACTTAACTGATTTATAACTTAACTAGTAGCACTTGATTAACTTGATTGATCATCTGTTAGTTAAATTGATTGCCTCTTCATGTGTATAGCTACTTCATGTTTTGACAGTTAGAACCTTAGATTAATTGATATTTACGATATCTAATATCTATGCACGAAGAACGTGCTTAGTAACGCCATCTCTCGAAACTCTGTCGAACTACAACGATGTTCTAAAACTGGAGCTGTGAATAGACTCCTGACATTGGGACTCGGGAGATCAACGGACGTGTAATTTTTTACAACCAGCCGCTTGGGAAATCCTTTTATACAGAATTTCGACACAGTTACCGTTAAATAAACAAAATAATCCAATTTAAAACACAACTACGTGTCTAATAAAATAAACCTGACAACATATTAACCATAAATCTGAACGGATTTAGTGTCCAACTTTATTTTCATTTTTATTATCTTTTAGAGACTAATATTTCATATTACGTAACTTTTTAATGATGGCTTAAAATTCACAGTTCCATTTTTGAAAACATAAACTATAGAGATGTGCACATTAGGATTAAATACAGATTAAAAATCTAATCTGACAACTGATCGGTGAGCTCTAATTACAAGTCGATTACTTGGAGATAATGACATTATGTCAGGGAACGGTGTGAATTACCACGTATGCAATTAAAATAACAATAAAGGTCACATATCGACCTTAGTAATTAAGTTAGAGGTACACATTGACAAGTTTCATTGTCACGGCAAACATAATGATTGCAATTAATAAAAATGTAACAGTAATACCAGTATCAGGTGATATTAACTGATGCCAAGGTCCAATCCTTGACTGCAACCATAGCGCAATAAATTTTGATGATTATTTTTTTTAAACGAACTAGGCAACGGTATTGTGTTTATGTTTCCGGTAAAATAGTAATAAATGTCGGTGATATTGTGTTAAGCTCAAATAAATCTAAATAATGACTTTTGACAATTCTAATTTCGGTCAGTATTGTTTTTGTTTGCCTATTCTTTAAAAATAAAAAGACAAGCATAAAAAAATAACCACCATTTAAATCGATTTAAAAATCGAATGCATGGCGTAATTCCATTTACAGTTTGAAATACAAAAAGTATATATATTGTATACGACGAATTTATTAGTGGTTTCAATAAAAATCTACGGGCAATCTACGCGAAAAAGGTTCCATTCGATCCTAACGAATACGATAAAAATTCAATTCAGTTGCTTGAATAGGTACAAATTAGTCGTATAGCGAATAACTGGGAATTTTAGTTATTTGAAGAAGTAAGAAAAGGTAGTCTTGTTGTAATTAAACCGCTTCAGTCTAGGTTAAATGGAAAGCCGTGCAAAATGGTGGGATGTCTTAGGTTTTTATTTGACGCCGAACTCCAGACTAATTGTCTTTTGGCTAGACATACTGAATTTATAGGTGATCGAATGTCCATCCCTAGGGTATTAATGGGTTGATGTATTAAGCCGTGACCTTGTTGTTCTGGTCACAAGGGCAACTCCTGGTTACGGAATATCCCATAAGCCCGTAACATTACGCATTTAACATTTCGATTTGAAATACTAAGCAGAACACAGGATTAGGAGATATAATATATATAAACCCACATTTTCGTATCATGCCATGAGTTCCTTGTAAGGACAATCATCGAGTCCGATTTACAGCAAACATACACAGTATGCACCCACTATTACATAGGTATTCCTGATTCATGTTTGAAATAAAATTTCCTAACCAAAGCCTGGCATTTAAAACCTTAGAAACTATAAGAAATGTTTCTCATCTCACGAAGCTTAGAAAGCAATCATATCCTTATAAGAAATGTGTTGAAAATATCGATATTGCCGTTTATTATATTGCTTTAATCCCTTCTTTTATGGTGAGCGTAAAACTATGGGAAAACGCTTATAGTCCGAAAACTATAAAATATTTTATGTCTCTTAAATTAAGGTATTGATTGACTTAACATGGCGTTTAACTCGTCGAGTACCGGTTTTGTAGACACAATTATAGAACAATAGGATGCGGTCACCGGTGACCGCTTGGTGTTTGACAGTTTAATAATCCTGACTAAGAACTATGGAAACAGTTTTTATTAAGTTTAAATTTAAACCAACTCCAAAAATGGGGATATTCACAATTCGGTTAACGGAGATTACTCTCGAGGTTTTTAAACCAATTTTTCTGAAGTGTTATATTTATGTTTTGGCTGACTGACCAGCCATGTAGGTGCTGTCTGTAGGTCATCTTAGTTTAACCGAGGTTCCAATCTTATCTAACACATTCTCCCACTGGCATACATCTTTCGAATACTTTAAACACTCGGTAGCCATTATTTTCCATTCATAAGACAACCTCGGCACTGACATTGACTTCAATTGGAAATAATGCAGCAGTGAAAAGATTTAGCCTTCGTTATTATTGCTGTGTGTCAAGATTAGGCAATTGTGGATTTATTTATAGACACATCTGTGGAAACAGGAATAAATATTATTGTTACATGACATCACTGTCGTAATACTGAAAACGATATTATTCATTTCATTTTGTTTACGTAAAACTTTTTCGTCTCCGGATCCTGTCTCAAAGGTAATCAAATGAGAAATATAATATTTTTACGTTGAATGTGTTTCTCAGAACATTTTGATGGTAAAGATATTATTCTTAAATCTCGTCTTTCCAAACTGTGTCACAGTTATCTAATAAAATTTATTGGATTAATAACTTATAATAATCAAACTTGACAAACAGTTTTTGTGAAGATAAACTACGGAAGTTTAAAAATGAAATTTAATAATGATTGTAAAAAAACATACTCCACAGATTTGCTCTTACATAAAATTGAGAGGTATCCGAAACTAATATTTCTTCCACAGCTTTTTTACTACAATATGCCTTTCAGATGTCATTTACGAATCACAAAGGCTAGAAAATTGTATACCTTTTTCATAAAACGATACAATACCACAGACAATACTCCCTCAGCAACTCAACCCACAAATAATAATACTTATATATTTTTAAACGACATTTTCCTTAAATTCTCGTTAGCACAATACCTTACATGATGTAATGTAGGTAACACTCAAAAACATACAACAAGTCAACGAATCAATAACACTCTTTTTACAATAATTTACGATATTTTGATAAAGTAAATAATAAATTGTCCAATAAAATAACGTTGACATCACACTGTTACGTGTACAAAAATTGTGCTACACGTAAATGGTAAAAAAGTAATAAGTCGCCTAATACAGCCAACGTTTATAAGCTGTAAAATTAAATGCCTTTGCTTTTTATTACTATCAAATATCCGCCATGTTTGATGAAAAAGTTCAAAACGGTTTTTTTCGTTACGTCATTCTTTATTTAAAATTGAATTTGGAAAATATTAATTGCGGTATTTTTCATTTACGTTGTTGTCATTTATTTAAATCGGCTTTCCATGTTTAAAATTGTTGCGTTCCATTTCGATAAACGTTATTTATGTGAGTGACGTGTTTTTGTCCTTTCCACAATGTTACCGATATAATAACAAAATATTCTGAGTACCGTAATCGGTAGTCAGAATTCTGATCGGTTACAATTTAAATTAATTCTGATAACAAATTGATTTCGGTACGTACAGCAGCTGCTGTAACCGAAAATAACTACAAAACTTGACGATTACAGAAATTATTAATCGATATCTTGATTAACAAACCATTTAAGTAACTAAAGCACCTAATAAACCAATATAAATAACAAATTACATCGATTAGCACCAAACTAAACACTAATCAAATGTCTATATAAGATATTAATATTATAATAATTAGTTAATGTGCGATCATTTGCATATACCGGTAATCGATAATAATCAATTTATTCGTTAAATAAGGAATCGAATTTATTTGTCATCATCTTTTATTACGGAATAATAGTTTTATTTGCTATACTTTGATAGATATGTTACACTTGCGATATAAGAATTCTACCTGTGTTTACCTTACCAAATACATGCGAAACCTTTTCGACTTGGATTAAATGCCAGTCCAATGTTTACAAATGCCCTTACAATCACAAATCAATCACACCGATTCCAGAATCCAATATGTCTGCCCAATACATATTGACGAAGGTTCAATACAGCCACGTCAACATTATTCAACAAATATTATCGAAATTAACAAAAGAACATAAAATATAGTAATTTAACACTTGCCCTCGACACGTTAACCAGAATACTACCTTCACCTTTTTTGCGAAACCTCATTGACAAGGACCAAACATTACCTGTGGACAATAAAAAAGATAAACATTAATATAAAGTTACATAAATGAAAGATATTTAATAATGAAAATTGATTAGTTTGTCAATCAGAGAGTAATTTATCAAGCGTTTGAATTTAGAATTTTAGGGTGAAACTGTAAACCCGTTTAAAATGATGATTTATTCATATGGTTACTGGAAATTATAGAGTTAAGAGCGGTATGGAAGGGACAGCGGCAAAAAGAGACATTTAAAACCTCCTTGCACGACATCGAACCATAAACAATTAACGCAACCACGATTTAATTAGTTTCTTTGTCAATCTGACTTGACTGACAGGATGACGTTTTAATTGTGTACAGCGGTTTCTAATTGGTGAAATTACTGGTTAGAAGGGTTTGATTATGCAAACTGCTAAATCATCCGACGCTTTACGTATACGATTAACGTTTAATTTTGATGAAGGTGACAATAGCTTGAGTTTAAACTACGGGTGGTAGTAAACACGGATATTTAAAATAAAAAATATGAACGTTTTGCAGACAATAATTGCTTTTAAATAAACACAAACACCTGCATGCATGCACCCGTAACTGGGTAAGTAGGGCAGCTGCTTTTTCACTTGAGAATAAATTATAATAAATTATTTTAATGCAATTTCAATCTATTGATTGGTTGGTTATTAAAATTCAAGTATTTCGTTTTGATAATTGGAAAAGTTAGGAAACGGAATAAATCAAACTGTTCAGATATAACAGCAAGTTATTTGAAGTATCTGGAATTAGGAAAGACTGAGATATAATCAAAGGAATCATTTTTGAAGAAAACCACGAACTCCACATAAAGTTAAACCGACCACTATGTTCCAATAAACATAAAAACTATAATAAAACATATCATACCGCTATATTTGATTTAATATAAACCATTTATAGTTCATCTCGCAGCATTTAATATTGTTGTTGCCTTGCCAACAGAGATATGAATTCTGTCGACATCTTACACATGGATAGATCATTACAATACCGGTATCATAGAATGCTAAATGACTAGTATTTTAATAACATCTTGCACAAGACTAGACAGACTAGCCATAATTACATTAGTTAGTGCTATTTCCACAATATTTCACGGTTGCATAACACGTACAAACGTCTTAAATGGTCAAACGAGCCGACATTGACGACCCCACGTCCGAAGCTTACGGTTAAGACGGCCATAAATCTGGAAACGCCGCAGACTAAACATGACGGGAACTTGAAAGGCCAAAATAAAATAACAAACATGTCCGAAGTTCAGCGATGAGGCAGTGGAACTTAAGTCATAATCATAATTCAAGGCGCTGTAGACGTGGTTCAAGAATCTAGCGTGACTGTACGACCTTGGTGGCGGAGCCGCTGAGTCTACGACCACAGAACAATAAGTATTGCGAACATATCTAGTGGAGCCAATCTGTGTTAACAATATACGTGTTTATCTTTTGACTTATAACGGTTACTGTGTTACGTTTAAGAATAACTAAACTTTTAAGACTTTTGTGGGGAACTGGCTGTTAACACATTTTGGTGTCTAGGGGGTTTGTGTGGATAGAATATTTAACAATAGATGGCTGTAGTATCACAGACACGTCAATGCAGGCACATAACCTTGAACGTGAGCTGCAGCAAAAAGCTCAGAGGCTAACTTAACAAAAAAAGGTTCGAAGTCCTTTACATTAGTAGAATACACAGAATACACGCGCCGTCGATACCTCGAGACAACAATACACATTCTCATTTGACTACTACAGAAGAGCTCTCAAACAAGGCTTCACTTTATTACGTTCTTAAGCTTTGTATTACTAAAACGTTATTGTATTGTCTGCATAAATAAAAATATCAAATCACGATACAATACTAAATGTTACCGAAATGTCTTTATTGATAGAATTCCACGCTAAGTTTCTCGGAAAGTAAATCATAAAAACGTCGCGACTAGTCGTAATGCCCCAAACTGGAGGTGTGCTGGTGAATAACAATTGTGTCTAGAGTCTAGACCGCATATCTCTGCAGATAGGAAGAATCCATACCTAGATCTAGTTGAAGGTTCGTCTGGAGCCAAGTGACTAATGTCCAGGAAGTTACGCCCCTCGACAGATATTGGATCGATGATATTCGAATATTCTACTGACTTTCGTTTAGGGGAGCCGCTTGGGGATTTATTTCACGTAGCAAATCGACCAGATAGAGACAGAACTTCTTGTCTCTTTAGCAAATCGCATATCTAAAATAATATCGAGCACAGAAATGTAGACGGATCATGTTACAATAATTCCATTATGCCAAACATCCTTTGTCTTCAAGTCTCTAGCTTCAGTAATGGCCTTAATACATTCTATCCCATCCCATCTAGGTTTTACATATTACCTCATTACCATACGCCGTGTATAAAAACGTAACACGAGGCAGAATGTAATTAGCCACTGGAAGGTCAAACAGACCGCTGATAATGAAATGGTTTTAATTCCGAAGGAACCCTTTGTGGGGTCTATACTCGACGAGTTTACACGGTCCTTTGAACAGGTCATTATCTTTGAGCGAATCTATCAGTTTGCTGTAGGTAGACAGACTGTTTTTCATGGATCTAGAGTAGGATCAACAGGTATTTGATGAAGTCAAGCGCGGAATGATCCGGTTACAAATTAGCATGACAAAGCGACCACGACACCGCTCTGCTTCATTCCTTTGCTTGAGCCTCGTCATCCTATTTTGTGTACAGTTTCAGAACTTGTCCAATGAGTTTGGCAGCGATTGATTAATTCGACGACATGGCTAATTTATGGCACAGTCGTCTCATCTTTTGTTGAAAGTGCTGTTATAAATAATAAGACTTAGGCACATGTTGTGCAAGCAAAGCCAAGTCGAGACTAATAAATAAATCATTTATGAGTTACTTGCATTGGCACGTGGGTGTGGGAGGGTGTCCTCATATCCAAAACAAAGGCCCAGACAGGCAGACAGACAAAGGTTCCGAACTTCGGACTGCTGGAAGTGTGCCAAGTACATTTGTGTGATGTATTAGTCAGCCTACGCATTGCTTAGCCGATCAAAGCCTTTAAAATATTACTTGATTTATTTATCTTTAATTTATTACTTTTATCTCTTAGTTTCCTGTTTTTTGCCCTCAATGTCCCTGTGTCGTGAGAAAACTACTCTTAAAATTAGAGGTATATTTCTTTTAAACATGGTTAGTGTCAGTATTAGTACAGCATAAATGATATTCAAGTAAAATTGTTTCCATAGATATAATAAAATTTCTGTAGTAATTTCCATAATGCTTTGAAGAATAATGGCGATATTTTGTTCGGTTACACAATTTTCTTTCATGTCATGGCGATAGTGGTGGAATAAACGGTTATTAGTTAATGGGTTTCTAATATTAGATCCATTGCAGGTCCAATGTCACCTTGGTTATGATAACTACCCTTACAATTCAAGGTTAGGTTAAAGAGCCTAGTAGGTACTTGGTTACTTACGTAGTGTTTCATAATATGCTTAATCATCTTTGTTTTCATAATTTAAAGCTAAGGATACATCAGGGGATAAATGTCCTGGGACACGTGTCGCCAGCGACGTTGGGTGAAGTAGCGCGACGTTGCCAAACTTTGGTCGACATGTCTGGCAACATCAACGTCACTGTGGACACAAGTTCTGTGTTGTCACCGTGTATATCAGATCAGGCGACATCGGCCAGCTTCGCTAGACATATCGCCGATATACATATGTCTTGGGACATTTGTGTCCTACTGTATTCTACTTACCTATTACATGATATACAAAGGAATTCATATGGCAGTAGAGTAAAATGGTTAGTCACCACCTCCAGCCTTCCCGAACGTGTCATATGAACCTCTGTGTTTCAATTTGAATTAAAAACTGCAGAACGTAATAAAACTATTCACTTCTGTTCTAAAAACAGAACACCAATAAATAATTGTTACCATCATCTATATCAATGAAACCAAACAAATCATTTATATAATTAGTTACAATAAATATGTCCACGTAACGACCGGAGCAGTATTTTTAGCGCCCCACACCATGCTAACCCCATGTCTGCGCCAGGCGGGTACATACGTGCCCGTGGGAACATCAGACGCCTCCATAATTTTATTTTTTCATTCCACTCTGTGTTTATTGCTATATTTTTAACATTTATTGAGCGGTCCCTTTTCAATCACGTTATGAGGGCGTGGCTTTGTTTATTTTTTTTCTGTAATATGCGGGACGTATTTATTACAATAGAGGTAAAAATTAATATTATGGAGTCCATTAATATTTGTAGTGTGTTTATTTTGGCTACGCTTGGGAAATAATGAACTATACTCGTTCTTTTCGAGGGGTTCATTCAGGGTAAAATGATACCAAAAGTAATGAATGTTCTTTCTTTTTTGGACAAATACACTACAATTTACTTATTAGGTAGTGTAGAGGATACCCTTTTTGTGATAGTACAAAACTCTAATTTCGAATAACTATTAACAAACTCAATATCCAACATATTATGGACTAACAAAAAATATAACGATACTAGAAACCGCAATGACGTGATAATATATGATTTAAGAAACATTACATTACATACAGTTGAACAAACTTTGTTTATCGCTTGATAACAGTTCACGCGACTTTGTGTCGCAGTAACAACGTGTCGCAGACGCACGTGACCCGCAGCTGTGTTATTGTTACAACTCTGACTAATGTTATGCACGTATCCGTTTACAGGGTTAACGTGGATGTGTATAAACTGACTTCCAAGTTTATATTTTACTATATTAAATATGTAGTTATAAAATCCATGCCTATAGAGTACTAGCTATACTCGCAACTTCGTCTGCGTTTTTCTGAAATATATGTGAGTAGGCCTATGTTACTCCTTAGTACATCAGCTACCTGCCAATAAAAGTTCTGTAGAAATTGGTCCAGCCATATCTGAGATTAGCCAGTACTTACAAACAGACAGACAGATGGACAAAAATTTTAAAGTGTTATTTTGGTATTTAGGTGTTATTATATTTATATGCATGTAGTTAAAAGCAGTTATTTCATTATTATAAACAAACACTCTAATTTTATTTATCTGTATAGATATTCTAGTTTAAAGTAGACACCGACTTCTTCGAGGGTTAACAAGTGAAATGGTATGTTTTATTTATATTTGAGTATTAATTCCATTTATTTTTAGGGGGAGATCCCGAACCTCAGTCAGTATGAGGAATACAATTCAAAGAGGAGGAAGAGTAATGGCTTTTAGGGTTTCAGCGGTAAAAAACAACAGGATACTTAGGTAGATAGTAAAAAAATGAGTCACGACACGAACTATACCATCAGGAATATTGTAAATATCTTTAAGCAAATGTCCACAGAAGATTAATGTTTTTATTCTTAAATGATTGAGAGGAACTTATCTTTGATTTCACCGCTAACTTCTTTTATATTATGCAAATATCCTAATAAATATCAAACACAAATGAATATAGCTCTACATAATATATTGATACTCGGTCATTATTCCTTATTTAGATTTAACATAATTATACCTTATCTTGTTCTAATTGATATTGTTTTGACACTATTAAAAATTTAATTATACCAAATATAGTGGTGGGAACTAGAACATAAAAGAACGACAATTTATTACTAAAATCCTTATATAAAAATAAATGCTTACAAGTCATTTATTACAAAATGTGAAGACGTAAATGATAATTTTGTTATTTGAAAGTGACAGATAAATAGATAGCAACAACAATAAAGGGTTAATTTACGATCGTCTCTCGCGCAGAATTCTGCGAAGGACATCACCGTTTTGAAGCGCAAGCGCACGATCCTCGTAACTGCTCTTTGTTTCCTTTATATTATGTAGATTTGATACTTTATATTACTTTTGGGTGTTAGGAAGGAAAATTTACGGAAGTTGCATCAATTCAGGAATTCTTCATTAATAAAGGAATAGGTAGTTTTTTGTACATTTACATTCATACCTATTATTACCTATTGTTTGTTTAATCAATCGCAAGTAGATATACCTACGGGATATATCAGTTCAATGACTATAGAGATCTTTATAATAATTTTGGCAAAGATAATTTATTGTCCAAATACGTTCCATTTACGTTCAAAAATTAGAAGAACCTATTTCAATTGTTAGTTTCAAAACAAACATTAGTTTAAACGTCCTTCAAACATTGGTATTTCGAACTCAAAATAACGGTAGTGCCATAAACTTCCAGCCAAATATATCCAGCATTGCCACATTTGGCATGTCAGCGCATTGCAATCGAATAACTGATCCTTCATACGTACGCAACATGATTTACAAGGTTTCCTAATAATGAATTTAATATTAAACAAAAAAAACATACGTTATATAGACAATTGATCGAAAAAAAAACAAGGCTGTATGGTTTAAAGGACCTTCGCCTACCACTTGAAAGTCAAATATAATTCTGGCGGCAAAAATGACAATGACAGATGACGTTGCAACATTTTTTTCGTTGTTATGGAAATCGATTTAAGTTCCCATTCTATTTGAAAAGCTGGGGTCAACAAAGCATAACTTACATGCTATATTGACCCCAACATTTACCTTTAGCCATTCAAGCATTAAATTAAAAGAGTACGTTATTTTTGTACTAAGTATTGATCGATATTCGTTACCTGTGATCACTGTGATTAAAGTATTAATGACACCGATTTGTCTGTGGTAGTTTGTGGGAAATTAAATAATCACAATGTCTCATTAACTCATAAAGAAATTAAATCGCAATCATGAGTTAAAGTAGGGGTTCCACGAGCAACTGTTCACACCCCTGTCGGAATATCGATTTTAATTTAGTCACACCACTATGCACCCCCTAAAACACAACCGTTGCTTGTTTAAGTAGTGATTCAAGGATATTTATGACGGACAGACGAACACAACATTTAAAGTGGCATTAGGGAAAAGGGAGACTATGATTGATATATTGGGAAAGGTTTTAGAGTACCTATTGATGTTAAACTTAAGTGTCATAGTTTGAAAATTAATTACTCAAAGTACTGCTGGTCTAGCAGTACTTTGGTTACTCAACCAGTTTCAAGCCACACTAGGGATCTATAATCATGAGTAGCAGGCGTCACATCAGCAGCTGTAGCCAAATGCCATTGAGCGCTTGTCTACATGTAGACTATAAAACCAAATTATATGGGATTGACGTAAATTTTGACACTTGTCAGTGTCATTCCCCATACATTTAGATTTCTACTCTCTCTGTCGACAAAAAAAGTAAAATTCTAAAACTAAAAGGGACTATTTTCCGTATTCCTTTCCGCACAATCCTTCGTTATTTTCGTTTTCTAAATATCTCCAGAAATAGTTCTATTGACATAGCTGAGTGTTTCTAAAAGTCCAATGGAAATGTAAACTTCTATATTAAACTTAATAACTTTTTATATTTCGTTAAAGTTAAATTGAGTCTCTCTCTATATGAAACAGTACAGTACCGTCTGAGTGCTTGACCGGGCACCGGCAAACTGACAGCTATGTCAACTTTTACATTGTGAAACTTAACGAAATTAATTAAAATACTTATTTCAAGTGAAAATGTTAGAAATATTTTAATTGTACGACATATTACTACGTAGTACATACATCAAGCTACTCTTGATGCGGCTTTGTTTAATAGATTTTGAACTTACTAGTATTTTGCATTAAGTTTAAAACCGATAGTTAAAAATGGGGGAGTTTGACATGCCCTCTCCATTTTCGATAAAAGAAACAGTAGCTTCATAAGCACTTATATTAACAACCCATTCATAATACAAACGCCTACATTCACGTCATATACGTACCAAGTTTAATAAATAAGGAGCATTCTCCATTCATCAGAGTAAAATGATAAGTGAACAAATTGCATTGTCTTTAATTAATAAGGACATCCTGACGTCTCTTTGTTGGCGTGATAACTGCGAGCTCGATTACCAAGTGCTGAGCAGTTTTAATCAAAGTTAATCAAATAAGTCTTTAAGTAATTTTATTCAGGATATGGCCAATTTATTCATCAACTTTGTGGACTGACCATGAACTTTCTCAATTGTTAAATAATTAGTATCTTCAAAGATAAAAAAATTAATAAATAGCCTAGCTAGAATCGCCCAAGATTATGTAACAAATGGAATGCACACGTTCTATCTAAGCTCTACGCAAAGATGATTGCTCCTGTGGTGTACGCATCAAATCTCTCCAATATTATCTATTATTGAAACCGCATATACCAATACTGTATCAATTATTCCGCCTCCGATTCCCGCATCAATTTCCCTTCGAAGTGTCGATACGAATACGGAAATATATTTATTGTGATTTTCACTGCGTCATCAACGCTTATCTCGTACCCTTGCACTGATATCCCTGACGTTATTAAGGTAGGTACAAACAAACTGAATATACTTTTTGTATTTGTACATTATTCTCTGCACTGACCGCTCTCAGGTAAAAGTGCATTTCCCAGTTGCTGTCGAATGGCAGTGATATATGCTCGCGGTATAAAGTAAAGAATGGAGCACTAATGTACTTGTTATTATGAGATGCATTAGAGGAAGGTGCGGATGTCTTGGTAATGTAGCTTTGCAAAAGAATCGTCTTATTATTTCATAGTTTCTTTTTTCATGAGAACTGTGATATTTCTAACAATATTCCAATAATCCCACTCGTCTATAATTTTAATAATAAAACCCAGTGGTAGGGCACTCCCTATCCTTATCATAATTGTTAAAAAAACATTCTGCTTGAAGCTCCCATTGACATAATTATCTCCATTTTGTTCGTATACATATTTTGTTTCGTAATATGTATATGTAAGACTGCGCATTATCTCTCCATGTGCGTGTTACTCCGCGACGCGATAGCTAGGTCGTAAATAAGCGAAGTCCTTTAATCAACTCCTTTGTTGTCTCGCCAGCGAGTTTGCGAACACAGTAAGAGGCTTTCAGACAGTACGAATAATGAAGTCGATTAGACAAAGTTGCTGTTTGTAAGGTGTGTAGGGTACTTTCTTAATTGGCTTCTTTTAAAACTTGTACTGAGACTAACATTACTGTTCGTAACTAGTTTTTACGCGGAAGTACTGCTATGCTGATTGGCCAATTAGGAAGATGCAAAGTTTACGGACCTTTTTTACTAGTAACAAACATACAAGCATTAAAAAACGCTTAACATCGAGCGATTCTTTACGGTTTGTTCAAATCGATACGGTAGAAATTGCTGTTAAACTATTTGGAAATGAGAGTTGGTAATATCCTGTAATATCCAACCGAGATGATAGCTTGAGATCGCTATCCGATAGGGGAGTGGTAAGGACATTAAGTGCAATGTTTTAAATGCGATTTTATAATCACTGGGAAATAACAATCTTGCTTATTGACCAAAAGATAATAATTATAAATTGCGACAAAACAAGTAATCCTAATTACAACTCCTTCCTTTACTTTTTCCGACAAAACAATAGAGGCATGTTTAGTACTTGAAGCAAAAATCGTGCCTTACTACTTACTACTAAAAAAAAATGAGTGCAATTATTCACTGTCTACAATAATTACTTAACCAGTTCAAATGTAAAGTAAGCTACAATCAGGTCTTACACTAAACAAATCTCAAGACAGAGAGTAGCAAAAGTCAATACGTCACTTTTGAAGTCTCGAAACAGCTTCCAAGAGCCGCAGGTCACGAGAGCACTTGACAAAGACGAAAGAATTAATTTAGAAGTTCTCTTTCACAAAGAAATACTGCAGAACAAAAGCTTTTTACGTTTACTTCAGTAAGAGCACGTTATTGTTTCAAAGGTGGATCGAGTTACAAAATGACTATCGAGGAAGCTCGCTTCTGTAATGAAGGTAACTGTTAGCTGGCTTGTATTATGGTTTAGATAATTTTACAAAACGAGACGAAACTTGGAAAGATTCTATGTAACTCGTAACATTTTTTTAATTTGCTGCTCCCAGCGAACTAATAAACAATTTCCCCCACATCTCCTGTGCCATAGAGGATTTTACAAACCAAATTTCACAACATACACATCACATCCAGACCCTTTGAATCATATCGTAATGAATATTTCAATATACTATCTCCATAGTCCTTTTGTTCGACTCTTACTAGGGTCGGTCAATCATAATTATAGGAATTTCTAACATGAATCATCATTAGTAGGCAGAAAGGGGTGGTGTTTCAACCCCATGTCGGAAAATATGTAAAGCTTAGTACGGAATAATCTCTCTCCGGTCGTGGTGGATTGTCAAACCCATGGGATTACGTTTGTATCGGTATTTGCGCTTGATGCAATGGTGTAACTGCTAGGTACCTACAATGATTCCCGTGCAGACTAATCAATTAAAATGGTGTACCTATGAGGTTTAATTTCTCCTAGGACCAGTTTAGTTGCGTTTGTATTACTTTTAATAGACACTCTTCGAGCAGTACTTTTTAATATATTTTTTAACAATTACTATGATACAAATTAGGTTCCTAAGTAAATCAGCTGTTAGCAGTTCGTGTCAGTTAATAGGTACAAGTAAGTAAAGTACGTGAAATGTTTACATTGTATCGATTGGGTTCCGCACGCGATGCTCGAAAACTAATCCAAAACATGCATTGTTTTCCATACCTCTTGAGGTATGCAGGGGTACTGAGATCACCTATTATTTTTGTTACTATGTTTTATTAGAATTTTTATAATGTTATTCGAATTTGCACTGTAAAATTCCTTTAATCAAGGACTACCTCGTGTTAATAGCAATATAGCACTTTTGGGTAAGTCCCAGTGTGACTAGAAAATTGAAGACCAATTTTGTTTTAAGTTGAAGTCACACGTCAGTAAACCGTAAGTTAACCATAGCTCTTATACTCTCCTATAGATCACATGGTCACCATTTCAACAAAACCTATTAAGGAAAACCCATACCACCATCACACAGACATACAACCAAGTAAAATTCCTCCGATATATAAGAACAGAAAGTATATCACGGCATATTGCGCTTGCAGTGCGCGACCAGGCGACCACAAACCGCGAGCTCCACGGCTGCGGACAGTGCCCTGTCACTCGGTAATTGGGCTATATTGCGACCGAACAAAGACTACATCTGTAGCCAACAGGCTATATATCACAGGAGAATATTGTAGGGGTCTTGCAGTAGGACAATTACTTGTTTATAAGACCGGAACATTAGAGACAAGAGGAGAAACTGCTATAGTAACTTTTGTCCGTCATTAATATGAATTTTAGTGTCCATTTTAAGACGTAGCTTGGAGAACTTTACATGGTTTACTATTAATATTTTTTCAAGAAATGTAATTCCTTGATTATACTTCCATGCAACCAATAAATACAATAATTACACAACAAAATCATAATTCAAAATGAATAACCATAACCAAACCATAAAATTCTAACTTTATGACAGTGAAAACTACATAAAGCCATCGAATAAACAAAACTTTCAAATAAGACAATAAAATACTAATTAGAAAGTAATGATTTGCACTTATGACCTTTCCGTAGTGTTCGAACGGCATTATTTTTCGAAAGTATGTGTAATCGATTATCAATTAAGATAGATATTGTTGTACAGACAGGATTATGTATAATCGTTGTGGAAAATAATGGACTTTTAATAAGGCGATAATGAACTGAAGGATTTATCAAACATTTTGAATAACAATAACGAATTCTGAACGTGGGTCAGAGTTAATCCACACAAGTAGATAGGTGACCTTTCCATTTCAAAAAATTTAAATCATTATTGCTTTTCCACTTTTCATATAAGTATTAGGTGACTCTTAAAAGGGAATGGTATAAAACCTATTTTCTACGGAGTGAAGGTGCTATTCGCCTTCCACAGTCCAACCAGGGTTGCTATAATATTCATAGATAGCTATTGTGATTACCCATAACGACTGTCATTGACATGTATGGTCAATGAAACCGACTTATAGAAAGTAATGAGTCATTCAATCAATCAATAAATTAAACGAGATTATGATAAAGGTCATTATTGCCTGTAATTGCATGATTTTACTTACATGTGTAGTGGTCGCAAACTTATTCATTCTCGAGTGGAATTTGGCGATGTGGATTCTCAAGTTATAAATCTAAATAGATACTCTATTGAGTAGGACTTTTCTACTACTAAATTAGAATTAATGCCTAAAAATTACACCTTTTTGGTGAAATAATGATATGTTCTTGTTTAAAACTGTACTACTGTTAATTTTCTTAGCTTCCTTGAATCAGATAGGACATTACCTAGTTGTAGGGCCAGTGGGCGATGCAAAGGACATAATGTTATCTCACAGGGCTATTTTGGTAGATCTGACGCGTTGTTCTATTGGTGTAATTGCCGTATTCAGAAGTCCTACGCTCCTTTGACATGGGTGTTTTATCTTTACTACTAATACTGTTGGATTAGTGTGTGTATGTTTAACACACAAATCCAATAGTGTAGGGACAATATAAATAAATAGTAATGTGCTGTAGCGAACGTCTGTGTTAATCTAGGTTTCCATGTCATTAGGAACACGCCTAAAATCTCTTTTTGGCGTTTATTCGGCTCAGCTGTGTTTCTTCATAAAAATATTCATTAATTCACAAAAAAGAAAACATTTGGGAGAACTAATATTTCAGTTACTGTTAAAGAAGACGTCTTGTCTTGTCTTATCTTAGGCTTATTTTTAAGTAACAATTTGATACAAAAGTCTAAGTTCACGAAGAAACCTCTCTACTTAGTTATATTAAAAAATAAATAAAATAACATTATAAATCTCAAAACTAATGAGTTCTCTTTGCTAAATAATTCTTAAAAGCAATTGAATTTCTTCTTAGAATTCAAATTAAAGTTAGCAAGTATCTACCAATGAAAAGATTTACCATGACAGGTTCATTAAATAAATAAAGTTTTTTAATAATTATTTTCTTTTAAGAAAGACTCCTGTAATAAGCATAAGTGGGTAATATTGACCGATTGTATCTAAATGATGTAACCTGATATTTGAGTGCGAAATATCGCGAAGTGCAAAGGTGACTTGTCCAATAACCAATAACAGTGTTATTTAAAACTTAACCCACATATGAAATTGGAAATTTCTTTATTATTTAAAGCTTTTGCAATGAAACGCAACAATATACTAATAATACATTGTAGTACATAAATATTACTTCCTAGTAATAATGTAAGAGCGAAAGTTTGTATTGTTGTTACTCCTTCACGCAAAAACTGCTTTAAGGATCGGGATGAAATTTATAACAGAGGTAGATTATGGTCCGGAATAACACATAGGCTACTTTTTATTCTAGGGAAACGCAGGCGAAACCGCTATTTTATTTATTGTGTTGTGTACAGATAGATGAATAACCTATAACTACTGGAGAGGGTTAGTAAAATACACTCATATTAGTAGATAAGTCAACTTAAAGATCACAGATTCACTAAGAAACTACAACAACAGATATTAAAAGAAAACAGACGAAAATATATATTAAGTATAGCTTAGAGACATATGTTTAACGAGTACCCATCTATTCGATCGCACTAAAAATTCACGTGACGCAAACGTATGGTCAATTAGCCTGAAAAAGCTACCGTTTTCGTGTTAAAACACAAAACACCCAGCTACTAGCAGCCAGATAGTATTTCAAAATCAATAGGTAGGTATATGAGGGGCATTGACTTTTTAGATATTTTAATTAGGTACTTTTTATTTTTTCAGCTAAAATTATACGTGTTTGTGTTTCGACGTTTAAGCCGGTAAACGAGCAGGCGGATCACCTGATGGTAAGCAATCGGGCGCCGCCTATGGACACTCGAAACACCAAGGCGTTACACTAGTAACGCCGGCCGGCCGGTAACGTACTTGCGTTACCGGCCTTTTGGGAATTGGGAATTTGAGGATTGTGGAGGATTCAGGGATTCGGGAGACGGGGACTAAGAAGAGGGGTAATTGGGCCTCCGGTAAAATCACTCAGACGACGAAACACAACGCAAGCGTTGTTACACATCGGTTTTCTGTGTGGCCGTGGTATCACTCCGGTCGAGCCGGCCCATTCGTGCCGAAGCATGGCTCTCCAACACTTAAAAACGTCAGGTAAGTAACATTAAAATTTGATTGTGTTTTATATGGAATTCTTGCACTTTATACATAAAAAAATACGTTAATTGATGTGTAATACGTAATCATGTTGACTGCACGAATGGCGCGGTGGCTGGGTAACTGGTTGCCGCGCAATGTATAGCGGGTTCAATTCCCGCACGAAACAACCCTTTGTGTGATCCTCAGATTGTTGTTCCAGGTCTGAGTGTCATGTGTATGTGAACTTGTATGTTTATAAACGCACTTTATTTTTTATTTTTTTTTAACTTAGGTCCAAACAATCCTTCTTATTCATAGTGAGACAGCCAACCTATAATATCCATAGAAAGTTTTTTTTTAAATCGACAAAGATCTAATAAAACTATAAAAGATTTATTGATTGTTTATATTCCACGCTAAGTTTAACACTCTAATAAGTATAAGCAAACACCATATTAAAAAACAAATGAATTCGATGACACGATATTTAAAAAAAATATAATAGAGATGGAAAATAACTATGTTCTCTTTTTTCGAAACGACAAACATGATCATTGGTAATCTAGTCATCATTATTTATACTATTAATATGTTATTTAAATATCTACAAGGCCAATATAATGTGATTTTATCAACTAAACTAACTTTTCGGCTGCGAATTTAGATGTTCTCGATTAACTATTTAGGTATAGTTTTGTTTGGCATCACGCTAGATTATAAGTCATACCCTGTACCTTTTTATTAAATAAATAGAAATAATAGTCTCCTTCTATAGGAAATTAGGAATATCAGGACAAGTTACTCTTCGAAAAGTAAACTTTTCAATAACAAAAGATATTTTGTAATCGGTGCAGTAGTTTGTTTTACAAATCAAACAAACAAACAATCAAATCTATGCTCTTTATAACATGCAAATAAAGATTTTGTCTAAAATAGTTGAAATAAAAGGTCACCAAACAGTCAAATTTGTCATACATTAGCGATAATCGAGATTTTACTATCATCACATCACTGTCATCAGTAAATAGTTAGTAGACTAGTAAGGTCAATGACACCGACTGGGCGTTCACCCCATCAGCTGACCGCATGTTTATAAGGTAAAGTTTCACGGTACAAATTGTCCATTTATTTTAATAGCTGTGACATTATTAATATTGTATATACAATGTAGATGCATTTTATCAACATTTCGAAACCATAAAATTCTAATATCAATACAGGTGACAAAAATACCTATTACTTAAGAATATAATTTATGACTTTGTAAAACGTCTTTACGATTCAAGTTCCTATAAGTAAGCAGTCGATTAATGCACATTGACGTCAGCAGGTATCGTTTGAATCATCGTAAGCGCAAACTAATACAGAATTTCCTTGTATACGAAACCGCAAATTAATTATAAGTTAGGCACAAAACCAGAGCATTTTGTATGAAGTTTCGAATCTAATTCTGGGAATTTGTTGACCTGAAGATACAGAGTGCTTTTTGGAATTTGACAAATTGTTTGTAAGTACCTATGACTCTTTACAAAATGCGACATCTCTGTATTAGTTTCGTGTCCAGATGTCAGCACAACAAGTTCTACTAATTTCTTCAATTGATTTTTAACTTTATTAAGAAACAATTAAGTCAAAAGTTCGATACATGAAGTAGCGTGAACAACTAACTTTCCCATGTTTATTCCATTCCTATTAGCGGTTAGAAAATATTTTCACGAAAATATTTTAGAAAGCCAAAATTAAAAAAAAAGCTATAGATAGAAAACCACAAATGGAAACTGGTTTATTGACACTTACCTACCTACCGCTTTCCCACACGTGTGTGTGATGTTACCATTGAACTGATTTATTTATAGATGACCAAAATATTGTATTAATTACAGCCATCGATGGCTTGGATTAATTATATTGGACTTTTATGAATATTTTGATTGATCGTTGAAAATATTAGATTGATGAAGCGTGCATGTTAATGTAAAACTGTTGAGACAGTTAGGTATTGACGTCATTGATGATCGGTACGTGATATCATTGAGTGGATAAAACATTCTGAAAATTGTTGGGAGATTATAAAACGGCAATGGTTTTAATCGTCAAAGAGATGCTTTTCGCCAATTAAATTAGTCGTATAGAAAGAAGAGGTTAGAATGACGCCAAATACAAATGCAATTTCAGACTCTGGTAAAGAAGGTGGGAGAAGTCATTGCACATTTTCCCCCTCAATAAAAAAGGAGTAGATTGTCCACGTATTAGTGCCGTCTGTAATCTGTATAAGATTCTGATTAAGAATTTAAAGAACGCAAACTACAATAATATTTAAACCTAGTTAGAGATCTAACCCCAGTCACCATAATCTACTGTGGTACTTTATACCATTAGAGTTTAGACCAACGATACAGACTTTTTAGTACATATCTGACTGTTGGATAGCCTAGCTGGCTAGTTAGTTAGTTGGCTACTATGACATAATACCTAATTCAATTCTCATTTCACTAGTTAATTAAACAATGTTTTAGCTAATGACCGCGTTATGTACGGCTACACATAACGCCATAATGCACGAATTTAGGCCACCGGACATGCATGCGCTTAAAACCAATTACTGACGTTAGGGCCAGTCCAAATTTTCAGGTTATTTATCAAACATAGCCTAATGTATCTACGACATTTTTAGACCACTGTTAATTGGTGAACATCAGCCATTTTTTATTTCAAATTAAAAATACCAAATACATCAGTTGATTAATTAATATATTTTAATTTATTTCGCGTCTGCTCCAAATTGAGAAGACATTAATTTAGGATTCGCCATTAGAATTAAACGGAGACACCGTAAAAGCTTTCGATTTAAAATTTATATCTGGTCGAACATAATTAGCTGATTATTATTGTTAGCTAAATTTTGCTGGAGATTTCACAGGTAGATAAAAATCTCAATTGTTCCAGATGTCCTAACAATTTTGGCTTTTAAATAGTGCTCTACTATACTTTTGTTTGTGTCCAATTTTAGCTATCTATAACGAATACTTTTGGCCTGGCAGTTACTGAAACAATCAGTAATCATCACTAACGGAAGTTTTTTTATATTTACACTTGAACCACTCGTCATAATTCCTATATTCTCATTCGTGGCTATCATTAATAACTTACTGTCAATGTTGGATAACCAAAAGCCTTGGATATTCAAAACACGGTGATTACCTCGCATCGTATTCGCGTGATGTGCCTCCATAATGAACGAGTTGACAAGTCTTATAATTAAGCGCAGTAACAATACTAGCTATAGGACAGAGTATGGCAACACTCCTTGTTATCATCAGCTGTATTTATTAGAATATCAACCCTTTATTCAAGTCTTAAAGTTTATATTCCTGTACCATTGTTAAGGTAATGTTGCCGTGTGTAAATATAGTTTGAAGACAAAGAATGAATGAAAACTCTTTCGTGATTCTGTGGTTATTGGGTTCATTAGTGATGATCATAAAAACATGGGCGAAGGAATTGTGTGCTGTCCACCCGATAATGCTTGTAAACAAATACTTGGTCTCCATTGTTAGTTTAATTGTTGATGTAATGGGAGCTGAGAGATAAGAACAGACATGGACTCGGGTTGTGTGCAAAATGGTTTGCGATGTTATCTGATACAGAGACGTTAACAACCTGTATCATTTATTTATGGATGATTTAATCTTAACTTTATGACAAAACGGTAGAGCTTATGAAATACCAAAAATAAATAAAACCTTTCTTATGGTAAATTACACAAATGACATGACAGTCGAAACAAAATGACTATGAATTACACAGAAGCTGGGCCTGGAGGCGTATGAAGTATGAAGCAACCTAATAGCATGTACCAGTATCTGTGGCGGAAACGGTTACTGCCACGCGACGTTGCGCCTGAGTTCACTAAATGGTAACATGGCGGGCGGCGCATGCGCGTTGCGTAACGCGGGACGACCAAGGTTCCGGTTTATCGGATGCACGGTTGTTGCTTCGAATTCTGAAGATAATCGAGCTTAAAGTACTCAGCTTTTTTGTTTGACAAGTTGCACCACTATGGATGAGGTAAGAGATTTGAGCCACAAGAACTAACTCGCAATTTAGAGAAGCGTAAAAGTTTTAATGGACAAAGGAAACGTCTCTAATATCAAAAGAAATCGACTTACGAAACTGGAGAGGAGAATGCATAGAATAATAAAACGACGGAATTAGTAGTCAAAATTAACCCAGTTATTAAGCACAAAAAACATGAAAAAATACTTTTCTCCAATTACACGGAATGAAATCTGATTGCCTAGCTAATTTATACGACAGTAAAAGAGCTATGCATTTCAAATTAAACAATCCTCGAGACGTTTAACCGACAGTGAAGTATTAATGAAATAAAAATTGATGAACCAATAAAAGTGAAACTTTAAATAGCTTTTTCTTAATGTTTCATTAGTTAATGAGCTATAAACGTTTTGTTATAGCTTTCGATACAAAGCCGGAGTCTATCAGCGCATATGTTTTAAATACATCCGACTGCAGATGGCGACCAGTCGTAAAACGGAATAGGTACAGCATACAGACGTGCTATACCAATACACTTCCCACAATAAAACCACCAGCAGTCGGCCTTACAATATGTACCCGGTGCATGCCAACCAAATTTAATATGCACCAAATGGTGAGGCAGACGGCCCAAGTCAGCTTGCCATTCCACAACAGCAAATGCAACGCGAAGCGCTTCTAAAATCAACCGTCTAATACCAACGATGCCACATTTCAACCGCAGCAAAAAAGGCAAATTAAATCTGGCAACTCAAGGACAGGTTCAAAAGCGGGAACGGGACAGCGATATCATCGTTGATGGCATCTTGGCGAGTTAAGGCGAGACAAATCGATTTAAGCGCAGCCTGTTATAAGACATGAAATCGGATTGGAGACAGAGACAGAGATATCCGAGTTCCTGAGGGAAAAAAGCGTCGAGTTGCAGTTGGTTTCAAGCGACCGGGAACAAGTAAGGTCGTTGCCATGTAAACAGAAAAAAAAATGAGATCTTTTGTAAGAGATAAACCGTCAAAAATGAGGAGTGCCTTTTTGGTAAACAAGATCTTAGCGGACGCGCTTTAAATCTGCAGACAGTATCTAATTTTCTCTGAAAAGCTCGAAGTGGACTGTTATCTCTTGTTTCGGTAAAGTGTTCAACGAAATAAAATATAAGGTGAAATGGAGAGGTTGGTAAAAAGCGCTGTAACGTCACACCCTCGTAAATGAACAGCGGCCCTAATGGGGTTTGCATCGCCCCATGTGATGGGGTCGGGATTCGCAAAGGGTATGTACGTTAATCGATTTAGTGGTAATGTAGGCATACCATCGACCTGTTTTAAGTGGTGCCTAAATGTACTGGACATTATCTTCGTAGCTATGTTCTTTAGTAAATCAATACTTGAAACACAAGTGAAAATACCAGCCAATAAAAATAAAACAAAAACAATTTAAATTGGAAAGTGTTTGCAAATAGTGTGGGCAACACACAGGGGTCGAAACAC
The DNA here is from genome assembly GCA_038387885.1 of Spodoptera picta. NCBI lineage: Eukaryota > Metazoa > Arthropoda > Insecta > Lepidoptera > Noctuidae > Spodoptera > Spodoptera picta. The sequence continues at coordinate 4,228,851 of JAZHFQ010000725.1, forward strand.
TCTGCTAGTGAATTGCTAGACAGATTTCCGAGAAAGCAATAAAGCTAATTTATCTGAACGTGCGATTCCGTGGATGTCTCGCGACAGACTAGGCTAGTGTACCGACACACGTGATTTTTACGCGCTCTATTTATAAACAGCTAAACCGAGTAGTGTTGTTCGAATATAATTCAAACGTAAAATTATCGATATCGATAAATCATTAATGTTATAACGACACAACCGCGTGACATCAATACAAGTTACAAAAACGGCTATTATACTACTACAATAATATTATGTTTAATACTTCCTAAGCGCACCTGTCTTACGTAATACATACAATGTAGTATCAACTTTGAACTCAATCTTTTGAATTTCAGTGCCTACTGAACATACAATGGGATTGTCTTCTCGTGTTCTCAATAATAACATCTACCCCTCTATGAAACTATGAAATCATTCAGTATTATTATATTAATTCTGAGAGCAAATCAAATTAGGAATCTATGGTATAAAGTGAAATATCCCAAGATTACCCGGTCCCTATTATGACATTTCGACTAGACAATCGAATTAACATAACGAACATAATAAAATTATAACGGTCGAGTACACACTAACGCGTATCTTGGTATCGAATTAATCATCATGTTTTTTGCTTTTTCACACTAATTATAACAATCAACAAACGCTTCCTAAAACGAACAATGATGTAAATATGAATTATTATATAAAGTTTCAAGGATGTATTTTGTTTGAGAATTTACGTGTAAAAATAACTACGGTTGGTGAACAAAGGGCAGTAGGGTAGGGGCGATTGGTTTCAATGCATTATATGTAGAGAGTAAAATAAACCTCAGCAAACATATAGAGGCCGCAACGTTCAAAAACCTTTATGGAGATGGCGTAGCAATGTTCTGTTGAAAGGGAACCCCTGTTAGTTGGTCTGAATGCGAAGATTGGGAAGTCATAGTCGTATACTACAATGCCCTGTTTGTACTGTGTTTGTGGTATTCAATTTACGATTTATTTACCTTTTTTTCTTTAAAAAAAATTAAAATGATTTCAAATAAATTGAAAACGAAATGAACTCTATACGTTAAAGTTGTAAAAGTTACTTATTTAAAAAATTGAAACTTTACATCTTTAGACATTAACACAATTTCAACTAAAAATCATATCGATATATCTAGACTATCGACCGTTGGTCATCCCGATTATCTAAAATTAACGTCAGTCGACGCTGAAAGCTCGTAGAGGAGAGACTTGTTTCCCGTTTTTTACAAGCATTATAGTATTTTTCCTCAACAATAAAACACAAACAACTGTATAATAATGTTAAAAAAAACAGCTGTTCTTTCAAACATTTGACGTTCTACATCTACATTTTAAAATAATGGACTGAAACGAACATTACATGTTTCATAAATCTGAACAAACATTTTTCTTACGTATTTATGTTTACCTTTATTCACAATCGGTTCAAGTTGGTGGAGACAGGGTCTATAAAAATTCTTAGTCCAATTCAACGCATAAAACTAACTAATAAATTCAAAGTTAGAAGTCGAACTACTAAATACTACATTAAAGATTTAAAATAAATTCATTATGTTATTTAAAGGAAAGATAAATAATAGGTGTGCGCGTGCGTTCATATTGACGTCACAGGTCCAGCGTATTCGGTTACACGTTTAGAGAACAAGATTGTATAGAAAAGTGGAACAGTTTCAGGTTACATTTTATAGTAACTGCGTCTTGAAATAACGTTACTTATTTCACTGAGACACGATTTAATATCGGTCCACCACTGTGCTGTATAACGAGTAGATACTTAGTTAATGGTTCTATGAAAAACATATAATCTATATAATTATGTGTATAAAAGAAAGTCGTGTTAGTTACACTATTCATAACTCAACAACGGCTAAATCGATTTAGATGAAAATTGGTGGGGAGATACCTTAGAATCAGAAGACGGGGACATAGGATACTTTTTATCCAATATATTTTTTTTTAGTTATTTTATAAAAATGTCTAAAAAGTTCTATTGTCACTTCCGTTTTGACCTATGAATCAAAAACGATTCAATTTATTTTTATCTAACAAACTTCTTTTACCTTCCTTTGTCACTGCCTAACGAAAACCACATCTGTCTGCCTACTGATTTTAGGGAAAACCAGCACAAAATTATAAACCAATGTCCTAAAGGCCTAATAATTCTCGTAAAATAAATACCTATGCCAATTTAGCTACGTCAAACATAATTTTGACAGTATACATATTAAGTCGATTTTTGACGACGTACTCGCTGGATTGCAAGCACTAGTGTAGCCAACAAATTAGCACACTTGCCTTAAAGCAACCTAAAGTGATAGAGTCGTCAATTTAATTTGCATAAGAAAATACTCTTCATTTCATTTAAAGTGACATAGGCCATGGTGTGGACATAGTAACGCAAAATATTATAATTAAAATTCACTGAATGATATTATCGATAACCAAAAACGAAACAATCGTTTTGTGGTCACTTCTCTAGTTGGTACTTGAATAGCGCCCTTTGCTCTTTAGTCGTCATAATTATTTTATTGTATTTTATAAATGTTTCCTTATATAGTGGGTTCAATGCAATAATTGACGTTTTTGTATTGTATTCTGATGCCTATTCAAAATAGAATGAAGATAGGCATACGTTCAAGATCGAAATATAGTCCATAGTATTTATGATGTGCATAAAATCTACGCGTCTATCATCATTTTTAGCGGTTGCTGATATGTATTTGTATCCTAACAATCTGAACAATGTAGTGAATATAGACTTTATCTCGAAAAAAGGAAGGAGAGGAAAGAACAAGGATTAATAAAGAAATAAACAGACAAATATTTCCATATCCATATACGCCTTTGTTAAAAGCAAGAATAAAAGCAAGAAACTACATAGAGGATTCCGGTATATTTTTCGCTAATAAAATCCTACAGTACTCCATATTACTAAATACAAAATTACGAATATACAGGAAAGATAAATGAAACCTTATACACAGGCCATTTAACAATATATTTGTCACTTTTACTATGGTTAATCACGCGAAACTTTTAGCTCAGTAGGTATATTACATCAAGTTCATTGACTTCGTACATGACAACTATACATTAGAAATAATTAACCTTGTCAAAATGTTACACACGTTTAATCATTATTCAAGGCGGTGAGGCAGGCACTTCCTAAACGAGTGACTTCCCAATCACTGATCTGTAATCTAAGTACATAATTACTATTATAACACAAAACAGGTAAAAAAGGCTTAGTAAGATAGATTTTTTATCTGTGACATTAATAAAACATTACGTTATTTGGGTGTGTTTTCTACTCGGAAAACATAATGCCTAAGTGCATTTGTTAAAAAAACACTCACTTTTCCCCATTTATATGACTCCTGTAGCACTTATTACACTAAAAATTCTGAATATCCAAAATGTACCCCTAAATATAAAACTGATTAAGCTAACTTGTAAAAAGAGGGGTTCAACCCTATCGAGGAATGGAAAGCGTGAGGTAACATGTTATTTTCCAGACCCGGGAATCAAATCACACCTTAGTTTTTTTTTACTGGGTATTTATACTGATGAATAGTCAAGTAATGAAGTAGTCAGTGTCTGACCAGTAAGTAATAAAGCCTTTTTTCTTGAACATCTGAAGGTCATACATCATGCGATATAGTTGCCAATGCGTTCAAGGAAACGGTAGCCAGGGCGTTGGCACGAGTCGCTTGGTGCTGGTATTACGATGGAGCTATTTATCGGCCGTTTATCTTTTTATGTTATGTATTCCTGTACTTAGATATGATTTTTAATATCATCTTTGTTTTTGCTGTTTGTTAAGTGGACTTTATTTATTGTATGGTATTTAATTGTAGTTAAGTAGTTGTTATGGTAAAAATACATACTCACGGGAGTCCATAGCAGAGACTATTGAACACCAATTGCTACGATTCTGACATAGCTTTTTCGCTTCATCAACAGTCATCAGTCTTTTCTTGCATGCTTGACAGCGAAGAGTACTTTTAATTTGACCCATTTTTAATATATCACCAATCTGGTCAGTAAAAATAAATACTGGATTTGAAGAGCTGAGAGAGATCAAGTTTAGTGGCATGTGATTGGAGAGCCCTTTTATGTCCAGTAGTGGATAGATATGGGTTTGATGACGTATTGCTTATGACTGCCTCGTTGGCTGAGTGGTCGCAAGTGCGATTGCCAAACAAGGGGTCTCGGGTCGGGCAAAGTACAACTGGGTTTTTCAAAAAATCTCAGTAGTAGCACGGAGTCTGGAAATGTGACCGGTATATGGCAATAGGGTCACCCCCTATTTCATGGGACTCATAACATAAAATAGTGACAAGTGGGTGTTACATTGTACAGTGGCATTAAGTGCCGTAATGCCTTACCCTTCGGGGATAAAAGGCGTGAAGTTATGTCAAGTATTGCTTCAGAAAAAAAAGCAAGCTTTATGTTACATATTTTACAAAGGCTAGTAGAAAAAAGGATTACAGCCATAATCTCAAGGCTAACTCAAGCAACAAAACTTAATAAGCGTAGTAACAAAAAATGTAGATAGAAGATGAATTTCCTTCTATACCATGTTCTTTACAATTTAACGGTTAATTAAACTAAATAGCAAAATACGAAGCGTTAACTTTATAAGAATCTAAAATATTTAATTAAAACACGTAACTCCATTCAATTTGTTATTTGTTAAGGCTCTATCGTTTGTAATTAAACATTTTTATGTAGCGAAGTTTATGGTAACATTTTATCATGTACATACGTCCAAAAAATATTATGTTATGTTTTTAATAACAAAACAGGTGATTTTAGCTTATCATTTCTCGTTTAATTGCTTGTGATTCTAAACATATTTCAGTCAGTTCATGAGTTGTATAATTAACAACAACGTAACATAACATAACATTACGCCTTTTATTCCCAAAGGGGTAGGCAGAGGTGCTCATTACGGCACTGAATGCCACTATACAATGTAACACCCACTTTTCACTATTCATGTTATGAGTCCCATGAAATAGGGGGTGAGCCTGTTGCCATTTTGTATAATTAATAATAATGAATATTTATTTAGATCCCTTTAGCAACACATACAATAACAAACCAATACAATTCAACTTTTTAACTGCAAACAAGACGCACTAAAAAGCTTCACATCTTCAACAAGATCTACATCTCGAATATCGAAGTCTATTTATTCTCCATGGAAAATTTATACTAATCCTAACACAGACCGTTCTGCAAGTCATTAGGTTCATAGTGGCAAGGTCTAATGCGTAACGAACATGATACGACTAGCGCATGCGTATGCGCAGCCTCGCAGTTCTCATCAATCTTAAGTATGATAGACATAACAACACCCTTCTGCTATTATTTCCGAAGGTCTATATAACACACAATACAATTAACAAGGGGTAGGCAGTAACACCCACTTTTCGCCAGTTATGCCTAATGTTTTAAGATCGAACCCTATTGCCATACCTTGGGCTATTGTCAATTCTATCTCAAACTCTATGCTATATTGGGAAAAACAAAATATCCCAACGATACTTTAGTTGGTTCAGGAACCCGAGAACCATTGCTCGGAACTTGCGCTTGAGACGATTCAATCAGCAAGGCAGTACATAAACATCATCAACAATAATGATCTTTAAGATAAACAATGAAGATGTCCAAACGAATTTCGCACAAACAATAGCATGGTGTGCGGGGAGCATGAGACACTTTCTACGTTGCGCAAGCGACGATCCTCATGCGATTTTTGACTAGGCTTAAAATAATGCTTAGGAGGATAGCTCAGTCAGTCTTTATAAAGTCATCCATTATTAACAGCTTTCATTGCGTGCTTCATAATATCTTTATTTATTTAGAACTAGCCTTTAGCCGCGGCTTTACTTGTGTGCCTATGTCCATCTCCGTACGATATTACAGATGAGATTTGTTGACAAGTTTAAAGAAACAAAGGACAAATATGTAGCAGCCGTCATTAGTATCCTTAGAAATCGGACAGCTGGACAGAACACCCACGTGTTGTAAACTTACAACCCCACTTCTTTTGTAATTACTTTTTAATTAAATTACAATGGGAGATTACTGGACAGCTCCCAGCTACCAGCAAGGGCAACCCATCCCTTTGTTACAAATGATACATTGCTTGCCAAATGTTACACAAAGGGCTTTTTTGTGACTAACATTAATTTATTGCTAAAACGTATGACTAAAGTAGCACTGGGTGTTTTTATTTGTTCTCATATAGTTATTAATAAAGATGCATACGCATTTAACTGAACTGTCTTTATGGAATCTTTTGTAGGGAAAACAAAATTTCAATTCTTTATAAATAGCTGAGTATAGTCATACAAAACAATGGCTTTGAGTTGGAAATAAGATGGTGTATTCACTACATAGTATAAAACCAAAGTCACTATCCGCCATCTGTCTGTCACTATGTATGCTTAGATCTTTAAAACTACGCAAAGGATTTTGATGCGGTTTTTTAATGGATAGTGATTCTTAGATTTCTACAGTTTATATGTGCATACATTCATATTGCATCCGTGCGAAGCCGGGACGGGTCGCTAGTATCCGATAATTTAATAAGACTAACTTTACTGCACGTATCTTCCAACAAATATCTAAATGACTTTAAATTTGTTATACCATACATTGTGCAAAATGTCTTACCACATACAAACAAAATTGTAATCGAAATAACATTTTACTCTATATGCCAATTAGACCGCATAATCATTAAGATTAACTACAATTACAAAACCAATATTAGGACAAGAAAACAAAAGGTACTACTATATTTAAAACCAAGTTCGCCATGGGTTTTTATACAAACCTATGGTTAACACACAAAATTAGAATCAACACAACTATTTTCGTATTTAATCGATATCAATTTATTAATAGGCTTTTTATACCAGTCAAGGTGAACTTCCAATTGTTGGTTGTACAGAGAATGGGGTCAATTACCTGTAACAAATAAAAAAAACTTCGTAAAAAATATGACACATATTGTTAAAAGAACACGATGTTACAAATGGGATCATTTTTTTTATGCGTAATGAGTTAAGCAACTAAAATATTGGTATAGTGAACGACATACTATTTGGCCTTATGTAATATTTGCTATTTAATATGCTTAGGTAGTAACAGTAACAACTGTCATGTATTTAAATATTTTAAAATGTTATCCTTATTCTTAATATGGCTGAATTGAGTAGGCAGATTGAGTACAGTCGGCGTCAAATTAGTGCCACACATGGTGTTCAAATATTTAGACTTACTTAACCAAAATTATCATTTGTGTTTGTTCAGGTCCACGCCGGCTTCAGTATCAAAACTCATTTAAACTGAACGACAACAAATTACACTAGTTTTCGTCTCTAGTCTAGCAATGATTTGAGCAATGATTCAACAGGAAACATTTCTCAAATTTCACAGGAGATATGATGCAATAAACAAACAAACAAGTGGGAGAAAGCATTGTTTGTTATACATAATTAACTAAAATCACTACGTGACCGTGGGAGTCCATAGGTCATACGCTGATACCGCGCAGTTACCGACCAGAACTAATTAATAACATGCTGTATTCCGCATAATTATATGCTACAACTGACATGTAGATTATACGAATAACGTCTAATATGAAAAAATAGAATTGTTACTATTGTTATATTCATTTACTAGCATAAACTTCTAAATTAAAATCAGATATCATTTTAATTATAGACTAAATAATGCCTTTCTAACTTTGTTCTGTTATTATATACCTCTATAAACTAGCTACTTCCGCGCGGTTTCACACGCTCTGCTCAGCTCCTACTGGTCGTAGCGTGATGTTTTATGGCCTATAGCCATCCTCGATAAATGCACTATCCAACACAAAAAGAATTATTCAAATCAGACTTGTAGTTATGGAGATTAGCGCATTCAAACAAACAAACAAACTCTTCCGCTTTATATAATAGTATAAGATAACAAAAATTACATAAACATCATCAGAAAAAAGTTTAGGAATAACGACATTCCAGCCAAGAACACCTAAGTACATACTTTTCTATAGACTGCCAATTCTAGCCTCAATGAGCAAAAAGACAAGATCTTATACTTTGTAATATCTACGACCAACCAACGAAGCAGATCAATAAATTAATGATTGAAGCAATATCTGTACCTCGCTTGCAATAACCGCCTATGTCCTAACTTCTGGCTAACCCACGCATTAACCAGCCTAGCGTAATTTAAACCCCAGTCAGATGCAGAGACGGACTAACCTAGAGAACGTCCTAGGCAATAGGTACTTGCCCCTAAGACACCCCTAATATTTTTGGCGCCGCTACCACTCTATGGGCATTTAGGTAGGTGCGCGCGGCTCGTGGCGCCCCTTTTGTCACTTGGCGCCCTAGGCACTTGCCAAGTTTGCCTTAGGGATAATACGGCTCTGGTCAGATGCACTCTACAGATTAACCAGCACTTAATAAGTAAAAGTTGATACAAAACTACTTTGACATCCTTGATCTCTGATATTTGTTGACTCATTGCCGGCTAAGATTTCATCTCGGATTGTTGGGTGCTGGAAAACAGGTCTGTTACTTTCTCAACACTCGTCTTTAACTTAGAATCGACTTTAAACTTGAGTGCAGGATTTCTACGAAGTGAACAAGATAATGTCGTGTCACTGTAATTATAAATGTTTAAGAGGAACAATGTTTATTACATATTTCCTTGTATGAACAATATCTACTAAATAAATATGCGTCGTAAATCATTTTATTTCTTGCGTAAGTGACTGTACCGAGTTGAGCGGACTGTCGAGGAAAACTTTTTAAATTGGCCAGGCTATAAACAGGATAAATGTCTGGCTATGGTCGTATTGTCTAGTCTAGACCGAGCCATGTGTTCTCAATGTCTACATTGCTGAGCACTGCGTCTTTGTGTGAATGAAGGGAACTATTTACTGTAGTACGTATATCCTAACAAGCGGTTAGTTTGGGAACTTTATCCTTTGATAAAGTTGACACCTCTGTAGGTGTGGACATGACAGCCATTGCATATGTAAAAGTTTAATTTAGAGAAATGAGATAAAGAAATGAGGATAAAATAATTGTTATTTAATTGTTAAGGACGCTACAAAAGGCTTAACATCATTCAAAATGTCCATTATTTGTAGCACAACATGAGGATTTATCACATTTCAAAATAAGCACCCAAGTCCAAAAAACAAATCCCAAGTTCTCAGAACTTCCTTTTACACTATCAGTTAGGTAGTCAAATTTTTCTAGGATCAAACCAGCATCATATTCATAGGATCATAGCAAAAAATAACCACTACGAAAACGTGACTACACTCGCGACTGTTGATTCCAAAAATGCCGATTCTAATCTCACAATGGTTGCCATTTATTTTGATTTTCTTTTGATCTCCAGGGAAAGCTGACGGCCAGATGTACCTATAAATTATAGATGAACGACTAAAATTAAACAGTGATTCTGTTGAATGGGATTGAAAGTAAAAACAACGTTATTTGTTATTATGAATAATAGTTTACATGTTTTTGTAGTTAGAATGAGATGTTATTGTGCTGCGATAATTTAGTATTTTATCGTTTATTGGACATTCATGACAAAAATATGAGAGATGAGATGTATGAGTGAGGCTGAATGGAATCTTTTCAAAAAGCTGTTCTGGCAAAGGTAATTTCATAGTCAAAGCTGAAACAGGTGGATTTGAGGAAGAATCGTCAAAATTTTACAGTGGTAAATTATCGTTATTCACACCTACAAAAAGAAAAACGTCTACTAAAAAAGCTCGTCAATTGCCTAAAATTGTTAGTTCAATAACATTTCCTGGTCTGAAGCAATTAACTGACTACCTAGACATCGGAATCCATTTGAGTCTAGCACTGTAGGATCCAATCAGGCATGTAATCAGTCCAAAAAACACAGGTGTTTATATCCAGTAATGGATTTTGAGCCAGACCAGTCTTTCCCGGCCAACGACCTTCAGCCAGTGATAAACAACCTAGAGGTCTTTGTATGAAAAACATGTCTATATTTAATAGTTAGATCATTATCAGACGCTAGATTAGTTAATGGTAATTTAAATGATATGTGAAAAAAGTTTGTATAGCCGGTGGATGATATTATAGAACTAATCATTTATTTCTTGTAAATTTTCCATTAGCTCGAATACCTACCTTTATTTTTAAGTACACGTAGGTGGGTTTGTTACGAGAGCTTTTAGGATCAACTGTAAACATAAATACTTGATGTAACGTCAGAGACCGCGCAGTCCGTTCCAGCTTAAACATTTCTTTGTGCGGCTAAAAAGCCGTGGTTTCAATTTATTTGCACTCGCTTATAATATGTACCTTTGAATGAATATTTAACCAAGTTAATTAATTCACTGGACGTGGCCTTTGAAAAGGATTTATATTTAACGTTACCCTGTCTTAACGAGCTGAGGATAATCTATACTATTCATGAGTATACATAATTTGATTTTGTTCAGATTTGTTGAAACAGAAGGGTCGTGTTAGCTAAAAGGCCCCGGGGGTAATGTAAGCGCTTGGGACTCACTTAACCCGAGCCAAGGTCAAAAACTATGATACTTGTTGCTACGACCGCGATTTTGTGACAAAAACTGGAATACATATTTATTAACATGATTTTCGATACTGTTTTTGCGGTCATTACTTTTTTTGGGGTTATGATGAGTTTTAATGCTGGCTTTAGGGGATTTGATGTCGTCATCACATCTGAATAACTGATAAACGTTGTTCACACCTCTTTATTATATTAATACACATGAATTTTTTACATAATTTTAATAAATGCTCCACCTAAATTATCTAATTGAAAATTCGAAGTGAATTATGCTTTTACCGGGTATAAATATACACCTGTACCCTGTGTTATCGATATCCTGATTTCCCTATGGTAAAGTCTGCTGGAGCTGGTATCACTCTCACATTTTAAACAAACCAAAAAAAACAACTTTGTCGATAGCTAATAAAGTCTCATTTTGAGCTATTAAATAACTACGTAGAACTAAGTAAAATCTATTAGTTCTTAACTTGCATGTCATTTTATCGTATTGATAAAAAATCTTGCAAAAAATATTTTATTTGAGGGGGGAAATCATCCAATGACTTCTCCCGCCTTGGATGAGGCGAGAGGGAGTGTCAGACTCTTACTGACTAAAAACCACCCCGTTCCTATTTCTGCACTTCTAGCCGGAGCCCCGGCAACCCGTTAAGTCCTCCGCGGCTCCGTCTCGGCATCAGCCTTACTGGACCCCATCCGTGGTGCCTTAAGCATAGGAATTTTGTGGCGAAAATTATTTGTGGCATACAACGGAATTCTATGAAAATAAAACATGAAGTTCTGAGTATTACGGCATTGATTCCAGTAATAGGGACAGAGCCATAGGGTAGACTCCAGTTATAACCAACAATATTGTAGACAGTAACATTGTACATTGTAATTTCCCATCATATTTTACGACCTTGTTTACAAAGGGCACGAGTCACGAACTACCAATGATTGCCTGTTACTAGCGCTGATATCATACATATTCTATATTCGATTAATCACTGCCGAACAGTTCCTTAATTGTCATAATTATATTTTATTATACCTAACGTCACTACCTAAATCTCAGAGTCAAGGAGATTCGTTGAACTCGGTCTTTCGATTCTACGTTTTCCACATACAAGGCTAAACGTAGGTGACATAGTAAACAAACTTCAATCCCAGCACTTTGCCATAATGGTCCAATTAGTGTCAAGTAGTTGACCTTAAATGACCTTGAACACGCAGCGATAAAATCTGACATGTATGTATGTACGTCCTACATTTTCCCTTTCAAAGGTAGCGGAAATAATGCAAATATTTTGTAATTCCAAAGAAAATTTACAAAATAATCACAGAGTATAAACTTGTACTTTCTTAATAAGTAAGTAATTGCTGTTGTTTACGAGTTTATAGTGAAGCCTTTCCTATTGTCTGCAACAATAACTAATTAACCCACTTGTCTGTCACTCAAACTGTTCATTGCGATGTTTTTTTTACTTCGTCGTTTTACTTTTTTCATAGATCATTATATCTTCCTGGCGAGACAGCATGGCAGATGTTTCTGTTTCGCAGATGTTTTCAAAAGCGCCGATTTTGTTCCAATTTTCGGAGACCTGGCCTACATTTGATGTAATAATATTATCATAAATATCCAGTACGCGATGTCGACATTGTTGTGAAACGGCCTGAATATTTAAAATACGTTTAAACCAAACAATTCATTTATAATTAAAAATTCTTGAAGCGTTGGAACTTGACGGCGGTTGTCTTTATCGTTGACAAAATTATGATGAAATATGGGAAAAGAAAGTTTATTTACATTATCAAAGTACGTGGTATTCGGCACATGGTCATCGAAATCCCTATAAGGTTCTTATTTGACAAGGTCGAGTCTTCTTCTTTTAAGGATGTAGGTGCGTGCCAGCATCGTTAAAACCCTTCCGACAGTTTTTATCCACATATATAAGATGTGAAGTACATTTTAGATGAGATTACATGATGGACATGGCATTTCAATAGTCGTGGTTATATTTTATCTTTACCCGTATCTCCCACATTAACTTGTTATACCTAAGAACTACAAATTTATTCTCATTTATGCTTCAGATTAATACTTCAGAAGGATGCAATGATATATTCTTGCGCAAAATATCCGAATAGCAACAAGGAAGCTGTTCCAAAATTCAATTAGCAAACAATCTAATACTTCTCATGTTTATGAATGCTCTAAATTGGTAAACATCTGCGAATTGAGTTTGACGTAAACAAAATTCACGAGGCACGCTCTCTGCTACATTCCGTCATAGTAATAAAAGAAGAATTTAATGAAAACGCACATAGCTGTAAGTGTAGATGTATGTACTGAAACCGAACGATATTAGACTTTATAGCTGTAACAAGTTCAATGGCAGCCTCTTGATAATTCAGAGCGACACATTTTCTGTAAAACGGGGGTGTTTACTTACAAAAAAACATTCTAATTCGTTGCAAAAAAGTTGTATCGTTTAGCAATACAGTTGGATCACATATTATTGGGCAAAAAGGTGAACAGTTAGCGTATGTCGGCGTGGGTGCAATGTAAACTAGGAGGTCAGTCATGTCAGTACAATAAACCACAGAGGCATCGACCTCTGGCTCATTTATGGTATGATAAAGTGACCGTAACATGAAAGTAATGGCTTTCAAATATGCGTATGGTATTTTTAATGGCTGGCTTCGGTGACGTGTGTAGTTAGGGTGAACTTAGTAATTTTAGATGACACATTTAGGGCCTGTTAGTAAATGAAGGGTATTTTTCTAACCCGATGAAATGTTGGGTGTGAATGTACTTTACAGAATACAAGTTAATTAGCGTTAATTTTTTATTTGTAACCACAAACCAGGTGTTTCGAAGATTTCTTTGTCTGACTTTTGCATCGTAGTAGTCTCTAATGGCTGTGATAAAATAAACATTAATGTGATCCTTATCAACAGTGACACATATTCTATTTTCTATCCAATATAAAGCAACAATATACAATAAAAGTTACACGTACAAACTCATCTTTATCTGGTACAACGTCTTAAAGAATTCAGAACACGATGATAACTCAACATTACGAGTATTTCCTAAGTTTTGTCGTAATAATCTCGCAGTGAGCATTGATTGAACCGTCTCACACTGTGGTAATATGCAATACTTCGTGGTTTAATATAAAGTCCGCCATATTTGTGTAGTGATAAAAGTATAGAGTAACAAAGCTAAATTGGAATGAAGCCGTATAAGGGAACTTTGGGGTGAAGGGGAGCCAAGATATTATGTCAAAACAAAAGAGTTGTGAGTTGTGAGGTTACGTCGGAGTTAGAAACAAACATGTTGCAGGAAAATTATTTTTATACATTACTTTGTGCTTTTAATTAGAAGCTAGGGTAAATGTTATGAAATGTGTTATGTTATTGTTGTTATTGCTCAAAAAATGTCCCCATAAAATTAAAGAAAGCGTCTATTTATATGGTTATTATATTTGACTAACCACGGTTTCACTTTCGCTGTTGTTTTTTCAAATAGGTTTTTCGAATATAAACATCGTACAACTTATAGTTTTACAGTTAATCAATAGTGACCACAAGAAAGCGAGAATATTACAACTATTTTCAAAATAGCTTTCATATAAAATTTTCCTCTAAAACGGTCGTATAATAACAGCACTTTTCACGATCTAATTCAAAACGTTTATCACGGTTAGCGGTTTCCAGAGACGTATGAGGGATATCGATTCGACCAATCAATTTGAGGAACGATAAAATATCCATAGCACTTACTTTAATGTGAACATCAAACGCGTAAAGGTCATTCAATGATTGAATTTCCATTCAGAAGAATGTTTAGACTTGGGAAATTAGACCTAGACTTATCACTTAGGATCTAAAAATAACAAAGTCTGTGTTAGAGATGAGACGGATAATGAATAAGCTATATCAAATCATTTCCTTAGGACTAAAAGTTGCAAGCATAACTCTACAAGCAAATGATCTTCGTAAATATACATTCATGAATTAGGAATCCACATATCAGGAAGTGATTTGATCACTTCCTACTTTAAAAAGATAAAGGGAAAGTGACGATTAAATACTTCAAACGGCTTTTAGCGGAAAATGTTTTTGTTATTAATATTGTTGTAAAGCAAACTATGTGTTATTAATTTAAAATGATTAGACCTATCATTCAATTACCAATCGAGCGAAACGAAGCTTCCCTTTGATAAAATCAAAACAGTATTTTCTAAAGAACAACCACAAAATACTAATAATCTGATTTCTTTCATATTAATTCTTTTACGACCATTCAAGACAGGATTAACAAAACCAACTCTCTTTTTATCCGGGACGTTAAATAGATAGAATTTAGTAGTCATAACTTTAGTTAATAAGTTTAATAAGTCAACGTTTGTAATTTTATGGGTTCAGTGTAAACAGGAACTGTTAAATGGGACCAGATGGTCAACCACATAGAGATCTGAAGTTTTATTGAGCATCAAAACTTAAAGGTTTCGGTTAGACCGGTAGATAGCGAGAATGGGTCTTCATCGATGCAATATTTTCTGTTGTCAACATTTTTATTTATATGTGGGCAGATGTGTCACCAAATTCATTGGTATAGTATTTCTGCTGGAGCTTATGTCCTTATCTGAAAAAGGTTGCCAGGTAATACAGGAAGTAATAAATTTCATTCAAAACAGTTTTGAATCATGCTATTCCATTTTGTGGCTGTGGACACCTAATGAGTTTCGGATCACATGTCTGCGCCCAATTTCTTTGATCAACTCCTCAGATTACTGTTGAGGATAAAACGGTAATATTTCTTCCCTCAGGAATTATATCAAATTCAATTTACAAGGAAGTAACACAAGAATCTTATTCGGGAATTCGCTAATGGAATTTTCAATCTTTATTGGAAGTCTGGGTGGTCTGGGGGCTTTAACTTCATATTTCTAGAAGCACCACAGTGTGTCCTACCATATTATTCGCCACTTAGACTAACGAAAAGTTAACCAGAGGTGATGAAACCTTATCCTAAGTGTTTGTTATTTCTTGTAATATAACCTCATATGCGTAGTGCATATGAGGTTATATTACGAATATAACCGATAAATAAGAAAACCGACGAGGCCACATATTGCGGCACAATAAAGGGCAACTCTTCTATTTACTGGGTAACTGGGCAGTCTTCCAAACGGGCTACGTTATCTTCAAGAGAAAAAACAATAAAAACCCTAACATTTAGAGCTATTCTCGGCTCAACCAAATAAAAACATGTCCATTTAAGTTTTCGCATTCAAGTGGCGGGATTGTTTCTGTCTATTTCCGACCTTGACCTAGTATTTTCTTTTTTTCACTATCTTCTGTCCTGTATTCTACGTATTACTGACGATTGCCTCTTATTGACAACTCCATAGATAGAAATTAAATGTCCTAAAATTCAGCTAAACTAATTCTTAAGAAATCTCAAGCAGTAACGTTTGACACAAGATAAAATATCCCTCTATTTACTGATGTCATTTTTCACAATATGTCAATAATTTGTTCATTTTCCCTTACCAATGAAATAACTGATAATCAATTACATTTTTCTTTTACAGTTTCATGTGGAAAGTGACTTATCATAAAATACTTGCAAGTAAAGTAATCTGTACTTGTGATATCCATCTTTTGATGACAAATAATTCTGCAAAATGATGAACTAGGCTTGATAAGAGCACAATATCCCTGTCATGTAGCAAAGAAATGTATGAAATATATATGCCATACCTACATACATAGTTCTATGATTTACATCAAAAATCAGATAAATCACAAACAGATACACAAACATATTACCTATTTCTTAAAAGCACAATTGCATTGTGGTTGGACTGCTGGCGCGTCACTGATTAGACGATCGTCGGTCGAGTCCGCTGACTAATCAGTGGATGTTGATCAGTAAATTATCTGAAACATCTGAAGTCATGTGCGGTTGTCGACCGCGACATGTCGTCACATACTCCTACGCCACTTTATGGATCATTGTCTGTATTGCATGCTGATTTCTGAAGTTATTTATATATTTGAAAGAAAAAACATTTATTTGGCAATTACACGCACAGAAAACAAAGAATATAACAAAATAAAAATACATAATATAAGTAAACAAAATACTAATAATAAACTTACAAGAATACAGATCAGAACAGAAAACATCACAATATAACAAAATAATAATACGATAATAATAGAATTTTTAATAGACAATAAAAAAAAAGCAATTTCTAATACACAAAATAATAATATTAATTTGCGCGTGCTAATCCCAAAAGGGCCTCCACCTCAGCATATAGTTGGACGTTTGTGCCCAACGCTGGTTTTCAGGTGGCACCCTGCAGTGACTCACGGACGGCGGTGCCGCCCCTCAATGAGGACAGAAAATAAACATGAAATTATATAAATTTTGCTGAAATGTGCATGTGTGTGTGTGTGTGTGTGAAAAATTGTGAATAGAATAATATATATATCCGATAGTACATGTATATACATACAAACAAAATGTAAAAATATATATGTTCGAAGCTCTTATGCAAGGGATGAATGACTTCAATATGGGGAATTTATTGTCATTTTATAAGTTTGTCAATATTGTTTGTTCTGTATTGAATAATAACTTGTATTGCAATCATCTTACAGTTAATTTTAATCGCCATAGTTCTCAAATAATATAGACTTTCAAAAAGACGCTATGCCATTTAGAAGGGGATCTAACCACTAAACCGTTTTAGAGGAAAAGGAATATGGTCCACTATAATTTGATTACCACTGAAAAAGACTCTAAGATCAAATAACAATAATATCACCTACTGCGTGTGACTACTCCCAATAATCAATTAGTAATTCAACAGTTGAAGGCATTAAATCGCGAAGTAATCCTATCGGCTAAGGTTAACTAATGGTCACCAAATAAAACTGAATCATCTACTGAATAGCAATAAATACATGGACATAGCTTAGCTGTAATAAACTAAGATTATCCGAGTAATCCATTTAAGACTACACACATTTAATATAATCTTATTTACTAACAAGGCAAGGATGGTATGAGAAACGGTACTTTTAAATATAATCCTATAACTTCTTTATGATAGTGATAAAGGTAGGTGATCGATTAAAATGTGATGGTGTTTATTACTCGTGAGCACGTTAAGTCTCAATCCTGATTGTTATAAGAACATCTATGACATTAATTACTGCTAGTCCGAACCGTTATAAATATCATAGGGGATCTGATCAAGAAAACGTGTACCACCCTTAGCTGAAAAGCATAAGACAGTCGTTTTGGAGAATCTGGTTAAGAATACAATCAACCTCAACCTAATGGGGGCTACCGTATCTTTGCTCACTGGATGGCAAATGTAGCAAGAGGTTTTTTGTCCAATTACAGCAGCTGTCAAATATTGATTGTCAAATGGCGTGACACTAGCTAATTCCCTATTGGAGGAAGAACAAGAGGTTCACACTAGCGCACACAAATTTGGTGAACAAAAATACTATAGACCCCACTCATTACCAATATAGTTGAGACAAGACCAGCAGTCAAAAAAGAAGAATACAGAACATACAAATAAAGAAAACTTCACACATATATCACCCGCTGTCATTAACACCACAACACGCCCACATGGAAGTTTGGTAACAAACAGTAGTCGATACAATTGTTCTCTTTGACAGATGTTATAACGGTAATTTCGTGAATAGAGTACAGGCAGTACGGCTAGTAATTACAGTAACTCAACGAGTTACACTGCTGACACCCCGTTAATGTATTCGCTTTGTGAATTTATTTGAATAGTGTCGTGTTGTGTGTAGGCTGATAAAGGGAAGTGCTACTGATTCGAAACAGATCTCGTGTTTAGATTATGACGTATAATGGGGCTGTTGATCTTTACTTTTTTAGATGTTAAAAGTTTTTCTAATTTGACCAGATTAAGTCCGTTTTAAAGGAGACTAAACGTGTGAATGATAAAATCGTGACATACAGTGATTTCATTAAACTGTACACATTCCTACGTGTTTTAGTTTCTCCGCACTTAACATCCTGCGCTGTTAGTTCCAAGAAACCCCACTTCAGCATATTGCTAGAAATAAATATCAGAAAATGTTACAAAACACATGTCTATTGATTACACGTCTGACTAAATAACTACTGCTAAAGACACAAGGATAACTCATTACTCCACAATTTCAAAACGCAAAAAGGACGATAGCATATTACAGAAAAAAAGAGATAAAATACATTTCACAATACCTTATCGTAATATAAATTTCTTTACATATGATAAATGTTTGCAGTAACTTTCCGAAGCAGGTCAGCGTACTATCAGGTTGTCTAATAAACAATTTGAATGATATCACTAAACACATAGATTATAACAATGTTTGTAATATGGCGGGCGTTTGGGTAGATACTGTAAGTAGGTCGGTTGGTGAACTCGTCTCAGCTGATGGTAGTATCACCATTACTGTTGAATTTTGCGAAGAAGATGAAGACCCACAATTCATGTTTTATTCCTTGAAGTTGTAGATGCGATCAAATGTAACTCGGAACTCCTAACCGGTTCATGCACCCCCTGTCATTAAAGAGTGTCCAAGTGTCCTGTCATTCACCAGGTGGCAGGCTGTACTTGAAACTTGTGTTATTACTAAAATGTTTTTAAATTAATAATACTGAACTAGAAACGAAAGAAAGAAAGAAAAATCTTTATTTCACACGCTAAAAACAGGTGACACATACAGATTATACTCATACAGTTTTTAAATACTAATGTCCCAAGTCTGCGGTGAAATGGGTCCAGTTCAGCATGTGCAAGACAGGGCCTAGCGGGGTTATTCTACTGGCCCCTTAAGTGAAACCTATCGCATTTAACGTAAACATCTTCGTCTTAATACTAACTTAGTCCACATGAGTTTCATTCTGAGTGCTAATGGAAGATTACCTTTCAATCAGGTCATGGACCAATAGCTCTTCCAGGCCTTTTCGATGCGTCTAGGAACTTCCCTATGTCCCCCCTTCCCTGTCTCGCCTGGAAAGAAACTAGTTGGCCCAGATAGATAGAAAAACGTGATGGTTTTTACACATATCTACAAAGGGGTAGGCAGAGACTATGGAACGTCAATTACTACGATTCCTACATACCTCTTTCGCTTCATCAACAGTCATCAATCTTTTCATGCATGCTCGTCGGTTAAGGGTACTTTTAATTTGGCCCTTCTTTAATATATCGCCAACCTGGTTACTATATGTCCGTCTAGGGCGCCCTCTACCGACGGCCCCATTCATATCCGCTCTGTATACGTCTTTCGTTACTGTACTTTCATCCATCCTTTCTACGTATAGTTTTAACAACTTAAATAGAACCGAAAAATAATCAGCTGATTGCTTTAAACCAAATATTTATAGCTGTTCCGTTATGAGCCCACATATGTTAATGTACTGCTTTTGATAAATTTTAAGCATGTATTATCGCTTTTAAAGGTTGTTTGTAAACATATGGTATATAGTGACTTGCTGAGCTGTATGTATGTATGTATAAGTTACGGAAGAAATCACGCTGAGTCACCTTGAAAGGTCAATGGTAGTTTTAAGGAAAGAACACCTACTTAAATTCGTGAAGGTAAGTTGTAAATGAGTTAAAATGTATAATATTGGTTAAATGAGTTAACTTTAATTAATTTCTGAGGCAATTGAAAAAGTATGGGTGTTGATTGGCTTCCTGAGAACAATTACGATGCTTTTATCTGCGATATATATGCGGGTAACCGGGGCTCCGGCTCGACGTGCAGGAGAAGGAACGGGGTGGTTTTTAGTCAGTAAGAGTCTGACACTCCCTTCTGGCTCACCCAGGCGGGAGCAGTCATTCGATGATTTTCCCCCCTTAAAAAAAAACTAAATCTTTATAATCCTAACTATAATTATATGGTCGGTACGAGGTCCACCAAAACACAGTTAGGTAAATGTTAATGTAAACTAAATTATGAATTTCCACAAAATAAGTACCTAGATAGTTCAGTTCGTTTAATTAAACCTAACCACAACATATCGCTGTGGTTTATATTCGGTCAAAATAATATTATAATGGTTAGTTTAAAATAACATAACATACTGTTAGGTTAAGGACTATGCAGCACACAAAAACCTATTTGCTTCTATTATCGCGCTTTTTGTCTAGTCTCTTAAAGCTATTTTAGCCCATCTATAAAAATCTGGAGGACTAAGAAGGAGGCATTTGTCCAAGAGTAGACTTTTCCGGTGATGATAATGATAATCATAGATAATATCTACTTTACATACAAAGACTTATGTCGAAATACTCAACTACGTCACTCACTCTACGTCACTTAAATTTAAGTCGCGCTTAGTTATAGTTCTGTCACTATAAATTCTTTGTAAAATGACTGAGACGGCACGATATGAGCAGCCTCGCGCGCCTCAAAGAGCCATCAGACCACCGCAGATGGGGCCCAATAGGGCTGTTGCCGATTCGGAGTCGCGGAGAACCGACCGAACCGGGGCTCCGGCTCGACGTGCAGGAGAAGGAATGGGGTGGTTTTTAGTCAGTAAGAGTCTGACACTCCCTTCCTCCTCAACCAGGCGGGAGCAGACATTCGATGATTTTCCCCTTAAAAAAAAAAAGTCCACTAAATCTACCGATGGTCTACCATAGAACTACAGTAACCAAAGCCCTTTAAAACACCCAACACTGATTCTACAAAGAACCGTTCAGTTATTACATTTATTAAACTCCGGTACAAAACCAGTTATTGTACACCACCCCAAGGTGTTAGTTTGCCTAGGTAATAAAATGACTAACATAACTGTTCGTCCGTCCGTCTGTTTATAGCTTACAACCAGCAAGTTCAATGGTTCCCATAAAACTGTATCGTTTTGATACGTGCGAATGGAATTTCATGTGGTTAGCTAGTTTATGTTTTTCGCCATTGTTAATGTCTAGAAATTGTAGAATGTATTGCGTTTTAGAGTAATACAATGTTATAATAACTTATATGCTACGTGAAAGAAACATTACAGTTTGTTTTGATTGGCTAGACCTCATCAAATACCGCTTCTACAAGAGCAACACGCTTTAAAATGTATAAGTATCCATGTAACAAAAAAATATTAAATATCACTGCCTCGTTGGCCGAGTGCTCGCAAGTGCGACTGCTGGGCAAGGGGTATCGGGTTCAATTCCCGGGTCGAGCAAAATACTACTCGGTTTTAAAAAAAAATTCAGTAGGCACGGCTCACCTCCTATTACATGGGATTCATAACAGAAATAGTGAAAAAGGGTGTTACATTTTACAGTGGCAATTAAGTGCCCTAATGTGCACCACTGCCTACACCTTCTGGGATAAAAGGCGTAAAGTTATGTTATTAAACACAATAGCAATCATCAAACCCAGAAGTTTCTCCAAAAATCTCCAATGAACACGACTTTCTTGGAAATATTACTTAACATCTACAAATTAATAAAAAAAAAACTGAAATCTATAAACAAACTACTCGACAATTTCATCCAACAATCTAACCATTTTAACGTAACAAGATAATTCTTCGAAGCCAGGAACTACAATCAACTGTCATGCAGAACTGCATTCTAATAATAGAGGGTAGACTCGAAGCAGGAAGCCAACGCTCTGATGATTGACTGGTACTGATGGATAACCAGTCACTTTCCCAATAATCACCAGTTAAAGAGATGCGCTGATTGACGGGGATAAAAACTTTAGATGGAGTGGTTCGTTTTTGATGTTCAGTTTAAGATATGAAAGTATAGAAGCTGGTTTTGTGGTGATTAATTTGTTTGAAGCTAGATAAAGGTAATATTTAAATGATTTATGTACTAGATGTGAAAGATGAAATAAAAAATATCGCAAACTAAAAGAAAACCGCGAATTTTAAACTAAGATGCAAAGAATTACAAACGATATTTAATTCTCACAATTTTATTATTATCTAGCTAGTTTCTTTAATAAACCCATTAATCCTTATACGTCTGTAGGTACTCCGTATAAAATATGTGGAATATTAATTTCTATACGACACATTACGTTCATATGAACAAGCTCCATTTACGTAGCAAAGTTATTTCAATAACGAGAAAATAAAATTGCGATGTTTTTGCTGTGTTTTGAAATATGCTACAACTTTAACGACTTCCTTTGGGAACGAATTAAGGCTTCTGAGACGTCATAAAACCTTTATTTCATTATTTTTGGAACCGTAAAACTGATGGTTGTTGCTTAAGACTTTGTAGTCAGTTTTCATAGCCATCTTCTTCTCAATTAAGGCCAATGTATGTATCTGTCCGGTCGTCATAATTTCTAATTAAAATGTATGTCATTCTTGGCATACATTTCTATTTGTTTACTTCTAACTCCTGTGACATCATTCCCGAATTTCACAAGTCACCCCTACCGATGACGTCACTGCCCTATTTGTTCAACAATAGCTAGGATTGAAATGACGTCACTAAGCTTGCCCCATTAATTTTCTCATCGTCCTTTGTGTCGAGGGAGGATTAGAAATTGTTAGTAAGCCGTAGCTACTAGAGACTCATATAAATAGGTATAAAAATTGGGTTACATTGATTTAGGAAAATGTCGCAAATATCGGCCAACCACTTAGCCACATGTTGTGATTGACGACCATTTTTAGAACACCCTCGGAGTTGACGTGAGGTGTAATAGTATAATGATAAGTGCATCAATAGAACGTCTAGTTTTCTCAAGTTAGAATTCTAGCTCAAGATACAAAATTAGGTTCAGCATTCGTACAAAAACATCAGGAAGCTCACGCCAATCATACCGGCGACCACAAGCCAAAATGAAACTTGATAAAACAGTTTACAAACCAATCTAGACTGGTCAGCAATGGGAAGCATGTAACATCGTATACAGTAACAGCTGTCGGTATTAAAGCCAATATAGTAATCAATGTGCAAGTTACTTGCATTAGCGGAAATTGCTGCAACCTTGCTAATGCATGATTGGTTGTTTTGCAACGGTGCTGGTCCGCGATAAGTCACCGATAGGTCAAGTGGCTCCTGCCTCATATTTCCTGCCAGGCTCGTTAGCGTCTACTAGTTACGGCACTCTGTATTGCATTTTTATTTTAAGTAATATTTGCTTCGTGTTTTGATTTATAGTTTATGGTGGGTGATATAATTATACCAAGATGTTGGATATTGTTTTCTTGTCGGTATACTTCAAAAATAAGGAAGTTATAAATATAAAACACACACATGCAATTTGTTAGCGAAACGAAAAACCCTTTCAGCAAACAGATAACTAATAAAAAAAATGCAGATACTGGAGCATAAACTTTATCAAAACACAAAAAACAAAACACGATAAGAACAACAAACAGTGATAAATATAATAATAAATAACAAGCTTATTAAATAACATTTACAATTGGTACTCAAAGTACAGACGGTAAGTACATTTACCCCAACGACACTGCTAGACCCCCGCATGGAAAGGTTATTAAAATAAACACGTCTTTCATAATTACTGGCTCAGTCTTACGATATCATGCATCACTTTTATGTAGTTTCCTTGTAATAAAAAGGACGTAAACAGAATACAAGAACGTATTTACTGTTCTTAAGATTTATGGAAGGACTGATGGCGTGGATGAAAGTCCTACTCTTGTGGAAGTGACAGAACTTTTGAATGTATTTTTGGATTACTTTTACTATGGTACGAACATCCTGATTGAGGATGAGGACAGTGAAATAAATCTAGTCTTTGAAGAACCAAATGAAAGTTTTCTTGATCAGACAGAAATAGTTTAAACAAGTTGTGACTATAAATCATGTGATGTGTGTTAATGAAGAGACTGATACAGCAGAAACCTGTCGCAAAAAAATAATTAAAATCGATAATAATTAACATTTAAAAACACAATCGATTTC
This sequence comes from Spodoptera picta, assembly GCA_038387885.1. Lineage (NCBI taxonomy): Eukaryota > Metazoa > Arthropoda > Insecta > Lepidoptera > Noctuidae > Spodoptera > Spodoptera picta. The sequence continues at coordinate 4,253,465 of JAZHFQ010000725.1, forward strand.
TAACGGAACGATTAGAGCGTTCACCTCAAAACAGGATTCAAGCATTATCAATTCGACACTCTTTTAACTGAGTAAAAAAGAAAAGATGAAAATTCAGTTAGAAAAAATAAGTTGATGGAGTAGGAAATAAAAAAGAAACGAAACTTGATTTTAAGTTAATTGCGGTAATGAAGTGAATGGAAGAAACTGGTGGCCAAGGTAAAGCCAGACTGACACAGTTGAGGTAGAAATTATTGAATAGAAAATACACTTTTTTGTTTTATGTAGAGATTCTAATGATTTCTCCAGCCTTGAGTGAGGCGAAAGGGAGCGTTGTCTTACTGACTAAAAACCGTTCCGTTTCTACTCCTGCTCTGCGAGCCGAAGCCCCGGCAACCCATTAAGTCTTCAGCGACTTCGTATCTGTAGCTGTAGCCAAATGCCATTTAGCGCTTGTCTACTTGTAGAGTAGAAAACTAAATTATATGGAATTGATGCAAATTTTGACACTTGTCAGTATCATCCACAAACATTTAGTTTTCTACTCTCTCGGTAGACAAGCGCTACAGTGGCGTTTGGCTAAAGGTACTGGCATCAGACCTACTGGACCCCATAATCAGACTACATTAAAGTTTAAATTTCGGTTCTAGTTATAAACAGGAAATAAAGAGCTACTGGATGACTCTATAAAGAACATAGACAAAACACCAAGCAGCTCATAAACTTTAATGAAGATGATGACATACTACACGAGGGTGAAGCTGTTACAAGACCTCATAATGAATTAGGAAAAGTTATAAAGGAAGCAGATGAAAGTAAAATGGGATGATGCCCATTGTCACATCATTAGAGAGAAGAGTTAAGTACTACAAAATATTAATGCCATGAGTGTGTCAGTACTTAGAGTTTCCCTTTCAAGCCGTTGTTGAGTTTGGTGACTCACAACAATACGGAATTAGAAACGGACAGGACAGTAGTCAAGGATTTTATGCAAATTGGAATTTGTAAACCAAATTTTACTGCATTGGCAAAATTTTAAGTTAGCTATTGTTCTTGTCTATTTTTAATTTTCTTCCTCTATAAGCAATTATACAGACAGAGGCGTATGACTATTTTCTACGCAAACGCAAACTAGATAGAATATAAAACCAAAAATTACAGTGTCTGATCTTGAATAATATTTTTATATATTGCCTTCAGATATAACAACTTCATCGTCTTATACATCATATCAAATGAAATTATATCTAGCTTCTGAGTATTACAATCGATCCCGTCTCCTGGCGTGTTAAACTATACTTAAATACCAACATGACCTTTGTCCTACGTTTTACAATTTGTGTTTGCCGTACATGGAACGCCGCTAAAATGTTGCAGGCCAAACCCTCCCCTGATCATTCGAATGGAACTGAATTATGTATGTACTCAAGTGTTGCTTTGTTTACAGATGATCCACTTTGATGTTTGTTAAATATTTCAGAATGCACTGATGAAAAAGTAGAGTTAGACTGTGTCAACATTATTTCTGATATTCCTAAAATACCTAAAACAGGCATAGACATCTCTAGAAAGTATAGGTGCTGACTGAGAACATACAGTAAGTACAATTACAAATATCATATCAACTCAGAATAATAAACAGAAGACTAGGACTTTACAATAAGAACAGCTAGCTATGAGTAAAATTTCTAAAAATAAGTTTGTAGAATAAATAATAAGCTAGCGTGCGTGCTTGGTGACATTAAACTGCGTTTTCCACGTGGGCATTACTCGGGTCACCGACTTCTATGATTGACTGGGTTAACTGCCGATCGCGACTACAGATAAACAATCGGAGACCTCACTGACGTACGACAGATTATAAAACAATAACACCAGATACCCAACGTAGGAAAATCTTGTTTTTCTAATGTTTCATCCGTCAAAGAGTTCCCGTGCCAAAACTTTTTATGATTATATACCTCGACTCCGATTTCTTTTAGCAAATACAATCCGCATTTTATTTTACCAATAAGATAACATGTCAAGATAAATAAAGCAATCAATTTTTTGCATTTACCACTTGGCGCCATTTTATGTGTCCGGTGCGTTGACCTTACGGATATTCGCACTGTTGCGCAACCCGTCCGCATCTTACCTAGAACAAGTTAATAAACAAAATCATTTATTGCACATCTACAAACAACATTTTTAAATATTTTTTTAGCAGAAAATTCGCCAGTGTTTTTATAAAACTCACATTGTTGACACGACATACATTTAAAAATACAGCAGTATCATGTTCAACAGAAACCAGTACCTAACGTGTTTTTGAATATTTCCAGTACAATTTGAGGTTACCAGCGATGTTATCATATGTAAAACTGTTTAAAACTTCAATTTGAGATTCGTGTCGTGTTTAGAAGTAACATGAGGCCTTACACATGATTTTAACCGGCAATAACGATGCAAATTTCGTGTTATCCTGAGGCGTCCACTCTGCATGCGTGGATCGTCGCAAGCGCACATTTTTACCGTTACTTACACTGCATTCGTCTTCCGAGAAGTTTTGTTTAACGGCTCTCTCGGTCATATTACCTACCGTCGGATGCAATTAAGCTGTATTACAGGATAATTTATCGGTACCAAGATACAATTAATACTCTTCACGCCTTCTTAAACATACGAGTAGGTGTTTTCTCAAAATCGTTCAATCGTTAAAATTTATTTTACAATGTTCTTGCTTCGTCAGTTATTACGTCTTTTCAAAATGGCTGCTATAATGAGTATCAATATTAAATAATAGTACGTTGTCTATTGATATAGTGATAATTATTGTAGAGATAACGGATGAATGAGACAGACTGTATGTAAGTAGATACATCCGTCACTTCCCATGAAGATAAATACAAATATTTTTCCAATCTATCCTCACTTCGAGCGTTACAGACACTGTTTACGATCGGTTTTATTTCAGAACGAAATTACGATGTAATTAAATAAATCTGAGTTCGTTTCCTGTTCAAGATCCGTTTGTAGGAGTTTCATGTTGCGCTTTCCCAAACGGCTTTATTCATGGCGATGTTAAGACGACATTTACTAGTGTTCCCAGAAAATGCAAGTAATTCAACATTACCAACACATGTGCAACATTTACGTGTTTTATAACAAAGGCGGTGGACGTAATACGCAAGTAGAGACCAGCACAGATGTGCACTCACTGTATCAGAGTTGACACAATTCTCCAAACGGTTCCAATTTTTTGAAATGTTAATTGCTTAGTTGTTAAATGTCGAGTTTAACGACCCACCCAAAACTGAGAGCGAACTAGATGACATGTTTGACATGACACAAAGCTCGTGTGACACATATTCTGGTTTCCCGCCGGTACAATGCGCGCTCCGTTATGGCGGCCATTGTTTTTCTTCGCGCCAAATTCGGCAGCGCGTGTAGGTGTCATTTTTTATTCGCACGCTATTGCGATTATAATGACGAATTGATTGGGCCAACGTTCTTGTAATGAGGACAGTGGATTGCAAATGTGGGTGTACTCGCTAATGATTCAGAGGACTGAAGTGAGGATGAAAAGGCCCGTTGTTTTGCCCCAGTTCTTGGTCAGACTGTGACATTAAATTGCCTGCTGACCAAGTTAGCTAGATTATGAGATTATAATGAGAATTAAGGTATAATTAAAGGTCAGACGAGTATTTGGTCGCATCAGGAGAAAAAAGAGAAGACAATGATGAAGTGAATAAAGCAGCGTCGAGTTATTGATTTATTTAGGGGTGATACCGAAGAATTGTGTCACGAAACGTAATAAAATTTTATCGCAAACGGTTATCTTTGTGTGGATTCAGATATCGGCAAACAAACATTTTACGTATCTATTTCCTATTTAATTTCGATACCTAACCTACATTTTGAAAACGTTGCATCCTCGGCGTTATTCCGTACACTTGTCGCGGAAACCTCCTGACCCAGATGAATTATGTATGTAACTTAAGCTTGAACGTAGTATCTTATATCTAGTTTACTAAATCTTTCTTTTAGGCACATACTACTTAAAAACTATACCACATACACTGTCTTATCTAAATACGTAAATACAAAATACTTTTGTTCTATTAACGGTACCAAAAGTGATGATTTTATTTGGACAGTTTAATTTGGCACAATCTTCTGTTAAATTGTTATCACATCCACAGAGAAATTTACTTTCAACTACAGTACGATATAGATGTATGATACTCCTATTTAAATTAAAAGTAAGGAAAAGTAATAAATTTTTATAATTACTAAGATAACATTAGCAACAGATCAAAAAGCTATCTATTTACGCATCTAGATCTAAGTAGTGGCGCTTATACAATCAATCGAATTTTACGGTTCCTCGTAGAGATAACGTATTGGCACCGTCGCCATTTGATCGTTATCTTTCAAATAATTATTAATCACTTTTAATAAGAATATAATGACTAAAGGTGATAACTTATATTTGTTCAGTTATTTCGTACATACAGACCTGTATTATTCCTAAAGCAAACTAGGCAAGTTTCTAGGGCGCCAGGTTACAGAAAGGTGCCGTGACGCTGCAAGACTCATGCCCATTTTTTTAAGAGGGCAAAATCATCGAATGACTTCTCCCGCCTGGGTGTGTCAGACTCTTAATGACTAAAAACCACCCTGTTCCTACTCCTGCATTTCTCGCCGGAGCCCGGCAACCCGTTAAGTCCTCCGCGGCTCCGAATCGGCATCAGACTTATTGAGCCCCATCCGTAGAACTAATGCCCACAGACTGGTGGCGGCGTCAAAAAAAAAATACGGGCGCCAATAAGATGCTTGTCTAGGGCGCTCCTTAAGTTGAATTCGCCTCTACTCTGCTTACATGTTATCCGACTACTTGGTCCATAAATTATATGGAAGTGCATTCTTGTCTATGAGACATCGTGTGTGGTTTTGAAATAAACGTCATAATTGAAATAATCTGTCATAATTGAAATAATCTGTCATAATTCCACAAATCCCTGATATTGAGGTCAATGAATAAGACTATAATTCTTGTGAAAGTTTGTAAAACAAAGAATTGTGTAGTTTTACCTGTACTAATTACGGAAATGTGTACAGAAATGTTTATTATTATTGTATACTAGCTGACCCGGCGAACTACGTACCGCCAAAATTATTTTTCTCACCTTTTAAACCTTCCCTAGACTTCCACGAACAATTTAAGACCAAAATTAGCCAAATCAGTTCAGCCGTTCTCGAGTTTTAGCGAGACTAACGAACGGAAATTCATTTTTATTTATATAGTTTATTGTGATTTATAGGCAGAGGTATTACTACAACTAATCCGTAGTCATTACAAAATAAATACATTTACTACAATTGCTTAGTTCTTGAAGGAAAATAAGAATAGGCAACAATGTTTGTAATAATTATCGTGCGACATTATTTTTATCATCTCTTTTATATTACAGAAAAGCTCTACTAGATTTGAGCCTCAGAGAGGCTATTCCTCATGAGCCGCGTGTGCGATGGCGCACAGTACGCTTTGCGACATCCATCGCCGCGACCGCGCTAGTAGTTATTCACGTGGGTAACCCGCGATTTTATGTAACCCGCGATAGTAAATGGACAGCAGTGTTGAACATATCAGTAAAAAGACAATATTGCAGAATCTCAGCGATTAAATATGGATTAATTGCAAAATTCGTAAACTCTAATAATACATTCCCCACCCACATCAAATCTAAACCTGTGAATTTGAACCGCCTCAACTTTAGACACAGAACAAATTACAAATGACTATAAAAAATCTTTAAACCATAGACTACTGTCACTTTAACAAGGAAACCCGTACATTAATCACTAAGTAGAGAGAATTGGCACCAGTTTAAAATGTAATTAGTATGAAGGTTAAACACTGTAATGTAGTAATGGATATCTGATCTCGTTCGTAAGTACTCACTGATCTTAATCTATTTTTTACGCGGTCAATTTGGCGTTGAACACTGCCGTAATTCTCGTGTAATACAGAGATTTGAAGCGTGATAAATACTTTTGACTGAAGTATTAAAGTTTTGGAAGGGACAAGAATCATCCTGCATATCCTTACTCCTTACTAATATTATAAATCGGAAAGTGAGTTTGTTTGTTTGTTTGTTCCGCTTTCACGCCGTAACTACTAAACCGATTGCCTTGAATTTTTGCAGATGTATAGTTAGAAGTCCAGATTAAATAATAGGGTTCCGGAGGTAAAACAAAAGTATTGGTATAGATGGCGCTATGAGTATTGGTATATGTCACATTGGCTTTTTATCCTATTGTGACGCGAGCGAAGCTGCGGGTAAAAGCTAGTATAGGAATAATTAAAATGATTCTTTAATATAGACATTCTACATACTGGTAAATGAAGATAGATATTCGGAAAATTCCGCAGTTTCGGAAATACGTTGTACTGACCTATTGAGCGTCTGGTGACACTGTGTATGTCTTTTTCATTATTGTATTTATTCTCTGATACTTAACATTTCAATTACTTTGAAAAACCCAATATTTAAGGTTATGAGTGATTCACAGGGTTAGGCAAGGACTTAACCCTGAAACACAATATTACATATCAGTACAACACATTGAAAAAAAAACCTCCAAAAATGTTTAATAAATCACTTTCAACGCAGTCATAATAATCAAATAAACACTACGCAATATACCTCTAATAACATCATACCTTTTATCCAAGAAGGGGTAGATGGAGGCGGACATTAAGGCACTTAATGGTACTGCACAATGTAACACCCACTTTTCACTGTTTATGTTATGAGTCCCATGTTATTACATGGGGGTGAGCCTATTGCCATATACCGGAGCACATTTCCAAACTCATGCTATTACTAAAAAACCCAGTAATACTTTGCCCGACCCGGGAACCGAACCCGAGACCCCTTGCCAGGTAGTCGCACTTGCGACCACTCGGTCAATGTGTAACACACTACGTAACAAACCAAAAATAACATAAATTCTTCAAATCCAACTTGATAGTGATATCTTCGACAACATACCTATGACTATAGTGCAGTTAGTAGGAAGTCAGTAATCTGTACAGGAAGTCATAGCTTCCGAATCAGTCATTAGTGACTCATTAAACATAGGTGTGATGCCTAGGTGTTTGCCTTGACCTATCTACATAATGTATCCGCAATCTACGCTTATCTACACATGTCATTGCTGTTATCTCTGACAGGTGTAGCTGCTGTTTAAACTGGCTTCGGCCATATTTGTTTTATAATTTAAACAGTTTATTTGGGAATGAAAGTTTAATTGTTTGGTATTTGTTTTTATGATGGTGCATAAGGATGAATGAAAAACTGCAGTGCAGAGAGAACTCCTGATGTGACGACCACAATGTGACACTGACGAAAAAAAAATCGGGGATGATTTAAGTCAGTGTCGATGTCTTTATAATTATACTCTTTTTTTTATACCACGACCGTAGTAAGAAAAGCACACGGCCCACCTGATGATAAGTAACTCACTCACTCACTCATCTAAAAGTCTACAGCAAAATCATAAGTAGAAATAAATTAGAAATCGCAGAAAATATTCCTCATAAATGTAAAGACTACTATGTATTTTTCTACAAATTGTATGAACAATCAATAAAATATAATTGCTAATATTACCAGACACAGTGGCGACCACAAAACCATTTCTAGGACCTACAAATAGTTTATTGTTCAGACTTGAAGCTTTGAGAGGCTAACAAATCAAAGTTATTATGCCTATTTGTTAGTTCAGTTTATCTCTGGTATTTACGAACAAGAAACTGTGATGGTTTAAATATCTTAAAATAATAAACGTTTAGACGTCGAATCTAAGGTCTCTTCTTCGGGTTTTGTGGACTGTATGCTGCATAAGCTCATACAAAGTTATGCTTGCACCCATATTCTTCTCGTTTATGTTAAAACTATATTCTGCTTATTGGACGGTATTAAGAACTACCTCTGACATGGCAACTGCAACTGTACTTTAGAGAAACGCTAAGATTTTTTGTTATTTTGATGGAGAGACAAAAAGAGTAAAATTTACATTTAGGAATCTGGAAACCGATGTTAAAAGCCATATCTAAATTAGTCAAGTCGTTTTGGAGATAAGAAGGAATTTTTGTTTGCACACACAAAGAGTGTTGCCCAAAATATTTGTTTTCCGTTTCCGACCTGAATAAAAAGAAAGCTCAGGAATAAACTACTTATTCTTTGAGAACCAAATAGTACTTATTGTCCTAGAATCAATCGAGGCCACCTGACGTCTCCAATAAAAGATAAGATATCGCATGTTATTGTTATTAATTCATTGTTATTGTTACGTGTATCAGCCAAACAATATTTCACCCAAACATTTCTTTACTTTATTTATCGTCCTAAATTGTTTTTTGGGAGTTCGTTGAACCTTTAATAGATTTTCAATTGGTATTTTTCCAATTTCGATCAATTGCCATAATAGGTATTTCTAGACTAGTACATAGTTCGTCTAGCTAGACTAGAGTTCAGCAAGCACTCTATAAACGCGTAGTTTTAAGACAGTCTTATATGATTTTAAGAGCAAAACGAGCTGATGACAATAATTTCAGAACATCAGCTGTTCCAGATCACTGTCTCCTTATTTCTCCAGGATAAGTTGATGACTTAGCGTAGACCTACTAAACCACGAGCTGGTTTCACCCCAAACAGCAACATTTCAATCTAACAAGCAATTTATGATCACAATTAATCATGAAACTCGACCTTGCGAAGAAACTCTCGTAAATACGCCGGTTACTTGAATATTTCTGCTTCAATGTAATATTCAGTGGCCAAGAGGAGCGTTATCAACAATTCGTGCCCAGTTCCCGCCATTTACGAATGCCAGATGTGCTCAATCTTGTTTCTGCATCACGAATTTCTATTATCTATTACGGTATAAGGGAATTAATATATATCAGCGCTTTGATATTTTATTTCAATGCCTTTTGAAGGTGTTTGAGTGTTAGGGAGTTCTTTTGTGTTATTTTTTTTTCTTTAATACGTTGGAATACATAGCGGATGGTGTCAAACTTTGGTGTATAAGCTATTTGACAGAAACAACATATCAATGCAGCAGCAACAAAAAGGTAGAAAAGTCACTTCCCATTATAGCCGGTAAACATTTGAAGGCAGAAATAGCTGGAAATTATTATTGGTCAAAGAACCAAACAAGACGACGCTGACGATCAGTAGACAAAAAATCACAAATATATCCATTCTAATCAAGAGCAGCGTTTAAGAAATTCTCAGTAACCAATTCAAGGACTTGATCGACAAAAACTGAAGTGGAATACCACGAAACAGAGCTGTGATTAGGACATCAATTGTATCAAACTACAGCCCAGGTGTTTAATTACGTACAAGGACTAATAAAAAACACAATTTACTTCTAACATTCTAACAGAGTTGCCACGGATCGATGATCATAGTCTGGCGTCAGACATTAACATTTTTCCGTTGTAGCCGCCATTAATATTCATGGGTTCAATGTTTTCTGATTTCTGTATACGCCCAAACGACTATATACTTGTGCGAGAATTACCTTTGAACATCGGACATCGCATATGATTAACGAAATCACTGTATAAATTAGATCAAGTTCTGATTAGGAGGATGTGTTTTTACAATGCAAGCTTCCTTTTCATCGATTAAAGTCATGTTGTAAACATATTGCAAAAATATATTACTTACATTAATCGTAACATCACATGTTTTCGCTAAGTAAATTACTAATAAATTATCGATCCCTGAAACTTGGTACAGAGAAAAAATTAAATAAGTGTATTATGTAAATTAATCCAAAACATGTAACGTGTGCAACGCACGACGTTCCCAAAGCAATCCGTCAGACATCTTTAATTTCAGGTCAACGTTTTTATACATTTATATACGCGAAAGCAATACACCACTGCTTTCCCTGCGCTCGGATGAAATCATATTCTGTACAGCGTGAAAAGCAATCGACACCAGCTGCGCCGTAATTTACTGCAGACTGGTCTTTATGTAACGGAGATAAGATCTAGAATTGTGCAGCATATGCTGTGTGGAGCGTGCATCGTAATAATAGAGTTGGGAGCGAAAAACTTAAGTTCCGTCGCTCCGTTGCGGGCGCCCCGACAATTTCATCGTGGATGTAAAGGTAAAGTAATTCACGCTAGTAACTCACTAAGTCTATATAATGTAGGCTGCTCATAATACACATTTGGTAACTTCGTAAGTATAGAAAAAGTATTACATTCACTTAGGGTAATCTCATTCACGACAATAGATAAAAGGGTCCATTTTGCAAATGATATTAGAAGTTTGAGGCGGTCGATTTTGGGACAATCGACTACATAAATACATTTTGATATTCAATGATTCGATACAATCGGGTGAGTTCGAACAATGGTCGAAATTTCTTGCACGGCTCCAAGTCAACTTGATGCCCTTCTCAGAGCGCTACGAATTCTAGGAAAGCGGCAGCAGACGACAATACCGCAGAAAAAAAGACCGCCTACTTATCCGTTGAGTTGCGCTATAAACGCCCACTTTCTACGCGGGCAGCACAAAGCGCGCACGCAGATCATCTGGTCATATGCGCAGTGCATTGCGCAAACCGGATATAATTTTGTCAGCTGTCTGAACAGATTTTTGAAAGTCTCCATATTGCACCATTACGCTTTGTCCTCGAGTGAAAAGTGTGACGAGTGTCAGAGTATTTATGGAAAATGTGACCATTACACATACATGGTGCGCCTATTTACTTTCACGCCACATTCAAGCGTTGAGATGATGATTCCAATAGCACCACAAAGTAAGCCAAGGTTTCGTTTTTCCAATAATATTCCACTGCAGAGATTAATGAAACACGAGCTACAATATAACACAAACGTGTCTAAACATTTGGAGCGATATATGAGGAAGTGTTGCATTCAAATAAACTTAGTAGTACACAAACGTGAAACGATGAATCAGCAGCAATTGTTTTGCGAGTGCATTTTTTCTAACGGAATTGGGGCAGTGACCCGAATAAAATTAGCATTAAAATAACCGACATAAGAAGTTATAGCATTAAGTGTACGGCTATGTAATTATGCGAAATACGTTCGAAAATGCTGCAAAAACTGAGGCCGTAGAACAAAGATCTGTTCTCCTTAAAACTGGTTTAATTAAGGCTACAATTAAGACTTCCTGGGACGGCAAGGCTGCTACCTATGCAAGTAACTATAAGGGCGAGATAAATACACGATAATATCAGGCTACTGGTTATCTACACTATGTTCAATTTGTTAACAATCCGGATTACTTATCCTTATTACTGCAGTCATTTTCTTTATTAATGAGTCTGCATCCGAAGCTTTGTGTAATGACTTGCATATAATTTTATACTTTTTACACAGTTAATAATAGCAGATTGTAGGTCTTATTGAAATATCCCAATTACAAAAATAACACGACATTCAGTCACGTAAACCTACCAACACATGTTAAAACTCGAAGCTATGAAGTCAAAACGCTACCGAAATACGCAAAACAGCAAAATCAGCTCGGAATAACAGAAATGGGCTCGCTCAGTTCACTCACGAAACAAAAACAGTGCATGTCAAAACAAAGGCTGTGAGTGCATAACGGTATATTTATTTTCTGACTAAAACCTGTGATAAATATCAGCATTGAATCACGGACTGACACATCGAAATACTGAACACATATAAAGTTGGTATCGTATCGACATTGGTTGTTTTATTTGTACAGTTTATGGAAAGGTTGTAAAACAAGATAGCTATCTATAGTAATTCAAATAAAATCGTGTAATCTTAATGGTTTGTATTATAACTAAGTGACGTTATACGCCTTGAAACACACCTCTGAGTGTATAAGACAGTTTTTATTGTATGTTTGTTGACCAGTTTTGTGTCCTTAACTTCAGAAATTATCGGCTCTTTCCTTGCACAATTACTACAAAATACATTCTTAGTTAAGCGAAAATAATTTTCATATCTGCCTACACAGTACTATTATATGCAAATTATACATAAGTACTTTATTCTTTATTATAATATTTGTAATAACCAGTACGATTTTAACCTCAAAATCTAAACCTCTTAGCAATTAAAGAACCACGCTTCAATTGGAGCCCGTCTGGCGTCAAATGCATAAATGGACTCTCGAATACAAATACAGGAACAATACAAATAAATATGTATTGTATTGTACACAATAATAAAATGTATTCGATCATCTCAAGGGTTGCCAGCTGCAAAAATTAACATTGATTGAAGCACAGGTGTGCCCAGCATTCACAACATGAGTAGCATTGTTTTAATCTGTAATATAAAACATGCGCAGGCGCAATAATAAGCGACAGATGATGCAGGACGCACGTCAAGACTTTTTTGATCGGTTAATTAAAGGAAATTCCAATTCGGAGATATTTAATTTCCGTTATTTTTTTCTGATTAAGGTACAGTTTCAAGGAAGTGCTTCATTAAATACCTCTCTTGAAATTATTATTAGCTATATTTATACAGATAACAATTAACTACGAACAAGTGGTAATAAAACAATAATAAACAGTAAAGTCATTGAAATTAATGAGCAGAAATCGAAGCTTTCACTTATAAAAGCAAAATTCAATAGAGAATCTTTAATGTTAAATTAATTGCGTGTGGGTTGTGGCTTTGATGATTTATTTTCAAGTGCTTAATTTATATGAAATCCTTTCAATTGATTTATCGATAAAGTTTTGTATGAAGGATAATCGAGAAATTTGGTAAAAATCAGACTATAGGAATTACTTTTCATTCCTCAACTTTATGGCAAGTATTTAATTATACTGTACATAACTTCACGCCTACAGCATCAACAGGCCGGTTCAGTCCACTATCTTATAGTCTATGAGGCTCTTCTACATAAGTCTATTCTGCTTCTGCTCGTTTGCCTCATATTCCATAAAAAATAAGGATTCGCCATAATCATCACGTTTGTCATGCTGGTTTGAAATCGTAGTTCAAAAGGTTCAGACTTAATAAAGAGTCTGGTAACTATAAAATGTTATGTGTAAAATTTGCAACGACACCCGTAGGACCCGTAGAGGAGTTGAATCTCTGCTGCCACCGTTCCGCATCTATTTTATTTACTCAGACTCACTCGTCTTTGTCATACAAGTACCAAATTTACTCTAGAATGCTTTACAGCTTCTACCCCGGCCTCCAATCGCCACAGTGGTGTTACAATTTCGAAATCGAAATTCTCGCGCCCAACAATCGTGATTGCGACCAACAATGCAGTCGCTTAATTAATGAAATGAATAACAATAACATTGAACTCTTACCCTGTTAATATACAATTAGGGGACTATAAATACAAAGGAATAAGTGACAAATTAAACACTAACCTCGTAATATATAATGATTTTGCGTACAAAGAGGTCAAGTTACATTGGATTTTGTGTCTATATACCATGTGTGTATGTATAATCAAGTGTTTTAAAATTATAATTTCTACTTTATTAACTACACATATGTAACGTCTGACCTTGTCTACTGGCTTAGAATTAATGGGTATTTCGTTTTGAAGGTCGTTAAAGTGAAATTCTTCATCGTCACCACACTTTCGCTTGGTCACCACGCATGACCATGTTGTAAACATTTCATAAACTTATAGAAACGTAACGTCTTTTGTTGAGTTCGCTTGCGTTACGATTATTACCGTGCTTTGTTACGTTTTGTATGAACTATTCTCTTTTAACTGAGGAAGGTAAAAATGAATTTTAAAAGATATTGCGCTTTATCTATACAAAAGGAAGATGCGTAGGGACAATTAGCATCTAAGTACTTACGATTATCGAAATGTCAACACACGCCTAGTAAAGACACTGAAGTTTGGGGAGATTAGGCAACCGAAGGACACTCAACTGGTTGACCAAACCATGACAATGGTAAATTCTAAACAAATATGAAAAACTAGCTTCGCCGGCGGTCCCATGGCATAAAAAGTAGCCTGCGTGTTATTTCAGACCATAATCTACCCCTGTTCCAATTTTCATCCAGATCCCTTCAGCCGTTTTGAGGTGAAAGAGTAACAAACAAACAAACAAGCAGACAGACAGAGAGACAAACAAACAAACACAAACTTTGGATGTCTAGATGGTTATTAATCTACTAGATCTTAATCCGTGTCAAATGATATTCAAACAGTATATTAGAATCTATTATTCACGACTATAACCTAAAAACCTTAGCATTCTAAGCTCGTTCAGTGCTTCAAGAATCGATTAGGTATTTCAATTCTTGCCATTGACCTCCCGGGTCGAATTGAATAGGCCATAGAGATAATATAGAATAAGCCATCGATCATGGCTCATGATTGATATAGGTAGATAACTACTTTTTTTTTACTTTGACATATATTTTTAGTTCTCCGTATTGTTGGTCTGATGGTGGAAAGTATTTGATGAATTCGCTCATTATTTATGAGTTGGTAAAAAAAAATCGCTGTGCCTTGTAATAATGGTATTCATCAAAGTTTTTTTGTTGTAAATCTAGGCTTTAGTTTTTTCTCTTCATGAAACTTTATTAGATCTCACAATTATGGCTTTTCTACGTTTAGTAACTCAGAAAAATAGCAAATAATAGAAGATTTATTGTAGATAATTCTCATCTAATTAATAAATCATTTATACAACTGTATTTTTCCAACACAGAAACCTTTATTGATTGCAAGTTTCCAACAAGATATGAAATGCATCCGGACAGGTATTTAACATTACAAATAGCCTTCAAGTTAATATAAGCATACCTATTTAAAATGCACCTACAAGAACAGGTTTGCGAAGTTTCTCATGTCGATGAAGTGCATAAAATATGCGTTTAAAAGCTTTGAAACCACGATGTTCACAGTTTATGGGTGACAAGTTCCAAATAAGTCGATCGTGGGATCCTTTCTAGTAGCTGCATAGTTTCGTATTTCTTATAGTAAAAGTTGACAAACGTCTGTTATGTGGTTGTAAAATTGTGTGGAGTGTATGGTGTGTGCATAGTAGCTTAATGCTGGTGCCAGACTTGTGCACCCTTGTTTTTTACGTAAGTATTCACATTGTGTAGCACGGGCATTTGATGTTATTTTGTCCGTGCCACACAATCTGAACATACAAATGCGCACAAGTGTGGCGCCAGCATTACGAACAGTTACAAGAGCATTGTATAGAAAATTTGTGGTCGTATGTGGTTAGTGTGAAAGTTTATATGCAAATCGAACTGTCTGGTTGTGTTTATACTATATTATTATTATACTAGTTCTGTCGTATCGTTTCACCCTCGAGCGTCGTTTTAATGTGTATAAACTGCATTCGGTCATAAATTCGACTACCATTTCTTGAGATATTATCATCAGCTTTATTATACACGTAATAAAGTTGAAAATGTACTAAAATAGCAGTGGCTTGTTGTTGTCTGTTAACATTAAAAAGGTGTACCGTCAGACGACTGTAAGTAATGTGAAATCAATACAAGGATGGTTTTTAATAAGATTTTCTTGACGAAAAAGGAAAAACGGTGAATGGATGTGGCAAACGTACTTCATGACGACACGCAACCGAGGGTCAATTACATTTTCGCTGCCATGGAAAATGAAAAAGAGGAGACAGATAGGAAATAAAAGGGAATTTGTGATTTTAAAATATGTAATGTAGAAATATCTTGTGAAAATGTGTGTAAAAAGTCAATACGAATATGTACGCTACATAAGATTTACATACACATACGAAGGTTAATTAAACTGTCAAACACCAAGCGGTCACCGGTGACCGCAACCTATTGTTCTATAATTGTGTCTACAAAACCGGTACTCGACGAGTTAATTCCGTTTATTTATTGCAATTGCAAATCTTTCAGAATGCAGCGGCCGTATCAAAGACACATGTTCTTAATAAAACGATTATGTAACAATTTTAAATATACGATATTATCAAAATATAAAGCATTCATATTATTGTGTAATAGCTAAAAATGGAACTAGAAACAGAATGTCACACTACCGGTATGGAATCTTAGTATCTAGGCAGAGAAATAGACACGTTAGTCCATGAGAAACAACTAACTATAGAAATAAGAAAAAATATATATGGATTTATTATTTCCTATTAGTTATTCAAATAGTAGTTAAAAGTGTGAGAGAGCCATGCTTCGGCACGAAAGGGCCGGTTCGACCGGATTGATACCACGGCCGAGCAGAAAACCGACGTGAAACAACGCTTGCGTTGTGTTTCATTGTGTGAGCGACGTTACAGGAGGTCTAATTACCCCCTTCGCCAATCTTCCCAATAAAATCCTTAAATTCCTAATCCCCAAAAGGCCGGTAACGCACTTGTAACACATCTGATATTGATGCGATATTGGTAAATTTTATTTTTGAAATGCTGTCAATTTTTGAAATGCTGCCCTATTGAATACTAGCGAAGTGTACTAATTTACTTACAATAGTTTTGGCTTTATAGATATATGTAATTTAAAATACATATAAAAGGAAAAAACAAGTATACAGTACACAATTAAATAGTAAATCAGTTGTTGCAGTGTAACGAACGTTGCAGGATGAAGCACTCGTCTTATTGGCCTCAATAGCAAATAACTAAACATTGCCCCTAGCAATTGCACGCCATTACTTTGTATGTGTAACTACTGGACTCAAAATATTTCTGGACAATAAAATGGTAGTTTTGTAATTTTAATGACAAAACGCATTTAAGTTAAACTGTTTGTATTCTGACTGGGTGTTTTTGTAGTCTAGAGTTCAGTCTAGTGAACTAGATGCGCCTCAAAATAGCATATTAGAAATCAGTCGTACTGCTTACGAAGTAAAGTCGATTTTAGATTCGAACAATTATCCCTTCAATCGAACTTAGTGCCTATAGTAAAACAGCATATAAGTAAAAGTAGCAACAAATAAAAGGCAACCCAATAACAATGATGTTACAATCCAATTCACCTTTTCATACCCATTAAACATTTGACACTAAAACAATAGGTAATTCGAATTACGCGTCTGTCTGTAACGAATTAACGCACGATCGGTTGCGATTAGTCGCGGTCCGCGGTGTTTGGTTACAGGTTACAAAGTGTGCAGCCAACTAAATGGTGTACACTTCAACTAAGTCTTGTCGTAATCAATTACAGCAACTTGGCAGCAAGCAGTTGAAAGAACACGATGAATTATTTAGTCACCGAAGAGACATGGCGGTATATTTTTGTTGAAATATTAATTTCATATTTACTGGTTCGTTAGTCAAATTGTTGATATCGTAGTAATATTTACAGGCTAGCCAGGAAGTTTGTGGTTTTCTGAATACAAAGACTGAAACCTGTTCTTTTCATCATATAATGTGACCGTTGTCGATTGTTGGCAGAAAAATGATCGACTTTCAAACAGAAAGAATTATCCCAAAAGGTGGAAAGCTAAAATTGGGTATTATACCTAAAAATCAAGTAAAGCTCAACATGTAATAATAAAGGTTAAAAGCAGGATTGAATGATTTCCCCAAGAATAGCTTGAATACATTATCTCAACAACGTTTTATACACTAGTAACTTAATCAAAATTCATAGGAAGGCTTTTAGGGATGGCTTTCTGAAGGGTTCTTCAAAGGTCGACGCAATCTTCAGCATGGTAAATGTCAGGAGTGTTGCGATATCACTAAATATATTGCCATCAGATATACTGGTGGCATGTCTACCTTTTTGCCTGGGTGTAGTTGCTAAGCAAGCCTGGGACATTACAAGGATCTGAACCAATCTAAACATGTTGTAATATGTCATTCTCATCTGTGGTTATTTCTATAAAGAACTATGATATCTATTACATAAGATTAACAACATTAAATACAAAATTGTTTTCATATGAGGGAAAACAGGTGTAAATTGTTATATAATTGCACATTTACACCTGTCTATGACTAGATATAAGTAAGAATGTTGAGGAAGTTTGAGTAATAGAAAAAATGCAGCACGTGGTTTTTTGTTTGTTGGCCTACTCATCACATTACAAACATAGTAAATCATTCACATCCTCTGCAGTGTTAATCAATTCACGGAATCTTGTATTATCTGTATATCTACATTCAGATGTTATTTACACTCTTATTCATCTAAGAACCTCAATCCACACGACAAACATTTCGGTCGGTGCAACATTTTATTTCAGTTTGCATTAATGTAAAAATTAATCAACCTAACCGTAAATTATGCAGTTACATTGACGAATTCGTTTTACCATTAATTTGGATTGTATTGCCAACACGTTCCCGTTTTTAGTTAATCACTGGTGCAAATTACAAATACCGTTGCGTTGCAATTTCCAATATGGTTGACTAATTAGTCAGAATTTTATGTAACTTATAGCTATATTGTGTTGACGGATACACGTTCAGCACACTAATTAATCAAAATCTGTTAATGCGTTTCACTGATATTAACTCAATACATTCATAATCATAGCACGCGAAGATTTTTGTAAGCACGATCGAGTTTACATTCCGATTTCGTTTTAATCAGAGAAAGCCTTTGGCAAAATGATTGACGAAATGTGTCTAGTAATAAAAAGGACAAATATTGTTGCTCCCCCACGCCGAAATACAACTTCAAAAGGCGAGTTGTTTCTGAGTGATATTTATTGTTTATACAGGGTCCTTGCAATAAGATTGCGACAGATATGACTGGAACAAGACAGGTATTACCAGTTAACCATTACTCAAAATAGAAAGAGAACGGTGGGGTGACGGCTATGAGTTACCAACACGCGAGCCTGATGGCCGTCCACCAACACACCCCATTATTTTAAAATCTATGGCTTCTTTGCAAAAATGTCATTATTATAGACATTTGTTACTCATTCTTTAGTTTAATAGCAGGAAATTGCATAATAAGTAGTGTTTTAAATAGCCTTGCTATTAGGGTCTTAGGTTCTTTTGAGGATGCGTTTTTGAGTTGAATACACTGACTTTAGACTACATAATAACATGTATTAGGTTGTTAAACCTGTTGGAACATTTGCTGCATGTAGAAAAGATACTTTGGAACTGAATGAAAGTTAAAGTAATTCAGCCAGCCACATAACTATGTGTCAGCCATTGATATATACGTTTTCACCTTTGTACATTTCACATAATCTGGCAACCCTGTATAGCAAATAAATAGGCCGTACTCGCACTATTTCTGTACACGAAAATGTCGCGCTGGGCTTGCGCAATGTCGGTTACGTCCATCTATAAATAAGCATGTTATACTACTTAGCAAAAGCAGTGCCTACATTTCACAATAGTTAGGTCTAATCGATACTAAGATAATGCTAAAATGTAGAGCGAACAATGTTCTAGAATGGAATGGACTAAAATTCAACTGTAGTTTATTTTGGCCATAAATATTGATAATATTGCTTGGCACGATTCTGTACATAGACATACACTTATACTAAAATATAGATGTGGGCGGAATTATGATTTATAATAAAGCTAAAACTAATATTAAAATAAATACTAAACTAATTGACGTAATGATATGTACTTAGTTAGACAAACGTGGGAACATCAAGTTAATATTTGTGTAAAAACTCGATGTTAAGCGTTTTGTAGAGGCTACACAAAAACTAATGCCAACAATAAATATGGCAGGACAATATTTTGATTGGAATTAAATTATGTATATTGTTCAAGCACGTGCTTGAAGCAGAAACAATAAACTTTGGAGCCATGTTGAAAAAACAGATTATGGACAAACGATTTTTTTGTATTATGTAGATAACATTATACCTGTTTTCCTCGAAAAGGCGAGTTTGATATAGAGGCAGTTAAGTTCAGCTCACAGACTGACAAAAAATATGTAGAATTTTTAGATAGACATTCAATAAGTGTAGAGTAGATGAACCTATTGGGGTTTTCACAATATCTGATTATGTTGCTATTAGCTTAACTGACAAATATATTTTGACACATTTCGTACAGAAAATATCTCAAATTACCTGTGAGTTCCCGAATAACAAAGACTTAATTAGACATTGGGAAAAACCCTTTAGTAATCCAGATTACTCCGAAGACTTCAATAAATCTGATATTATTCTTAGTATACTAACATTTTTCCTATATCTTACTTAAATATTCAATAAAGCAAACATAGCTTTGATTAAAATATTTAAACATTTCACAACTTAAACGTGCTACATGAATCTATGCAAACTAATACACTAGTGACAACTACCGTCTTTACTTGTGCCAATAACGAAGAGAAACGAGTACCACATTGTAGGCCAGCCATTGTAAGACAACTTCAATCTAGATTCCAGACTATGGCGACAAACCAGTCTAGACTGAATGGATGCTGTCTTGATATGTATGACCTATTTGTCAGTATGTATATTAAATGTATGCGACAAGATATATTATGTTAGATAACTTTTTGGAACATGAGAGATTACTGAAGATTTGCAAAATTACATGTGAAGACACTCATACTCAAAATAAAAATTTTAATGATTACACCTCAAACTGGAAAATGCCTCTTTTAATATCTTAATAAACATCTTTGGCTTTATTTAAGAGACCAATACTATGTGACCTTAAACGTCTATACAATAGTATTCTTACGTTTTCATGTCGAATGACTGGATAGTATAAAATTTAAATTTACCTGAAACAAAACAAAAAGGAAACATTAGTTTAACAATTACAACATAAATATAGGAAAACTACGAACAAAAGCTTTTGTTACGTATATTATAACATCGTAGAATCTCATAAAGTTATTATCCAGTCCGTTCCCTAGAAACCTGACATCACCTGAATATCGCAGAAGGACAAAGAACATAAATAATCCTCCTTTGTTTGTCTCCAAAGGCCATCAGATGAACCTTGTACCTCACATGGCACGTTTACCAGAAATAATGAATATTGAGGAACTCCAGGTGATAGAATTCTTAGACAAGCAGTAAATAGGAAAAATGTCATAATGACCATAATGGGGACATTCCAATTACCTTCAATATACCGTAAATTACTCCACTAAGATAACCCAATGACTCTGTCAATAAATACATTGTAGAAGCACATAAACTTATCTACTGTGAATCTTAATTAACGCGTGCATATTTACGTTGCGTTACCGGTCGTATGACGTCATTCCTTTTGTCTGGTCAAGCGTTACGTTCGTTGTTATGTTTTATTTAGATAAAGACTGTTACGCAGGCGCTGATATGATTTACGAAGTATATTAGCACCTATTGCTAGAGGTATAGAAAAGATATTGAATTGTAACTTGGTCAGGGAGCAAATTATAGCATTGCTATTACTGAATTCAATCAAAGAGTTTATTTACTATTAAAATACTAAACGGAAAAGTGGTACTTTTAAACTAGCTGCGATATTAAACAATAACCTATTTTCACTTAGACTTCATCAAAATCATATTACAAAGAAATTCAGAAAGAATATTTTTCTACAAGAAACAGCATCTCAGACAGGCGTTTTATAAGCATTTTCTGCAAAATGCATTCATTGTGAAGCAGTGAGCGCACTTTACAAGTCGAGCGGACATCGCCGTGTCATGTTTTACAAGTAACGCAAGCTAGATATGTTTTTGGTCTTTGTCTAGTCTAGACAATTCAAACTTAACCGATTCTCTATTAACGTAGTTTTAACGAGTTCGGCCTTTATTGTGAAGGGGGTCAAGTGCAAATTTGTCTGTCATCTTTACATGTCGGTAATGGCTTGGTGAGATTTTGTTTTTTTTTTTTTTAGGTACAAAGATTTTGAAATTCGAAAGGCTCTATTGTCTTTGTGTCGATAGAAGTCCAGGACTATTGATATTAGATTACGTTCTTTCACTGATTTTTTATTTCTTTAAACATTTTCTAGCTATGTGAACACTTGATTGCTTGCCAAACATACTTCAAATTGTTATTTCTGCACGATAATCATGTTTGACGTTACGTTAATCATAATTTTTATACAGTTATTTATGTTTATTTCAGTTATCGTACATTGATGCCTATTTTGGAAGATAATTGTACTTACGACTAGTTTATAACTTTCCCCAATGTGCGGTAGAAACGTCGGTTCCACTACGTGCTACGGTCTACATTCTGAATTTCACATATTTACTGTACCAAAATGGACTGCCATTTTGGTAGAAATTTCCATATTATTATAGTACAAATATTGTTTGTAGAGTTAACACGAGAAGACCAATACAAACTGCATACCAGGTATGTAGACAGAAAGTTATAGGTGATGGTATAGGAGGAATTTAGAAGGACCTAAATATATCAACAATGGTTATCAAGAGCCAAATCAATCAAATTACTCGTGACGTTATTGTAACGCACCGGAATAAACGTTATCTAGCCAAACAACGTGGTGTGTGAACTATGGCGGGGCAACGACCGAGCGATGTCAAATGCGTTCAATAACATTAATTTTCAGGTCGAAATTATAAGTACGAAGTGTTCGAGGACTCGAGTGACGAAAGCCTTAGCCTTCGAGCCTTAGATTAACGACCTCCGGCCAGGTGTTCCGGTTACAGAACACAGAGCAACATAATCCAACTTTAAACACTACAGTAATTGAATTTAATAATTAATGAAAGTTTTAAAGCTATTACATGGCGGGTCGTGTTTAATTGCTGGAAAGATCTACCCTTTGAGGGGCGTTTACGCAAATTTGACGGAGTACCGATAGTAGACTAGCCGAAAATAGCAGTGTTACGAGTCGGTAGCCTGGTTGCCCAGTGGTGCGGCACGAACCGCGGCACATAACGCGATGGTTCGATCTCCGTCACCACTGATGCATAGGAAAGGAATCGCGCTTCATCAACAATTACCGATACGTCATCATTAGCAACAGATAATATGGCTTTCTAAAACATGACTTGGATTTTTATCAAAACAATGATATATTTTGCTTTGAAAGTTCCGCTCTCTTTGAAAGAAGTGAAATTGAGACGCGTAATGCAAGAGCTACGGCTACAATACGTGTACGTAAAAGTATAACACTTAAGATTCCGCGAGTATAATCATTTTTATTGCTAAGCGAAGGTATAAAATGAATAAAACATGGAAGAGAGACTTAATAAAATTAATGTTAGATAAAAATAACACTAATGGTCTGAGAATATGTGGCTAATAACTGTAAAAAATTAAAAGGTTATACGGTAATAGCTGAGTACTATAGAAGTGTTGAATACACCTTCAGCTGATGACCTAGAACAAAAACTTCTTAAAGACTAAGTTACGTCACATACATCCGCGAATGTAACGTTTCTAGAGTCACGATTTAAAATAAGAATGAACATGATCGAAAAAGGAGTTCTGTTGGTGTTCTGATGGGAACGGACGTGGTGGCCGGCGATAAAATTAAAAAATAAATCTTATTATGAGTAATAACTTCGTATGTAAATGTCGATCGATCAATGTCCTCGAAGACGGGTATGGAAAGAACGACATCCGTTTCCTCTGTTAAAGGTACTTGTACTTGTGGTAACTACAGACGTAGGGACACGAAAGTATCTGCTTCATACAGCTTACAATGACCTCAGCTGTCATACAAACGTCAAATTGTTTTTGTGACGATCGTCCATTAATTTCATTAGGAAGTTTTATTAGTGGGTGAATCGCCGTCTAATATAACCCAAATAAAACTTTACGTTTGATGGGTTCAAATCCCCTTGACTTATGGCCTTGGTAACGACTTTAGGTGTTTTCAATCTTAATATGAGTCAATGATGGTGAAATAGAGGTAAATGTACTGTATTCAGAACCGTTAAAGATTTAAAAATTTTTTTGTTGTAAAAAAGGATGTACATGACGCAATCATTATTAACTTTAAAGCCAAATGAGAAAGGTTTGTCAGTACATAGCTGTAGTCTATAAGACTGGCAAGAAATTGTAGAATTAATCACGAAAGGGATTTGTTTATGTTATAATTTTCGTGGACATACAAAATTAATCATTATGTGTTTCGGCTTACTCACGTAATTATTTTACGAGCAATCTCGACTAGTTTCAAGCCATGCCAGAGGCTCATATTCATCAGCAGTATTCCGCGACCCGCGACTCGGCGACTGTAGCAGCGCGATAGTTCCTCGTCAAATAATTACGTGAGTAAGCCGAAAAACACAATATTTAAAAGGAGTCGTTTCTAACTTTTAAGCTTTATGGTCACATTTTCAAGCGTCAAAATATCAAGAAGCAAAACTAGTTGGTAACTCACAAAATACATCAGCATGATTAAAAAATATATCTAAGTTTAGCCATAAAACATCTCAAGAAAGTACTTTAGTACATGTCCCTATCACAGACAGGATATCTAAACAATAGTAAACAATTATCTAAAACAATTCCGGCGATTGTCGTGTCCGGTGCATTCCGGGAGGACGACAAACAATCGCCGGAAGAACATTTCGTTCCAATACGACTTCTCAAAATGTCTGCTCAGTGAACACAATTTGTGTTCAGAGATAACCATATGTACCTCTAGTTAATTACTGACTAAGTTTAGAGACTATTAGAAATATATTGCAGCATTCAATGCAGATACTTCATACTTATTGTGAGTAAAATAAGTTCATTTTCGACCATTCTGCTTTTACGGATAGAGGACGAGCGTTTGAGTTTTCAATATGAGTTTTGAATATGTTTTAAGAAATGAAAATATGCTGATCTTGTTCATATTGATTAATATAAAGAAAAAATGTAACTGATTAGGTGTTTACTTCAATCTAGAGATTAATTCATATCCAAATGCTTAGCCAACAAACAAGAGAGCAACGAAGCATAAATTGAATCAATAAACAACGTATTTTTCTATAGAAAGGAGAAACAAAAGAAAACTATGATTGTTTAGTCGAAAGAAAACTCATTTCAATAAAAAAAATGTACATTATTCAGTAGAATTGTAAAATAGAAGACATTTCGCATTGAAAATTTGAAACTAATGACCTTTAAAGTCACAATAGACGATTATACCAATCCATAGACAAGTTTAAAACTACGACAGTACGAAATAATTTTGTTAACGGCTGATATTGACAGCCCTTCAAAAGTTTATCTTTTAGAAATCTGTACACATTGTCTGGACTCTTGACAACGAGACAAGAGAATCGATCAACTTTTCGTAATCGATTCTGATTAAATATGACTCTTTTACTCGGGTCGTGACTTGTGTACAATAGTCTTAAGCATTTCATCACGGAGAGGCTTCATTGAAGAATATCATGTTTTAAATTTGAAGGGTTAGAGTTTAAAATGCCATATTGGGTAGTTTGTATTGAGACGGCAGAATTAGTATGAATGTTCTCTGATTTGAGTTGACAGACAAGTGGTCAATTGAGAAGTGAATGAAACTATTGTGATCAGAATAACGTATAGTTTGGAGCACCGTTTAAATTATTGCATGGACGTTGGACTCTTCAAATTGATATGACTTGCTTGTGATTGAATTTACAAGATAACGTTCGCGGAGGTCATGTTTATCTGTCGTTTTTGCGAGTTATTTTATTAACCGTCTAGAATACAGGACCTTAATAGCAAAAAATTGGTGATATCATACATGAAACTTGCTTTACGTAAGTGTTCGTTATCTTTAGATATGTTTTGTATGCCAAAGAATATCTAACAGGACACAAAAACCAGGTCTTAAACATCATTAATCAAAAAATTACTTCACAAATAAATCTCATTGCAGTTAAATCTTGGATCACAAACTCGGTAATTCGTTTTCTAAATTCAATTGTTGCCTTCAAGCAAGTTTAAGTAACTCGCTGTAATCAAAGAAATTACCTTTTGCCTCCAAGTTTTTTGCTTGGTACCTAACTATAATTACATTTCTGGTTACCCATTTAGTGAGGACCTTGGGTGATCGTGACTGAGCGGAGAGGATAATAAATGATCATGGTTGAAATGGTGGTTTTCAATTATTAACGCTACAAATAGTTTGTACCTACACTGGAAGCCGAATATAGACGAGGAAATGTGTAGTGATGTGTGTAATCATAACAAAGGCTGCTAAGAATAAAATCACGCGTAATCGATTAATCTCTGCTTTTCACGGTCGAAAATTCTAAAGACATGCCTTGAAGAGATAACAGCGTATATTTATACGGGAAGTAGGTGCCCATTAAACTAACGTACTGTTTACATACAACAAATTTATTTAGCGATAACCTCTAAAGTTCAGCAGTAGGTTTATCAATCGAACGTTCACACTAAGATACTGTCATTAGGTTAAATTATGGCGACCTAGTAGGACATTAACCATCATTATACGTATAGTAAAGGGTAAAGCAGCCATATTGAAATAGGTTACAGACATACATTTATAAACAAATTCGCACTGAACATAATTGCTCCAGCTCCAGACAAGTTTCAAGTGGTCGATTCAAATGTATTGAAAGGCAATGAAACGTAGCGACGTGGAATGGGATCAGAGCAATTAACGGGTTTTATAATGTTCGCATTTTGTGAACGAGAAAAACCATTAAGTAGTATTGCTGTTTAAATACTAATTTTATTTGTTCTTCATTTGAGAAACTCGTTTTAAGCAGTAGTTATATTGTAAAATGTTAGTATCTTCCATTTTATTCCTTACTTCATTGTGGCTGATGAAACGAACGAGGTGAGAATAGAAATTGTAATCTCTTTCGAATTAACATTCATTCTTAATAACTATGATTTTGATCAGAATTTAAACCAATTGGCTTAACTATATAAAATGGGAAACAAATTGTAAACAACCGGTTAGACAGCCAGGTTTCTTCAGACAAAAGAGAATCTCATGAATAACAATACAATAAATTGGAGAGGGAACAATTAAACTAAGATTTCTAATAATGCGAAACTTGTATAAAGTTTATTTAATGCCTCAAGCAGAGAGTGGTACAATGAATCAAATTGTTTTAGCCAACCCACGCCCAGGAGCTAACGGTTCTTTTCAATACGCTGATTTCTCTGTTATTAATTGCATTAAACGTAAGATGTTATCTGTTGAGTTATGTGCCTGTTTATGTTGTACAAACAATTGACCTCCTTGGGAATTTAAGGCCCAGAATTCGAAGGAGGAATGTGGATTTAATGTGAACAAATTCTGCAATCCTTCTCCGAGACAACGCTTGATATATTGATCGTAACTAATCTTTGACACGGAAAATTTGACTCCAGTATACTTCCTAGTCACAATGGTTTTAGGACATTTAGTTTATGTAATGCAATCCAGTGTATCAGATGGAGGAACGCTATGAAATAAATAATAGTGACACGTGTATGTTATGTAAGCAGATGGTACCGTTTGGTACGCTTGGTAGCCTGCAAGACAAATAGGGCGAAACGTCGTATTCATAGTACGATAGTGAAAGCTCAAAAGTATTTCGAAATAGGTTATGAGAGACTGAACAGTGAACATTGATATTGAAAAACGTTTAATTCTGTATTGAGTGAAGACAAATGTTTTGTTAAGGACTCTCCTTTCATAAAGGCACGTAATACATTGAGGAATACAAAACTACCTGCAGATTTCAAGGGTAACATTTACAACACGTGAATCATTTGTATAGTATACGTACTTAACTTACAAAGGTAATTCTGTTGTAAACGTTATCATAAGCAAGCAAAAAGCAACCATGATAAAATATCAGCATTTCTAAGAATAAATCAGACACGGCAATAGATGTATTTGTACATATGTAATCAAAGTGAAATAACACAGAACGACACACATGTTAAAGAGACTAATGAAGACCGACATTCGATCACCCAATCTCTGCCAATGGCCTCGATTCCGCTTCCGGCCAGAGACTTTACTCTTACTTTTTTTTAATTTGCTTTGGTTAAAGACAATAAGGTTACTGTGTAAGAGGAGATATGTCAGTCAACCGGGGCACAGGTCGTGTGGGCTTGGCATTAACCCACTTTCCTTAGCCCGTGGGAGGCCGTTCTAAAATTAAAAAGAGATAAAAAAATCCGCCAACGTTTTGTTTGGTGCGCGTACGCAATCAGTGTTACCGCAACAGTTTAAGAATAAACTGCTAACATTGAATTTGAGTTGTTGTTACGATACGAAGCCTAGTCACTAATGAAACTCTTGGCCAACAGAGGTTCAAGAAATATTTATGAAAATTACCTACGCTAAATCCAATATCTAAAGGTACCAAAACCAATATGGCTGAATTGACGCGTTTAAAATTGCAATCATACAAGTTTGACATTCTCAGTGCGAAACGGATCTAAAATTTTATAAAATATTCCGTGACTCATACTTTTTGCCATTTTACTTGAAAGAGTGCACATCTGATTGTTCTAGCTGTTTTATTGTGAAATGAAAGTTAGCGAGCAGTTAGTAATAACTGGCATTAGCTATATGAGCAAAGTCGGCGACATTTTTCCTCGAAAGCATTCCGACGTCGCTATTTTAAATGCATATGAATTTAATGACAGAAAGTCAAAGCTATTCTTTGGTATTTTCAGTCACTTATAACTGCTATTAAATCTAACATTAGCTGAACTGCAGTTGCTGTGAAATTTGAACTATTCCCATTTATAACAGTAAAATCCTATCCAGTTATTCCCATTAGAACTTAGGCCAACAAATAGTGTGATGTAAGCCCGGATCTCTAGTTATTTGCGAAGCTTTGAAGCTGAACACAAAATATTTATTACTATGGTCTAAATTCTCTATTTATCCCGACTATTATTTTTTGGGTTAGCTTTAATAAGCGCTAAATGAACGTATATAAGGTCATACTGATACATAGTAATAAAAGGAGGTCGTCAAATGATTTTCGTCCTACTTGTCCGACATTCGTTAAGCTGTATTGAGTTCACGATCACGGCCAGTCTCCACGTATTGAAGAGAGGCACATCTCTCATTACTGTAACAAAAGATTGCTCTCCATTGTTGGATTTTAAATAATAATTGTTTCGTATTTAGTCGTGAGCATTGTGAGCTAAGCTTGGCGTTTCTCCAACCGCCCTAGGTGTTGGTGCAATGCATCAGAGTGAGAACAATGTCGGTTGCATAACTGTTACTGAAACATTATTTAAGTTATTCATACAAATATATGCTTAAATTTTTATTCGTGCAATAATAAAGGCACAACAGCTGACGATATTTTATCGGGCATAAGTATTTTAATGCATATTACAGTTAAAATTGAAACCACATTCGTTTCTAACGAAAGTATTTATTGCTTGATCATTGACAATAATAAATATCTAGATTTAATATTCGATGCGCGCTCCGCACGTAGGCATTATTGTGGCGTGATTCAACTCTCTTTGGAGTTGCATGACTAAGATTAAGTTGAGCTACAATACTAGATTATTTAATCATTTTTCGATGAAATTAGTAAAAGACTGCTCATGAATACGTGATGTCTGGTGTGCCCGCTAGAGTTTGTGGATTGCGGCACTAGTAAACAGTTACTGTGCGAGTCGGGAAGAGCACTTAGGAGCACTTGTGCCTGAAGACAGCTAGTCTGAACTCGCCCTTACACCGTACACGGTGGATACCTGACCAATTACTGGAATTGGCTGTCCAGTAAACATTCACGATACTGTTTTGAGAACTGGGTTATCGTTTGTTGATAACGTTTTGTTAACGTTATTTAGGTACTAGTTATTGTATTTTTATCGATTTCGATTTGGTGATAATCTGACATAATAATCAGGCCTAGACGATGGTGGGTGGTGAATAGGATTTATTGTAATGCTCGTTGAAACAGGAAAAACGTTTAAATGTTGAGTCCTTATCTCAGGAATTTATCATAATAAGAATTATGAGGGCAATTAATTACTACGTTCTAACTCGATTGGATTAGGAAGTGGTTCAAAGAATTAAAAAAAAATCTAATTTTCCTCGAGATACTAATAATAAAAAGTATAACAAGACCTATTCAAGTGACTCTTCACTAGAACAATAAATACCCACACAAAAAGATATGTAGGTAGTTTATTTCCAAAGGACAATATTTTCTTGATAAACATTCAGAAACCTGCAATTTCAGTATTAAACTGTGGAGTATACGTGACACAGTTTCATTCAAGAATACATAGTTGTTGCGAAACATCCAGTATATTCCTGAGTGTTACAGAGTAAAAAAAATGTAAGTGCAGGATCAGTGGGGTCGTGTTGTGCGCTGTTGCAATCGATCGTTCCTGCTCCCGTCTGTGACCTAGTTACGCGTCTCTCGTGTCTACCCAACATAATGGTTACGCATTTTGACAAGTACCTTATTAGGACCACCGTTTCGTCCGCTATAAGTAATGCCCCCGTCAAAATCAACTCCCTTTCAAAGAGCTTCTTAATTTGTTACATTAACAAGTTGATCCCTGTTTGATGTAGGATTTGCATTTGTTGTTTCGTGTTTTCAGCAAAAATCTTCGTGATAAAATTCAATATGTACTCATCCTGTTTCTGTGGAAACGCAATTTTCGTTGGTGTCGAAAACTGAATCCGAATCTTAAAATTCCCTTTGGACTTACAGCGGTCTCGACTTTTCGCATGACCTCTTTACCACTAGGTTGAAAATAAAACGAGAACAAAATAAAAATGTGTAGTCTTTGTCACGGTTAACATTTTAACAGGTCACATTCGAAACTCTATGACTGATAAAATTATCTATGTGGCTCAGACATTATCTTGCAGGACATAACAGCAATTTATCTACGTTATCGATTCGGTATGCGTCTTAAATTCAACGTTTTATTCTCGCTATACGATAGAGCTACTGTTACCTATTTTATTTCTCACGGTTCGACAGCTAACTATAATGACTCTAATTGCTTCGTTAGACTAAAGCTACATTACACTTGACACTAGTCTCAGGTGTACAGGGAAATTGTCAGTGTCATCGCGACAACTCCGTGTTAAACGACTATTAATTAAACTCCATCACTATAACTTAACTGCGGCACGGAATCCAGTCTTTTTGCTTCACGTTTCTTTTCCTTCATAATTCAGTTGCTTCATTAACTAGTTGCAAATTGTATTTCACAAGACAAACGACTAATAGTCAGTCAAATATCATTAGAATAAAATTAAGGTGTTTACTGTGAAATTCATTTATGAACTCACAGTTAACTAATGAACAAGACGACTATCTCGTACGCTTACATCCTATATGTACCTGCAACAGAGTATTTACTCAGGTACCTACGTAAACTATAAATATTAAACGGCTTCCAGGCTTAATTAAAACGTCTGAGTAAACAAACGACTTTGCTAATGATCAACACGAATTTTCCGTCCATATTACAGGGAAAATAGGTTGGTTAGTAAATAAAATTAATGAGTAAAAATTTTAAAAAGTTCAGAGACGTCTGGTGACTCTGGTGTCGCGTCGCGGCCGCCATCGCCCGCGGCAGAGCTCTCGCGTCAAGCCTTTGGAACTTCACCACGAACTACTCGTGACTTTATTTGAAACTCAGTTAAACTGCTTCTGAAAGAACTAAGATTACTTGGCTGACAATTTCAAAATTTGTTTATAAATTGTATACTTGCAAGGAGCAACAGAAAGATGATACCAATTTTAAGTCTTTCGTTGTTATTTTGACCTAATGAAAATATTCGTTAATAACTTATTCTGTTACACTTTCGAAGTTTATTTTACATACTGGTCAACCGCTGGGTCAAAAATATCGTGTGTACACATCAATACCGAACCTAGTTTCATTCGAAACTAGTTTCTTAATTAATAATTTTGGAAGCAATTTCCATGTATTGGTCGATTGATAAGTGAAGCTATTAATAGTCACTTTGTGTCGGTCAACTTCGACCCAATTACTGAATTCCCCACGCCCGCTGCCGTGTGCCAGTGACGCATTAAGAATAGACCATCTATTACGGAGTATCCAGCCGTCTCGTAATGGCTGGGTAGAATATATTTGTCATCAAACCACCTCTAGTCTTCGCACGGGTATCACAAGAGCTGACTACGGACTAACATTTGACAGAGACCAGGTAGCAGCTCTGATAAACCTGAACCTGTGGAGATTATGGCAAACCTTCTCATGAGAACGAGACTCATGGTCCAGCAGCAGAATTTAAACGAGCAGTTGTTGATGATGTACCTATATGGGCTTATACGGGATATAGACTATTAAAGGTAAATATATCCTATCAGTAATTTCGATATCAATAGAAACCCAACCATTGTGTATTACAGTTGTCATTAGTTACTAATATGAACACTTCAGCCTTTGTGTATGTCCATAAAATAACATAATAGTGATTTATGAATACGACACAATAGTTATGAAGATGAATATCGTTAAGTGTTTTTGCCGATTTACAAAATTAACTGTTAGTGCCGTAATCATACTTAATTCAATAACTAACCCGACTATTGTTATTATATTAGGTAACTTTACTGACATGTCCCGTTTAAGATTATTTAGGAGGAATTAAGCCATGGCCTACTCAGTCGAAGTGAATGCGATTAACTATGACCTTTGAGCTTGATTGATCCCTTACACATCGTCAAAGATAGAATGATTATTCATACATACAAATACGGATAGTCTAAATCATGACATTATTTTACAGCTGAGTCTATTGTTTTCCTACATCGCTTGCAAGAAAAACAAATGAGTAATCGTTAGGCTTATAACGTAAACCCAAAATAAGAATTAAACAGAAATTAATTTACAAAGATGTTAACATAAATACTAACGATATTACATTGTGTTTTAGTTAACTATTTACTTTCCTGCAGGCATTTCATTTGGACCTGAGACCAAGAGTTTAACTTCCAACTTAATGTTAGTTGAAATAATAGTAATTAAAGTTTTGATTGCGAACTGCCAAGACTAGAGGGTGATATGGATTTCTTGGTACTATCTGTGGTATTTGATATTCATTTGAATACGAGTATTAATTCGGCTGAATTGATATCGAAAAGCGATGGACAGTCATTGATATGCATCCACACTGTATTTCGTAAAGTTTTGGCACTTACCTATTTAAATCCGATAGAAAATAAATACATTTCAAACTCATCTAGTTAATCATACTGTTGTAGGAAAATACTATAAATATGGCACATAAACGGTATTTTATTTGCTTATCCCTTTGTCTGTTACAATAATTATAAGGTAAATAAATTAAGTACTCAATCAGTTTACAGAATAGAGTATGAAATACAAAAGCAGTGTTATAAAAATATCCTGTTCAGGACAAAGAAATATGTAATGCTGCATTAAAAATATTATAAAAGGAGCCGTTCCTTGAATAAAGACATTGTAGTGGAAATTTATAATTCAATTCCTGGAACAATTAAAGATATAAAATCGAAAGGAATGACAGTTAAAGCTGGTATTCACCCCAACAATGGTGGTCATAAACGACAAACACATCCATAGACCACAGACTAAAAAGGCAAGCAACACTATCATCGAGTGATCAAATGTGAAAATTATACGTTCAGTCGTAAAAGTCTTACTTTTAAAGCAGACATCTGCCATTTCTAGAGTATATCCTTACACAGCCTTCCGCCACATAATTCCATTGTTACCAACACCATTATATAAAACATGTTAATTCATATGACATCGTTAAATTGTTCTGTATGTACAAATATCATAATAACTTCTCTTTGCCACAGAAACCTACTTACAATGTAACTGGTACTCGTATGCGTCATTCTTAAAACAAAGACTAAATTGGGAATAAAGATTTATGTAAATGATCTAGTTCGGTAATCCTCTTTTCATTAAGATGCATATTAGACGTCTGTGTTAAATTCTGCCTTTCTTTATTTAGGGCATGTCAGGCGAATTAGGAGCCCTAACACCGGGGGCTAAAGTTCATAAATTGAGTGTCATTTACAAAGCGCTGCGGAAGATTTGCTTCAACGAATTCGGGTCAGAGTCCTGGCGTAAACTCTGGCAATGATTAAGACAAACATCCTGACCACTTATCTCATGGGGCATTGACCAAGTGACCACCTACGATCTATTTGCAGTTGCTAACCGTGCAGTAATTATCTTATGCACGACAATGTTTGTTCATCAAGATAAAAAGGTCAATTAGATTCTAAGCCTTATGTTGTGTTATGTACAAGTAAATACTGATTAAAATTGTAATGACAATGTTTGTTATGCTAACAGGAGACGAGGAAGCCATTGGAATACGAATCAGTTGGCAAGTCATTACGGCCATAATGCATGAGCTTCGATTGTCATATCCACACGTGTGGGTAAGCCTTACATGGTTATCTACTAACACGGATTACACATGTGTTGTTATGTGTAGACTGATGACTTGTCGATTCGTGAGTTCCTGCCTTACAAGGTTAAAACATAATAAAGGGTGATGCTATAATAACCCTTTTGGTATGATCTCTTCGAACACCTGATATGATGCATACATACATACATACATAACTTCACGCCTGTCTCCCATGGGGGTAGGCAGAGACTAAGGAACGCCAATTACTACGATTCTTACATTCTTACTATGATGCATACTTCAGTATAATTGCTTTGAAAGGTGCATCCGAATAACATTACTCGGCGCACATTAATTAATAACAAAAAATACGAAAAAGCATCTTTCGTCACAATAGCTAAAAATAAAAAGTTCATGGATAATTTTGACGTTAAACTGAAGTTTTGAAGTCAGAAAGACCGGGCATCCAATAAAACGTGATTTTATTTCTTTGTTTACTTTCACGAACGTCAAAACTGGAACGTAAACTTTTGTCTTTATCTATTTTACGTAAAATCGTAACCGATTTAATGAAAATCTTAATATTCAGAGCACATAATATTTAGGCTTCGTATTGGGTCAAGTGTCCCATACGTCAATACAATATTCAAAGAGACTGGCAGGATGCCTCTCTCTTTGTGAGACAAACCTGCCCCAGTTAGTTGGGTTTATTTTTAATTCTACCTGGTACAGGTGTTCTTTTGTAAAGTCGCCGTGCATCCCCCGCCCGTTTGTTTGGAAACACATGTGTTTTGTGTTGCCGGCTCACATTGTCGGGACAGAGCGGCGAAACCTTTTCGTAGCTTTATTATGTTTCGAAACATCGATCTCACCTTGTCTCCAACGATTATAAACGCAACATTATCTTGATCCGTTAATCAAAACTCGTCACAATTACTTAATTGATTGACATTGCAAAGATTTAGATTTTTGGGTTGATCAATTTGACAGTAATTAAAAAGGAAATCGCCGTCCCCGATACTAGTTAATAAATCAAGGACCGTCTTTATAATCGCAGCGGTTGTTTAATCACGCGCACGAATTCTTAATTTCAAATGTAATACGAAGAATGCCAGTAGAAAAGAATTTCAGTTAAATTGCCGACACAGTTTGCTCGAAGGATTAGTTACAACGTCGCGTGACTGACAGACCGCAGAGTTGCAACGACAAAACGCCGCCATGTCAGAAATATCTGGCATTGGACGCGGTCGTGATGCGAGCCTGCCGCACTAAACTGACTGGAAAATTCACAAAACCAACGCGGTGCAATGAAAACAGCGTTTGTATGGCTTTTGTTTTAAAAAATAATTCTAGGAAATACATTCCGAGTTTAAAAAGTTAGTTCGCTCACTCCGTTTACTGTTGGCAAATCATGGTTAGCAACCAAAATTCTATTTTCAAATATCGAATGCTAGAGTTCGTCTGGTAACTATTTTGGTAGCCAAATGTTTCTTTTTTTTTTGTTTGACCGAAACTGTCTGTTGCTGCATGCAAAAAGACTGGTTAACAAAGGATTTAAAACGACGCAGGTACTTTTTGGACTATGTGTGACTCAGTAGTAACCCATCCCAATCTACCAGTGGTTGTGATTACGATTTCTGAATCATTTTCGAAGTAAAACGTTGCACAGTTATTTACTAAAGAAGCGACGACGTGTAAAAATGTCTATTAGAAGGATCATCTCTATTAATACGGTATAGAAGCGAGATATATTATTATGCCTGGAATCATAATTAGTTCAAGCTCCAGTAAGTAATCAGAAGGCAGTAAATTAACGTTCCGTGCTTTACATGTTTTTAGAACGAGCAAGATAAATCTGCACGAGCAGTTATTAAACTGATCGGCAGATAAAAATAATTAATTTAACTAGCCAGGTACAGTGCATTTTATTTATATAAATGAGCTATGAATCAGATTACTGTGGCAGTAGGAAACAGTTACATCAAGACTAAAATTATGTAAAAACTTTTTCATTGTCTTTGCTTCGATGACTTAGATAAATGAAGGAAAATATTTTGTTGAAAACTTCATCGTAAATTGCTCATTAAAAACCTTAATTGACTCGGAGAAACTTTCACGGTAACTTCTGCCAAAATAGGCAACTTCTAAAACCAGTTTCAAATTAAAAATTACCGCTATATATACAAAAAGTTATGATGGTTAGCTATATTCAGGAGTCGTAGAAAAAGGACATGTTACTTTTAACGGCTCTTAGTTAATGCTTATGGATTTTACAAACAAAAACAATGGATGAAACTGTGCTGTTTCAATGACGTGCGCGTGCGCGGCTAAGTACCGTTGTACGCGCGTAGTAACAATATGCTCCAATAGAACATTTATCTTATCGGTAACCTGCATATCTTACAATATCTAGGTTTCACCTGAATAAATACTGAACACCTATATTGAGAAGACTTGAATTTATAAAGTTAGACTGTCAAATATGGCCGTAAGTACTATCTGGTATTAAATTGTAAACAATTATTAATTCATTGTAGGTAGTACTTACATTCAGGCAGTAGGTATAAACTAATATATAACAAATAGCTAACCTATCATTACGTTATTGACACTGCAGGCGGTAGGTAACCTAGATATAACAATTACGCATACATTTTGATAATAAACGTAGATGAAACGAAGCGTTTCTGATTAATGTAGCGAACGAATAACTTTACTTCTTCACACATAGGTGATGAAGCCGTTAACTTTGAGATTCGCGAGAAAATTTCGACAGTCTGTTAAGTCGAAGCGGCTCAATTAACAAATTGTAGGTCAGTGTTTTTGTTACTGGTAGAAGGTGGAGGTTTTAATGAGTATTTATCGTTATCTTTTAAAACAATACAACGTCGCAGTGACATTGGTTCGTATTTCACTGGTTACAGATCTTAACCGTGTTTTGGATGTACGCGGATGCGTGTTGACGTAAATAACCACAGTGTAACATCACATGGCGGGAGACCGACTTACTGAATGTATCGGGAAGTTTAAAAATAGAAGACGATCGGGTGAGCGACTCGAGACGCGGGCCACAGATAACGTTTATCGTCCGAAATGCTGCAAGCAAAAATAATAACGCATCATAATTATCAGTATTCCAGACAGATTTCCACGAACTCTTAATCCATTTAGGAATAATAAATGTACAGTCATATGCACACGGTTTTAACGAACCGTGTAATAATACCGTTATCGCGAGTGGTGTTACACTGGGTTGGTAAATAGGGGTGCGGGTGTGGCCAGCTGATCGGGATCGCACGCACACAGCTGCAAATGTTTACGAAAAATGTTACACAGACCGCTTATTGATTTTATCCGCCGTTGAATGTGCTTCAAAAACAGGTGTTCGCGTCCTGCGATTGTTTTTTATATGGTAATACAACAAACGACTTCCTAAACAAACCTAGCATTATGCATTTACTACTGTATAATAACTATTCATTTCGTTATTGATCATAGGTATGTCCCATAGTCATGACATGTATCAGTTGGGATTAACGGGGTGAATGCTCGTCTCATGTCAGTGTTTTTCAATGTTTTGGACAAGAAACAATTTGTTTATAATGAGTTAATGACACAATATACAGTTACTTAGGTGCCTACCTTGATTCCAGAGCGTCCCTGCTGTTTGAGCAGCACGTTCTCCGGCTTCATGTCGCAATGTATGATCCGGTTCTTGTTAAGCGCGTGCAGGCACTGTAGCAGGCTGTGCGAGAACTTGCGGACAAGCTGCAACGAGAACCCTTGGAACTTGTTCTTCTTTATCAGCTCGTACAAGTTGATCGACAATAACTCAAATGTGATACATGTGTGGTTCCTGAACGTGAACGAGTCAAACATATGGATCACGTTCATCGTGTTGTCTTTGTCCTGCTCGCGGAGGTGCTCCAGGATACGGATCTCCTCCTGCGCCTGGCGGTGGAACCGCTTCTCGTTGCGCACCATCTTCAGTGCGACGTTCTCGCGCTTCTTGTGGTCGTACGCTTTGACCACCTGACCGAAGCTACCCTTGCCGATCACCTTGAGCACCTCGTATCTGTATGCTATGTGATCGTGCGGTATGTGGATGTATGAGCCTTGCTCGTTGTCGTAATCGCAATTGTTCGGAAACCCGACCAATCCGGGACGTTTCTTGGCGTTCGCGCCTATAAAGTACACTTGGGGGTAATCAAATATTTCACGGTGTTCATAGGGGGTGAGCTTGCTCATGTAGAGCTTCATGACCTGCTCAGGGCTCGCGGCCGCCGCTGGTGGCCGCTTGTCGGGCGGCTGCGCGTTGTTGGCCGGTGGTGCGGGCGGGCCCGGCTCGAGCGGCGGCAGCGCCCCATCCCGGAGCAACGCGCGCCCGAACGCGTGCGCGCTCCCTAGAGGCATGTCGCCGGTCATGGCCGCGCGGCCGCCGCCACCTCCGCGCACCTCGCTCGCCGTGGCCGAGTCGACCCACGCGCGCTCGCACACACCACTGCACCTCACTGCACTTGCACTAGATGACGGCGCCACTCTGGCACACTGCACGACATTTCACATCGACCGGGAGGAGCGAGACCCACGCTTCCACTTATGCGGGCACATTCCGTCTCGGCAACGATACGATGGAGCCGCGTTCGCAGATGATACCGTGCGACGCGAACGTGAAACGCAAACAAAGACCCCTTCCTTGCGGGCCGACCCGACGACAAAACCAGAGAGAAAATAGAAACGGTCGCCTAAGTCATTGAACCGTTCGGTCGCATTGACTCCACGAGTGCAAGTGAGATAGAATGACTTTCAATAGTATACTTGTCTGCCGCTAGATGTCGTCTGCGAGCGGCACAGACTAAACAAAGAGTCATTATTGGAGACCCGATTTAATTGAAGAATGTAGTATTTTACTGCCTCGTTGGCCGAGTGACTGCCTCGTTGGCCGAGTGGTCGCAAGTGCGACTGCCGGGCAAGGGGTCTCGGGTTCGAATCCCGGGTCGGGCAAAGTATTACTGGGTTTTTAAAAAATTCTCAGTAGTAGCACGGAGTCTGGAAATGTGCCCGGTAATGGCAATAGGCTCACCGCCTATTACATGGGACTCGTAACATAAATAGTGAAAAGTGGGTGTTACATTGTACAGTGGCATTAAGTGCCGTAATGTGCACCTCTGCCTACCCCTTCGGGGATAAAAAGGCGTGATGTTATGTTATGTAGTATTTTATTCAGGTCACAAAATAAGCTATAAAACGTACTTACGTACCACATTAATATGTACGAATAATATGATAAGATCTTACTAACAAGTGATTTTCACCATATCATTCATCATTCATGGATATGTAATACGAACTTACTTGTAATCATAATTAAAATAAATTGAATTATTATTCAATTTATTTTGATTAGACTATTGCCTTTATTTCAATATATACCTACCTACTTTTTTTATTTTGAATAAAATTATCAACAACAATTTCTATAGTTATCCTTTTCCTGCTGTGACTTTTAAGAAACTCTTCAAATGTTTTTTTGTACCTTACTCCTTTGTTTCCATCAAGATTTTTTAAATAAAGCAATAGATTTAGTCATTTACATATTATTTGATCAATAACAGTTTAGTTATAAAACAGATACAGTTTCAGTCACAAAATAGTTTAACAATTAATGGATTCCCAATTTCATGTCACATTATTGGTTGGTTTAATTCATAATTTAGTTCAAAACTTACCTTTACAAACAAAACATGGTAATGTTTTCTGGTTTCTGGGTCTTTCATCATACTTTGTCTTTGTCTATGGTTGAATCGAACGCGTCGCCATCTATCGAAAAAAAATAAGACCAGCCCATCCATCCAACCAAACCACACGTCTTTTTCTATTCCGTTGTTTTCTGTCATTTACTACAATCGCAATCAGAATTAGTAGATACTGTGGTGTATATTTTATGAAGAAGACCGTACTTTAATATAAGTGTAACAAAGAAATGTAATTTAGACTCTAAAGAAGATCTTGGTGGTAACAAAATGTAAGTAAAGTGTTTCGATATTTGAACAATCATTTACTTATGTGCTGTGATTTCTTTTTTTGCTTTTATTATATGATTAATTCTTCTTTACAACCTGCCGGAATATTTCAATTCAAATTATTACTCGTTGTAAAGTTAAAAGTCTGAAACATAAGTAATTAGAAAATGCCGACAGCCGATTCGCAATCTTTCTGATATTCGGTTTGAAATAAAAAATGTTGCTATTTTTCGGGCATGATTATGTTATAGATACTAAATGTATTATCATTAGTATGTGATATGAATAGTTTGAACACTGTATGCGTCACACAAACATGAACCTTTCAAGGTAATGTTAGGGCACTAGTATGGGCTGCTTATTGTGATATTGCATTATACTTCCTTGTTCGACGACTCGACGACTTACCCAAGGCCTGTGTATGTGTGCGTATCATTTGCGTGATGCTTGGACGGTTGCCAGTGCATCAAACAACTGCTGCACTTAAGTGTGGGGAAATGAGATAAAATACATAATCTTTTTATTCTTTGTTTTTTGTGCCCATCGGAGGTGAGTCAGTTGCTTATTCTGTATCAGGTGGTAAATGTATATATAAACTTTGAATAACAATGAACTGAATCATGGAATTAATTGCTGGATAAGAACAAATGTTTTCATTGATAAATGATAATCTAACAGCAAGGAGGTTTCAACTAACTTAACATGTAAATATTTATGCGAAACATGTAAATATTTATTTTTTCTAATCTAACAAGCCTTCTTTAAAATTAATATTTAACAAGATGCTTTAATTACTTCCTTATTTAAATCTTGTGGATCATGACAGAAACTTGTACCATGGCCACATTTTGTAATAAGAATTATTCATTCTCCACCCTCTACATTGTTGTCGGCCAGACTCACAAAAAAAGTAACAAAACCTACAGCTAATTACAAACCTCCTTGTGACTTGAACTCTTTAAATGTTATGACTCATGGCGCTTATTATCTGTGGTATTCTAAGCATGTACTGGGTTCTTCTGTTTTGTTGATAACTTTATATTGTGCGTTCTTAGTTTAGGACATGTTATTGTTATGACTAGATATTTATTTTAGCAAGTTGTGGACCAGACATAATAAGGAAGATATTTATTTAATGCATCATGTACACACAGTGCATAGGCATTTAAATCATTATCTACATTTATACTTTTGAGTGGTTCATAGACAGGAAGTTTAGTTATGATAATATATAAGTTACCTGTACCAGCGTTTCAAATAAACATTTATTCAGTACCAATAAACAGAAAAAACAACATATCGTCGGTGATATTCTGAAACCGCGGAACTAACAGTGCATAAAACCGCGTAAGGTAGGTGCAGTGAATTTTACAGGAACGAGGAAAAACGTAATGTTTACTATACCACTTGACTTTCTATTGTTTAAACGTTTAAAATGTCAAATTATAATATTCCTCTCAATATTGTAGGCATAATTTATGTAAAATATCTATTAATGAATTAGAAAATTTACTTTCGCGGTTTTATTATCACAAATAAAATCAATATAAGTTTTTTTATGTCACTTACGCGGAGTTGTCCTCTAAATAAAACCAAATAATACAATCAAAATCTTATTGTTTATTCAGTCAACTTCTTAGTTTAATTTTTGGCACATAGGTAATTAATAATTATCATCGGCACATTGGGCAATCAACAATATACAGGAAAATAACATCATAAATCCCTATAATGTTAAAAAAAATAACTCTTTATAGCTAAGGATGTTAAAATACCTTTTTGTAGGGTACTTACTAATTAATAGTTAAAACTAAAAACGAATAAACAAAATGTATAAAAAAAGATTATTTTTTAGTAGAATAACAATTGCACTTTAAGATCTTTGTTAAACAATGAGATCAATAAAACTTTACTTTTTCTTAAATGGCAAATTATCGTAAAATAAGTGACAGTCGGCAGGTATCACACTCTTTAATTGCTGTAAGTGCTGATACTTACTTTCTAATATAGGCAGTCTAGATGAATACAAGGGAGGTACATTATTTACTACAGCTGAAATAGGTTTAGGCCTCCGAGGAAGTGGGCTGAAATCATCTTTAAAATGTTTTTTAAAATCTATTGTTCCGTTAGGATTATACTTTAAAACCCTCAGATCCACTACGCAATCATCTCCAACAGAACGCCCAGGACGAATGGAATCATAAATTTGGTATTCTTTTAGACTGTAGTCTTTAAAAAAGGTATAATCTGGTTGAAACACTTGGTATGGAGAAGGATGCTTCCTGGCTTCTTTTGTAATCGAGGCATACTGAGATGGAAGAAAAATTTCAGCATTTTTCAGCTTTCTTTCCACCACTGAGTGTACAGAGTCAACCTCCATTTGAGTGTGACCTTTTTCCAAATACTTTTGTGTAATTGTTATATTTTTGTCTATTGCTAATCTTAGAAGGGCATTAGAAACTATTGAGTTTCTATTCTGAGCAGTGCAGCCATCCGTCCAGATGACAACATCTCTGCGATCTTCTTCTAATAAGTTAGTCAAATAATCAATGAAAACAGATGCGTAAGTGGTAGCTCTCAAATCACAGGCGGTTTCGTCGAACCAGTAGCAAGTTACATGACCCGTTGCAATATTGTATAAAGTAAAGTTGTGCACAGCTAATTTGGTCTTAAAGTATAAAGCACTAGCTGCTAGCGAAGGGCACAACTTAACAGCCTGCAAATCGGCGGTCACAGCATGAAGAAGTTCTCTTTGAGCGCTTTGCTTGTCGCTAAGTTTTTCAGCTCGAGCCAATTCTTTCAGTTGGGTGTGGTATTGGTAGTCTTCTTCAGAAACGTTGCCTACCTTATATGAACAACAATAATCACATGCATCTTTCTTGGGTTGAAATAGTGCAATGTTTTGTTCATCTAAGATGTCACAAAATAACTTTCTGGAAGCCACTGGCCTAGACATTGACGATGCAAATTCTACGTACATCTTATAAAGCTGAGATTTTGATTGAAATAAAGGTTCCAGATATTGTTTGGTGGTGGTTTTACGGCAGTAATGAGATGGTAACTTCGGTAATGAATTGAGGTAATCCTTAACAGACGATTTTTTGCTTGTGCTGTTATCTTGAGTAGCGGTAGTATTTAAAGTTGGGCTAAGTTCTGTATTAGAGCGAGCATCACCTCTCCCTTCGCCTAACCAATAGCGCACTGTCCATTCCTTTATACCAAATGTAGCTAGAAACGTTTTCATGCAAACTCTCTCTTTCTTACCTTTGACTTGTAGATAGTAAAATTTAGTATTAGAACGTCTAGAGTTATATCCTTTCTTCCCTCGTTGAACAGGTACTTTGTCAATCATTGAACTTACAATCATTTTCTTTTCTTCCCACGACTTACTCCAAAAATCTTCAAAAATGGGTTTTTGTAAATCTTCCGTTAATTTTGAGCAAAACATTACTTTGCTTTTATTACAAAACGCTGAATTACATTTAGTACCTATCGCTCTTTTAGGTCGTTTTTGTTTCTGAATAAGGTTGTCAATTTTGTTTAAGCCTATGTACTCTTTGCCTAACATTCTATTTTTCTTATTAATTGATACTGCCCACGAACTTCGATCAGCCTTTCTTTTTCTTGTACGTGACTCTTTGGCCACTTCAGGCTCAATTTCTCTCTCCACATACCATTCAACGTTTTCATTAGAAATAGACTCAGACGAAGTAGCAATAGGCTGTAAATTTGTTATTTCGGACAATGGAACGTAATCGGGATCATTATCTACATCATCTGAAGAAAAATCGAATGCTTTTGGAATATTTGAAATCATCATAGATGATGCGCTAAGGCCA
The DNA here is from genome assembly GCA_038387885.1 of Spodoptera picta. Taxonomy (NCBI): domain Eukaryota; kingdom Metazoa; phylum Arthropoda; class Insecta; order Lepidoptera; family Noctuidae; genus Spodoptera; species Spodoptera picta. The sequence goes on from JAZHFQ010000725.1 coordinate 4,297,527, forward strand.
GGAGAAGGCTCAAAAACTGTTGTCAGAGTTTCACAGTGTGCAATGCTATCGTTAACATTTTCAGATGTAGAGGCATTTGGGAAACATATTGGTACTTGCGTCGCTGGGGATGGTTCAATTAATGTTTGCGGGATGTGTAAGTTAGTGTTATTAAGTTTATCCAAGATGAGCTGCTTTTTTCGCACAAGTTCGGCGCGACGTTTTGCTAGATCTCTTAAAGTGACAACAGACACATCCGCACATTCATTTTCTTGCTCCATGACGTAAACTAAAACAAAATAAAGATAGGGTCAGCTACCAAAACTATAGGTAATTGAACTATCAAACACTGCGAGGACACCAGTGTCCTCACACCTATTGTTCTTTAATAATTGAATTCCCAAAGACCAGTTTAAAAGATATAACAAATAACTTTCTATAAACAGAAAACTTTTATCTCCTATTATTATTACCTACTAGGCTACTAGTAGCAGACTACTAGTACAGAGGCCTAGCAATCTAATTTTATGATAATAAATACAGCAAATTAACTTAACTGCAACCGCGTATGTAACAGAAAACAAATAACAATATGAAATTTATAACCGCGTATCTAACATCAAAATGTTAAAGACGCTTTCTTAGTGTAAATATTAATAACTCCAATAACAAACTATCCTAAAAAGTAACTGAACCAATATAGTATGGAATTATTATATTTACTTACCAGTTATTGCAGGATTTATAATTAAAACTATACTATTTCACGCACGCGTCGTTAAACAAACATACTTTTCTTGTTATGATGCGAAGATACGCGGTTTGGGCACAATAACCAATCACCTGACGTTACGCGGTTTAAGAGACATTCGATTTTACAACTTCCTATTGGATAACCGGCCCGGCCAACATTCCAGAACGCAGCCAATCACTACATCGAAGCTAAGCCCGCGAAATCTTGATTTTGCTACTTTTGTAGATACGCGGTTTTAAACACTGTTGGTTCCGCGGTTTTAGAATATCACCGACGATATACCAAATGTTTTGATGTAGTTTTTATGACATTAGGTACTTTAAAATTGAAGATTATCAAACAACTTACCGCTAGCCTTGAAAATGATTAAAAATGCGAAGAAATAATGACAAATCACATTATTGTGATGTAACTAAGTATGTAATTTTAAAAGTTGCATTGAAATATTCTTTTCTGATTAGGTAATAAATAAAACTGAGTAATGTTTACAAAAAAATATTTCGTCTGTCACCCCCAATGATTTCATAACAGAACTGGAGAAAAGTTGGTGTTAAAATGTAGATACACCTCTGTGTAGCCATTCATGAATTATAAGATTAGATGTTATGTTGATCTAATTTAATTCAACAAATATATTTTCAGAATGAAATAAGAACAAATAATACCAGTACCTACATACATTATGTAATGTTTCTTTTCTTGCATAATCTTCAATTTACTTTTGTCTTAAATTCTAAAGGTTAACAAAGTATGAGTCACTAAACTCATAAACATAAAACCAGTTTTTTTTATAATGAATTCACAATTTCATAATGTTATCATCATTATCTCTTTGTGCTTGTAAAGGAGCCATTGTAATTGTCTAAACAGCCTTGACAAATAATATAAAAAGATTGTATGCTTTCTGAATTTGGAGTTTCTGTGAATGCAGATACTCGGTTAGTCAGTTTTGAAGGAACAATAAATAGTTATAGGATATACATTATTCATTGTAGACCTAGGGTAAGGATGTAAGGATCCTATTCAAATCAATTCATGATCTAATGCATGCTTGAATTTGAATACCATTCATATAAAATACAGGCCAGCAAAGTGGTCCACTTCATTTATTTTACATACTTACAGTTAAAAAACATCTTCAGTCTAAATTTTAGTTACGAATATTTATCTAAATTTACAATTTACAGGCAGAAAAATTGCGTAGGAAAAATGTCCCAGCAAAAATTTGGCTCACATCCATTTTGAATGACAATAACATGATGATCCATTTTGAATAACATCCAAATGTTAGATGGTATGACGTAGGTAGGTATAATAGATTTAACTCGTCGAGTACCGGTTTTGTAGACACAATTATAGAACAATAGGTTGCGGTCACCGGTGACCGCTTGGTATTTGACAGTTTAATTAACTACTTCCCAGTGAAAATTGGTTTATGTAGTTGTTACAATTTTGTGTTGCTATATGCACAATGGATCATAGCCAATGTTGACGTCTATTGACACGACGACGACGTTGTGACGTACCTTGGCTTCTATTTACTTTTATCCTAATTTTATTAGGTATCATGTTATCAGAAAGAAAGAAAGAGGAGGAAAAAACAGTTTATTTGCATCGTTACAAAATACAACATCACAAAATTACATGTATTGTATATTTGTCCCCTGAAAGTCTAGTAGTATATAAACTCAGTTAATGTGACTAATTTTTTGCAATAAAACCCGAATTTAAAAATTCTCAGTTGTAGCACGGAGTCTGGAATTGTGTCCGGTATATGGCAATAGGCTCACCCCCAATTACATGGGACTCATAACATAAATAGTGAAAAGTGGATGGCACATTGTACAGTGGCATTAAGCGTCGTAATGTGCACCTCTGCCTATCCCTTCGGGGATAAAACGCGTGATGATGTCTGTAAAAGCCGAATCTATTGCAATGGTCTCACAGCAGATTCGATGAAACTAAGTTTCACGGCATCTTTCAAATACTTAAAATCGTCTACATTCAGCATAGTCAGAAAGTTTTTGGATTCATACTACGAATATTCAGTAGTCTACAGGTCAACCATAGAACCATTGAGTTTATCGATTCAGAAATTCTCGGTATAGAATAACACGAAGTCTGCAAGTGAATATTTGCTCGTTTTTACTGCAGTGTGGTCACCCTGTATCTATTGAATGCTAGGTACTAGTCAAATAAGCCTCTAGCCTCTACCGATTCTGAGAAACCAAGATGAATACAGTCATATTGTTTTCTAGCTTGAATAATACGTTGTCTACACAATAACTTATGAAATCAACTTTGAAATAGACCTTTGAGGTTAAAGGTTACGGTTAGGCGTAGCGTACACGTACAGAAAGTACTTTAAACTTATGTATTTGTCTTTGGGTCGTACAAAGCACTAGTACAATTTGTTTTCGTCTGCTTACCAAACTGTATTAAGTATTTACGTCTATTTTAAGTTTGAAAGGACTAACTGTATGCCTTTTTTTTTGATGGGGGAAAATCATTCAATGGCTTTTCCCGCCCAGGTGAGGCGAGAGGGAGTGTCAGACTCGTACTGACTAAAAACCACCCTGTTCCTACTCCTGCACTTCGAGCCGGAGCCCCGGTAACCCGTTAAGTCTTCCGCGGCTCCACTAAACGTATGCCTAGTCGTTCAATGGGTGTTTTGGCATTAAAATTAAATGTTGAAAAAGATTGAAGGGTCAATTTTGGCGATATTTGTGAATAGCATAAAAAAGAGGTTGAAAGTCACTCGATATTCGATATCACGAAATTCCACTTTGGAAACGACAAAACGTGGATTTGATGGCTCCTCAATAGAACTAGTATATCTAGAAATACTAGAATAACTATTCTAGTATTTCTATAAACTAGATAAATTCCAGTACGAGAGCTCTGGATTCGCAGCCATCAAATAGCTTACGAGTTGCGGTAGATACAGGCTAGCTATTAAAGCCAGGCTTAAACCCTCCACTAGTGCTTGCCACAGTGAGAATTCCTGGATTAAATAAATAGCCGCTGAATTGAAATAAACTTTACAAAATTCAAACTGAACAGTGTAAAAAGCGGATATTTATGATTCCTGATTTACACTTCCAAATACCTTAGATTTAAAAGTCTACTCTTTTATCGTATTTTGTTCTTTATACTAAGGAATTGTATCATTAAAAGGGCTGCACTGCACGTCCATTGTGCAAGCTATGCTTCGTTATCTTTCACTGTCTGACTCATTTATTATTATTGTTAAAATTCATATGTCTACGTGCTTATGTACTTACCCGTCGCACGTAGTTAGAATCCGGCAATTTAACAGTATTGCAGCTTATTGTGGAGTCGGATAAGATAAGAATGGTCACCAATATGTATTCTGTACTTATGTACAGTACATAATTATCTAATTCGAATAAATGGAGCGATAAAAATTGATAACGAGTACAGACGACTAAATATGGCGTGGTATGAACTAGGTCAAGTCGTAAATTCAGTTCACATAAACTCTAGAAAGTGTTTTCATAAAAGCACTAAACCGATACTAGGTAATTTAAAAAAAATATGACTACCGGTCTATGTATAGGTAGTTTGAATTTACTCAACTGTGCCGTGTTCATATAATTTTAGTGGAATTTTCAGTTAGGTACTGCAGTATATTTGCTAATTGCAGTACCTAAATGAGGAATATTAAAATACACATTAAATAAGAACACTAAAAGAAATAATAACCGAAACTGAAGGACTATAAGCATTCTTGTGCTGACAAGTTTGATCTATCACATAGTATTCCATTTTATCGTAATCAGTTGAGTAGTTATTGCGAGTCTGAGTAACGATCACATTTTGAAATCAGATATTTTTCTGAGAATTAACTACGTTTTATACACGCTCTTATAAAATGAATGAAAGAACAATAAAAATATTACGTACCCAACTAAAAATGTATTTTAATTAACGTCAATTCTTTTTATATCTTAAGTTGAGTACGCACGTGAATCGCGCTAGACGGATATTATAAAAATTATCGAAACATTTTATGATAAATGTGATCAAACATTTTCATTGTAAGTAAAATGAAATTTCGATAACTTGAGATACTTATCGATTCTCGGAATTATTGGTATCAGGCGAACCGAAACTCAAGCCGTGTAAGAAAAAAAGTATTATATTATATTTAGAACCACGTTAAGGTACCTGAAATTCCATTATACATTTTGAACCTTATAACTTTGCTGTAGAGTTGTAAATATATGTTTTGGGGTATCTTATTATGCTGGCGTCTGTAAGTACTTACATACATGAGAATGTTAAATTAAAACAATACGGTGAAGATCTTGTTCGGTTTGCTACGAAAATAAATACATCTGCGGAACTGTGTGTATCAACAGGAAAAGTACAATTAGCCACTAGCCGCGTTACCAGTGCAGCAATAATGTTGTTATTATATTTATTATAGAGCTAATAATGGGCGTGGTCACGCAAAACTCCAGGTGTTCGTTCGAGCAATATCCTGTTAGGAGATACGATTAATTTGTAGCACTGTATAATAATTGCGTTAAAAGGCAATTGTACGAGTCTAATACTGCGTAATTTTACCTTAGCTATGTTTTACTTAAAATAACTAGACATTAGAGAGGTAAAGAGTGCGAATGCATGGTTATTTCCAAAGTTATTAAAAGCAGAATGTTTCTTGTGTTTGGTATGAGAGTCCAATAGTGTCTACCGCACTATAAATAATGATTTTTATGACTTCGGTCGTTACTCCGTTGCTACCAGGCACACACGACTAGCAAGGAGGTTTTATATGAATTTCTTTGAACCATTATAGTTGCCTGCCTACTACCCCTTTCAGGTCATTCGTTCCACTGTATCCTCGACCCAAAATTCCGGTTCAACGACCCCAAAATTTAGAAAAAAGGCTAGTTGGGTACCTGGTCTAGGCTTTGTCATACAAAAAACTTTGCTAACAATAGATACGCAGTAATCTTCCATCGCAGGAAAAAACAAGGTTATCACATCCCATCCAACCAGTGACCCGTGTAATGAAACTAGGGATTCCCAGTGGAGCTTTGTACAATAAAATGCCTATTAAAATTCTCCATGACAATACCACCACCATTGATCGTTACAATAGAATTTCAATGTCTTTACAAATACTTGATAGAAAGCTTTTAATTGATCGACCACAGTAACAGACGTTGTTTAACGAACCAATTCTAATATAATAAAATCTGGAGAGATTTCTCTACTTTGTTGAAAGGAGAATTCCAGAAAGATACATTCTTTTTGCTTTAATTAATTAACGCAACTGTGACTCCTCTGGTGTTGCGGGTGTCCATGGGAGGCACTAATCGCTTATCATCCGGTGATCCGTCAGCTCGTTTGCCTCCTTTCCATAAAAAAAATAAACCATTTCACATCACGATAAATATCTTACAAAATTAATGTAAGGAAGACATTGTTCACTCTTCTGTTTCTCACAGAAACATTATACGAAGTTTACTGATTATGAAAGTGACACCACACGCCACGGAACGTCGAGATCTTGAGGACAAACTTCGCTACTTATAGTTCCATACTCTGTTCACGTGAACAATACAAAAATGAAGGCTAGGGAATTGAATTTACCCTATAAATTCTTTTAGAAAGGGTCCAAAGTTTTATATTTATATAACTTTGGGAACAATTTTAAAGGTCTTTCCTTTGCTCATAGTCCTGTGTCTGATTTATTCATAGCGTTATGTTGGAGTTTTTTGACTTCTCCGCTTGGACATGTTAAGCCTATCCGATCCGGTCGTATGAGGTTGTTTTCGTGGTTAACATATTCAAAGAAAAAATGTGGTAATAAATATTGTTGTTCCTGTTCAGACATCTTTACATACAGAAGACAGAGTATGGATGAAGATTGCTATTTTTGTAATGTGTAGCAAATTTCAAGAAGCAGAAAGGCAATTAAAAAACGGACTACTCCATCAAAGTGCGACGGTCGTAAAATATGAAGAGACTGGCGCCAATTTTTTACAGTATGCTCAACTTGCAAAATGTCCAAGAGGAACAGCCAATTCGCAGCCGTTCTTATCGCTCATTAGTTAATTCATGTTAGCCCTGTTAATACAATATAATGTATCATCAAAACATTTGCAAGAGAGAGCGGACAGTTCATAGATTTATGAATACAACTCGGCAACAGTAAATATTATAATGCATGCAATTAACTTTCCATCGGCCATGTTTTCAACAATACAACAAAATAAACTTATCTCTGTGAATCGCTCTCCATTTCGTCTGTATTGTGGCTCTGATTAGGGTACAGTCTCCCACGCAAACTAGATTACTATACACCAGATAAATTTAGCTGTTTTGGACTTTGTACTGTTGCTATAAAGCTGCTAGTTGTTTGTTTGAGTTTACCTAGGTTGCGCTGAAATATTTCAGAGGTCAGGGCATAAAGGCACGAATAGATTATTGTGGCTAACAAGCCATGAATATTTTATCAACATGTCCCATGTATGGTGGGTTTGTTACTGTATATTGACAATTTATCTTTTCCATTGGTATTGATTACAAAACATATACTCGTGTTTGAAGTAGATTATTAACTTCGTTGTCCATTGTTAGGTAATTACAGCTAATATGCAATAGTACTTCAGTAAACTCAAGGATATAATATACGTAGTTCTGTGAGATTGTGGGAGTCATTCGCTTTCATGATTGTTTTTTACTAGTGGTATTTCCTGTCGATCTTATGAGTCAACGTCTCAAAATTTACCCTCTTTCCGTCTAAAATTGACGTAACTCAAAAGGATTGTGACCTAATTGTTACTTTATTCTGAGTAACCTAAATCTTAAAATGTATCATTATGTATCACTACATAGTATAAAACAAAGTCGCTATCCGCCGTCTGTCTGTCCCTATGTATGCTTAGATCTAACTACGCAACGGATTTTGTGGCGGTTTTTTTTTATAGATAGTGATTCGTAAGGAAGGTTTTTGTGTGCAACACATGCATATTGCAACCGTGCGAAGCCGGGGCGGGTCGCTAGTTAATAATAAATGATAGCAACATGTCTAGTTCAATATTATGACTACAAAGATAGGCCAAAAGTTATTAACTGATAAAGTTGGGTCAAATATATCTACAATGTATATTTTTTCCGGAGGAACAGTTGAATATGTCAATACACTGTTTTATCAGAATGTAATTATGTTATATACTATGAACAAATTGGTTTTATTTGATAAATAACAGACAAATTGTACATGAGCGCTGTTTCGTATATTTTGTTAGTGTAGTAGTTCGTAAATCTTGACGGGTAGGCAATATTATTATTCCATTTTTCAAAAGTCAAAGTCAACATCGTTTATTTCAATTAGACCAGGCAGGAACTTTTGAACGTCAACAAAAAAAAATTTTGCAGAGAAGCTAGTTGCTCATTCCAAGTTGTAGATTCTTATGGAGAAGAACGAGCAAGAAACTCCATAGGTTACTCTTTTTCAATGAGCTCAACCTGGACTTGTCGGTTGATACAGCTCAGCACTAACATTAGCTTAAACTAACAACGTATGAATTTAGGCTTGTTCTTTTCCTACTCAAATCATAAATACTTATATTGGTTTCAAACAAGGTCGAACCTAATCCGCGATTATACGTGCGATTCTTCGCACTCGTAACTATCTGTAGGCACAAAAATTATATCGTTAAAACACTGCGACGTTAAAGAGAGACAAATAAACACTCTATCGCATTTATTTTATTAACAAGGATACAAAATATTGTTGATATGGTACTATATAAAACGAATAATATAAAAGGACTCGCAATGATTCATCGATTCATCACCCACGTTCGAAAATAACGAAGTGTTGTCTCATTCGTTTTTTGTCAAAATTTTCATAAGTAGGCCTCTAATATTTTTATGAACGTCGAAAGCTTATACTTAAATTGCTTATTTACATAGTATTAAGTACAGGTCGTTTACCGTATTCGTAAAATATCCTGTTTGTACGTAGGTACGTACTAGGGTCGAGCAAATAATATTATTTGTACCTAATCGACCTATTTAAATGAAGATACATTGTATTTTCGAGATTATTTTGGTGGACTTACGAGGCCACTCTTGCTACAGACATCGCAAAAGAGAAATGTCTCGGATTTTCTAATTTATTTTTGTGTCCGAAAGAAAAATTTGCTCTGGTCGTGGCTGGTTTGTGCATAACAAATCGCTGTTGAGCTAGGTGTCCCAGAATCAAGTAGAAATGCGAACAATGAAAAAAGTGCCACGACTTATCAGAGTTATGCACGCACACCACACAATACATAAAGAAAAACGTAGGGAAAGTACGTGCAACCATGGAAAATGGAAAAGGGCCTCGTTTGAAGTGGGCCTCTTTTTAGTAGAACTCGCGTGAAGATGTGTGCGTAAAAAACATTGTAATATTAGCCACTTAGTATCTACGTTTCAAACTGACAGTTAATGAACGAGAATAAGGTCGATAACTAATAAGCTATTAATCATCTTACTCCGGTCATTATAACAGATGCACTGTTATAATTGACTATCTGCACAGGAAATTATAGTCGGCCGTACATTGACTCATCTTGTTCGCGATATCTCACTCAAACATGAAGTGTAAATCGAATAAATTGAAGTTGCAATTATTCGCCCGATTGATATCGATTACACGAGACCTCTCGATTTGGTTATTAATAGCCGCAGCTCACGAACAATGTAATGATGTTAGGGGTCAGATGTAAATGTGGAACAGAATTTTGATGACGGATGGCATTCCTGGGCGTTTCGTTTTGATTTGCTTTCTGCGTGAGACATCACGTAGAACTAATGGAATTTTCTGATACGATATAAGAAAATATATAGCTCTTCAGTTAGTTCTAAATTGACTGGAAATGTATAAACGTATCATATTGAGTTTGTATAGCCTCAGTGAAGAGTTCCAAGAAACATGGTTGAATTGTTAATAGCTCTGCGGCTTTGATTGTCGCGTACGAGGGTTCGAAAGCTCGTGCAATACAAATATGACCTTGGTGACTAAAAACCTGTGAAAACCGTCACATGACAAGGATTGTTCTTTTTATATCATATCACCTACAAACCCATAATTTGCGATGTCAATATTAAACAGGTAAGTAGATTGCACGTTATAAAATTGATGGTTCTCACGTATTCGCAAATTCAAGTGTGTTTTATCTTGATAATTTAAACAAAAATCTTCCTTTGTATTCAGATATCGATTCAATTGATCTTAATACATACATACATAACATCACGCCTTTTATCCCTGAAGGGGTAGGCAGAGGTGCACACAGAAGTAACACCCACTTTCCACTATTTATGTTATGAGTCCCATGTAATAGGGGGTGAGCCTATTGCCATATACCGGGCACATTTCCAGACTCCGTGCTACTACTGAGATTTTTTTAAAAACCCAGTAATACTTTGCCCGACCCGGGAATCGAACCCGAGACCCCTTGCCCGGCACTCGCACTCGCGACCACTCGGCCAACGAGGCAGTCGATCTTAATGTTTGAGATTAACATTACATTGTACAAAGAACAAAGATTGCGCTATTAAGGGTATATAATACGTGCATCTTATGCCATTCACAAATGAATGACATTCGATAATAATGCACGTGCGTTGATGATGAAGTATTCTACGAAGGTTATCAAACACCTATAAGCACAACGAGCGTAGACAGACCAGAGACTATTTTTCAACCCATGTTCACATAGCCCCATTACATGCATAGGTTAACAGACAATTCGATCTTATTACAAGTGGTGATAATTAGTTTATAGCCACATGAATAATGTATTATACGCTACTAGTCACTACACACGCATGCCAATAACGGGTATTGATCGAGTTAATTAATTAAATGCTATGTTTTGTAAAAAATTATACTTAGTTAGGATCAAACAAGTAATTGCGCAGCAAGCCTTAGTCATAATAAAACACAAAAGGGCGAATGATTCACTAGGTATCAACATCAACCTTTACCTCTATATATTAGAACGTAAAGTTGTTTGCAAATAACGGACCGAATCCGCCATTTTGGTCTGAGTGGAAAATTTTAGTAGGTATCTTAAAATTCCTTGCCCTAAGTGTTATTTTACGAGCAATTGAACAACCTTTTACTACGTTACATTAAGAATTATTAGGTTAGGTATTCAGTAATTTTATTGTAAAAGTATTAAATGTCCAGAATTAATATTCAACGATATCTTCTGGGGAATGATATAAAGTTACAATGCAATGAAGCAGAAACACTGAATCACCGTCGGTATCAGAAAAAAATCTCTGAGCAATATTTTAAATCCCCAGAGAGCATAGTTTCTTTTTGTACTGGACAAGTAAATCAATACCAAAGCACTTGTTCAACGTACTTCGTTGTTTAACGTATTTGGCGACCAAAAATAACTTCAGATTCTCTCTTAACGGAACTTCGGAGATATTTAGGGTACTATCAGGCCCTTGGTATCATCACTTAATACCAAATTTACATAGTACCAATCATTTCATCAAACTTGATACAAGGACCATCTTCCATTACTTAATGAGTTGCCCTGCGGTATTGTCGTCAAAAGCCAGTTGATAGGGCTCATCTGTTCATTCACGTTACACGTAATCACTATCATAAACTGAAACGGCTCGCTCGTAAATAAATCGTAGCCATCAATATAGGTCAATCGCGGTAATAACTCTACAATTTATTACACCATTAAAATTAAGATTATTTGATTTTAATTATATCTAGGTAGTTGTTGCAGTTTATATGAGGACACCGTTAACAAAACGATGTTGTATCGGTTTTTTATTAGAAGTCAACGATCTTATAAATAGTGAGAGATAGATTATATAAAAAAGATGATAGAAAATTCAGGTAATGTACCTCTACATACTAGTAGATTTATGAACGTTAATCGACTGACTTTTGTCTTTTACTACGAATAATGTTTTATCTGTATCACTGCCTTTTTACGAAATCTCACTCAACTCAGAATAAGAATGAACCAACAAAACTGAAAATCGCTTTTTCGCATTACATAGAATGCTTAAACGATTGCCCACCCGAGTTTGTCAACAGTATTTAGTTACCAAGTTCTTAAGGAACATTTTGTGCCGATACGGAATTTCTAAGACATAGTATTCAATATGTTTGAACAATTTGGCAGACGTCGAGACTTCCTGGCACCGGTTGATAGCGTTGAAGTCTCAAGTTGCTTGTGATTTGTACTACCTGTGTCATTACAGTGCAAATGTACGAACTGATTAGAGGGTGATCTATATAATGGTTTTATTACGAACAGATAGTAGTCAGGTCAATTTGCTGGCAACGTTATCGATTTAATGTTTTAGAATTAGTGTCTAGTTACATTTGTTAGTTTTTCTTTTCATGTTTAATTTGGGATAGCTATACTTAAATAACGATAAACAAAGGAAAGCCTGTCGTCAATTTATCGCACAAAACACATTGTTTGTTTTAGCGCTCAGCGTTTCATGTGCGCAAATCCAGTTATCGGCTTATCTGCAGTCATAACAGATTCTAAGCCGACGATATAAGAGGCGATACGTTTTGTTATTAACACTGAAATTGCAGCACGTTTATAGATTTTCAATTTTGTGACACGTGAACGTGATACAAGTCTGTTAAGTTTACACTTAAATAGAGCAGTGATTTGAAATTCATTGGAGGTGTGAGACGGTTCATATTATGTATACTGCGGCACAGCCGTTATTTATGTATTGCACATGCAATGGGAACGTATCGATACATATCACAGTTTACGCGGTGGAACGCTTGACTGGTTCCCTGGTGCTAACACAGTTCGCACGGATAGTGATTAATATGCATACTATTCCGTTGTACGAAGCGCTACACGCTTTGTTTACGTTTAACTCGTCGAGTACTAACCGTCAATATAGACACAATTATAGAACAATAGGTTGCGGTCACCGGTGACCGCTTTGTGTTTGACAGTTTAAATTCCATTTACTAAGTAAAATGTGTTAAATGCACACCACACTCATAACCATAAACCAAGAAACAAACCTTTGCGGTAAAGATAATATGATAAAAAACTTAAATGTCACTCTGTCAAATACTCTCTGTAATAGTTCAAAGTTCTAATTTTCTCTTTATCGTTTTTTACAGATAAAGTGCGCGATGGCGGGATCACTGACCGACTTGTCGAACCTATTATGAACTGGAGAAGCAATAAAGAATAGATAAAGTTCCTAATGAGTCCTATTTGAGGGTCTATTTGGGAGATGGACACACTGCACGTGGGTCATGGGCACAGTAAGGGGTCCAGTCGAAGCCAGTCTCCGTCCACGGCAGATTTGGCGAGGGATCCTGCAGTGGTGACTGATGATGCAGTCATCAGATCCAGAGTACAATCGCCCTCGACTGTACATCATGTTGTCAGTGTAAGTCAATATTTATTTTGTAATCTACAGGTTTTTGTTTAAACACTGCTTAGTGCTTAGTAACCAATGTAAAATGTTATGGTGGGTGATAAAGAGTTCATCCTTGTAAGTTTATTTGATAGATCAGGAACATTGAATCCATATATTAAGGCCCAAATCGCATTTGGGGAGTATCTTTTTTGTCCTCACTCTCATCTGCTACACTTGCGACCATTCAAAGAGCTAAGTTACAATCTCGGTGCTGACAATAGGATCGCCACCTGTGACATTACAATAGCGTATTTACCTGATGGAGAATGGGTCTATCTTTATCCTTTACATACTTGTTAAAACACTTCTAATAATAACATCTTATAAGTTGAATAACAAGAACACGCGATTAACCGGTCTAATTGTTGGTACCCTAAAGTCGAGGCAACGGAAGCACTTACATTTCATTCTTTGAATGTTTAACCTGGTTTTGGCCTTTGTGCGGATCAAGTTGTAAATGCAACCGTCTACCAGGTGGTTGGATCATGACCTTGAGTCAGGAAAAGTAAAAATGACAGGGAGTTTTGAGTTGAAGTCGGATGTGGCAAGACACCACACACCCTTTCTTAAAAAATATTGACTAACGAAAATTGGACATAGCTTCTAATATTCTCAACTTTATTCGTCGAACAATGCTGATTTTACTTAAGAATATGGTATCCTTACTTCAATAACCTTACAGTAATCTGAAAATCTACTAACGATAACTAGAATCCATTCATGCAGTAACATTCAAACGAACTAATCAATGTGCGAAACACATTGTTCTACACTAAGCCCCGTGTCCTCGACTAGCAATTGGTACTCAGTTGCTAATATCACTATATTATCGCTGTAATAGTCTAATAGAATAATTAATACTTGCGCTTGTTATTTTATATGACAGCATATGACAACTGATGATCATGGAACGTCCAAGCACGTATGGTCTTGGCTGTACCAGCCTAGAATTCTAAAATTGTTGTTTTAGTCAGTCGAATAACCACAGGATTAAGTAAGATATTTTATACATATTTAAGGGACTTCTAAATCTGCACGTACTGGCGAAATTTTAATGTATTACCAATACCTACATGTCTATCATTCGGATCCTCACGTGTTTATTTCATATTCACTATTATTATATTCAGTCAATCTTCACTATTATTGATCAAAGCAGTCGATGTAGTAATATGACCAACTTTAAGGATCTATGCGATTTAGGGGCTGAGTCGAAACAATATGGCTTTAGGAAACTTATAGCGTTCGACGGCTTGGGCCTTGGGGCGACTAAAACCACTAATCGTTACCGTTGTTTGCCATCCTGTGGGAGTTGTCTTGATTTAATAATGCTTCTTTTTCTTAATTATGATTTTATTATAGTAACAAACTATCAAAGTCTATTCTCCATTTAGGTAACAGACTGGTCTTTAGAAATCTAACTAACAACCACCCAGTTTTCTCGGTCGACCATTCGTGCCACCGTCTTGAAATTTCGATTTCAATCCGTATCTCAAGAAAATGACTTCTTAGTTATAACAGTGAGAATGTGGCATTATGCCCGCATTATTTAAACATTACAATCAATAAATGATTAAATATTTTGATATTTAGCAATACTTCCAGTGTCAGTCAAAACTTACAATTTGAGATACCCATCAGCCTACTTCTTTGGTTCTACGAAATATCCCATAGTTTCATTTTAGTGACTACATTAAGCACTAGATTTGCCAATAGTCCAAACCTCAATACTAAATTATCAATTCCATTAGTTAATGCTATAATATTTCCCGTGGTATCTTCGAACTGGGAGTTTATGAGCTAATTAGACCCAGACAGATGACAGCGTCAGACACTAATTCAAGTTGCTATCAAGGATACAAATCTGTGATGTCTCATCGCAGGGTTCATTGCTGGTGACCCCTGTTACCCTGACTATATTATGATGCATTTAGGACGTGGTTTCATGTCGTTTTTTTCGAAGTATGAAGTGTTTTATTTAAAATCTAAGTTTTATGAGAGGTGCTATGTTAACTGTAAACTGATTTTCGTATTCCAGTCGTGTTGATCTGGTCTTTTTAACTTGTTTTAATACTTTACTGCCTCGTTGACCCAGTGTTCGCAAGTGCGACTGCCGGGCAAGGGGTTGATTACTGGGTTTTTAAAAACAATATCAGTAGTAGCACGGAGTCTGGAATTGAGCCCGGTAATGGCAATAGGCTCATCCCCTATTACATGGGCCTTAATAACATAAATAGTGAAAAGTGGGTGTTACACTGTACAGTGTCATTAATTGCCGTAATTTGCACCTCTGACTATCCCTTCGGGGATAAAAGGCGCTTCGTTATGTTTAATACTTTACTTTGGTTTGATGACAGTAAGGATTAGTTTCTTTGATAATGGATAACCCACCTTTAAATATAGGTACAGTACCTATATCCAGAAATTAAGAATGGTGTAATATAATTGAATATCGACCCGTGCAACCACTTCTTTCACAAAACGTTTGAAAAGTTTTTTGGATGGGTTATTATTGGTATCTGTCTATATGTCTCAATCTGTCAAGGATAAACGAGAGACTGGTCATATTGTTGCTATTACCTAATAGGTATTCATAGATATTTATCTATGAATACCAAACATGTCATGCCAACACGTGATTACTATATAAATAATATTATTATAAATTAACAACAAATTGTTTGACAATACATATTACAATAAATGATGTACTTTCTAGTTAAAATTGGTTTGTAACCTACATACTGATCAGTGTTTATTATATGTTGATGCGAATATGAAATAATCCGTAATATTATTATCACTGATTTTTCCTGACCACAATTTTCCTTTAGCTACTTTTGTAGAAAGTGTATCATGTTTATTATCTACAGCACACGATTTGCTAATCGGACTCCAAAAAAAAACTTTCACCTTTGATTCAGACATTGAATTAACGAAACCAAAGTCCATAATCGCACTAGAAACTACTAGTAAAGAAGAGGTGATGTTGTGTCGTGGTGGCCCGAAGGTTTAAGACGCCCAGCTCTCATGCTTCAGGTTCGAAACCTACCGACGGCAAGTACCAATGTGGCTTTTCCGAGTTATATGTACTTTCTAAGATTATCTGGACACCACTGACAAACGGTGACGGAAAATATCGCGAGGAAACCTGGACTTATAATTTCTAATTATACGTTTGTAATTGCCAACCCGCATTGAGCAAACATGGTGATTACAAATTATTAACTTTCTCCGTGTGAGAAGAGACTTTGTTCAGCAGTGGGCATTTATAGGCTGTTGATGATGATGATGATGATGATGATGATGATGATGATGATGTGTAAATGGCCAATTCCAGTCCAGTTCATGCAATTAATCCAATCCATCCATCAAAAAATTAAAACTTCCGAACATGGTCCATACAAAGTTTTCTATAAACACAATGGAATTAGTGTAATGTGTTACTGCAGCAGAAAGTTATTTACTATGTGTTTCCTGGCCTTTACCCAACTAGGTTGGGGTCGCCACCTATCGGGGTCTTAACCAAAATTCTGCAATATTTCTTTAGGAGCTTAGAGGAGAAATGTGACATTGTTTTCTAGACCTCACTCTCGCATTTTGTATTAACAATAAGTATGCTGTTTTATGAAGTCTGTATAGTTTTAGTTTTTTACAAGATTCTCGTGGACATAGGATTAAGAAATGCGTAACCATTTGGTTAAGTAAATATCTTGCAAGACGAGCTACTATACTATTCACGTAATTATTTGACAAGGAACTCGACTAGTTTCAAGCTATGCTATAGGCTCATATTCATGAGCAGCATTCCGCGACCCGCGACGTGTCGCACAGCGCGTGGTAGCAGCGCGACACTCGACAGTCGCATGAGGTTTACTAAATCATCTTGAGGTTTACCAGATCTTTTTCATGAGGTTTACCAAAAAACTACGAACAAATAGCGAGCCGGTCACCCTTATAAGAACTTGTAAATCTTGGAAGCCCAGACTTCGCAAACTTTTATAGCCAATAAAACTACTTGTATATAAATTTTATACTATGTATGTACTTGTCTCACAAAGTGACTCATAGTTCAAACAACTTTCACATAACAAATGTCTCGACTTTGTTTATATCATTTACTTCCCTGATTACACAGATACATAAATGTGCAAAAATGTGTCCTACATTCTTGGTTTCAAGGTCCATTATTCAAGTTCGTCATCAAACTAATACTAGTGTATTTATTGTCGATGTAGCATTAATTCATTTGTGCACTTGTAATGCTTGCTTTTGTTAATACTTTACTGTTTTTCATTGTATTTTGTTTGCGGTTGGGATTGTTTGCGGCTCCCGCTGCACGCGCAGGCCCGGCTGCGGTCCCGCCTATGTTTAGCACTGCGATCAGTTGGCGGGTGATTGCAATGGAACGGCCGGTCTGGAACTCAACTTATTGTTTAAACACCGTTTATCGTCTTGCGATAATCAACCGCCAAGTTTGCGGGCGATAATCGCAACCGCGGCGACTGCGGAATCGCAGAAAACTGCGGTATCGTGAGTTTAGAAAATTCCGTCTGCATTCCGTCACCGTGACAGACGCAGATCGCGTCGTAAGTCCCTATCCTAAAAAAGAGAATTCTATGTTCAGTAAAAAATTATTGCTGCTTTTTCAACATAGCTTAATTCCCATTTTCACCTACCTCTCCTACATTCACTTGTTGGTAGGTATAACTGACACCTAAAAGTACAAGTATAAGAGGTTAGTTTGGGTACTACGTCACTCTAAGAACTTTTTAATTAGACATCGTTTAGAAGTGGTAAAAATAGCAATTTTTCCCCATCGTGGCTCTTGATATATCGAGGAAGGGGATATTGCCATAAATAATAACCTGGATAGCAGGGTAGATAAATTGATATATTGATAGGGGAAGACTAGATAAGCTTAATGCTTATTCCTGGATTATTTGAAGAATGATAACGAAAATTGGGGTTGAATGTAGATAGCGAATGTATAATATTTACACGTTAGCCCGACAACAAAGGAACGGGGTGGTTTTTACTCCGTAAGAGTCTGACACTCCCTCCCGCCTCACCCAGGCGGGAGCAGTCATTCGATGATTTTGTCCCCTTAAAAATAAGACCTGTTGCATTAGTCTAGCATAATAAAACACTTAAATACGGCTAATATTATGGAAAACAATTGTTGTTGGCTGCTTCGTTGATTCAGTGGTCGTAAGGACGCCTGCCAAGCAAGGGTTAGGGTCGAACAAATAAATAAACAAACAGTTGTATAAATTGGTCATTGATTACAATTTAATCGGACTTTTATGTGGAAAATTGTTATGGATTGTCTCTGTTTGTGATGAGGACTATCAATGATTTAAACCGCCTCAGTGCGGTGACATGACTAATACGCATGTATTAGTCATGTCATGGCCGCAACTTTTCGCCAGACCAGAACCAGACCCCAGCGGTCCGCCCGTCGCGGTCGCTTTCCGCGCGCGCCTCAAAGAGCCATCAGACCACCAGGGATGGAGCTCAATAGGCCTGATGTCGATACGGAGCCGCCGAGATCGTAAAAGGTTATCGGGGCTCCGGCTTGAAGTGCAGAAGTAGGAACGGGGTGGTTTTTAGTCAAGCGTCTGACACTCCCTCACCTAGGCGGGAAAAGTTATTGGATGATTTTCCCATCTTAAAAATATAAAATGCATAGAAAATCTAAATAGGTACTTTTACGTGTCTAGAGTTCGTTCGATGTTTATTAATTGAATTTATTATCTACAACTTCAGGAATATCCAGGCTATCTTTTCTAGCTGACGTAAAAAGGGTGTTTGAAGCATAGACGTGAAAGACCCCAAAGACACTAGCGAGATATTAATCTTTAATTTCTCCTTTCTCCGTCAACTTGACATTAAACACAGTTACTCCATTACTCTAGAACAGTTTAGTCATAAGAAAACGCCTCCAAATGCACCATTGTTCGCAAATCATAACAGATTCAGTGCACTAGACAGTTGAACTACGACATTTCGTTTAGAAAGTACTTCAACTTCTATATAAGGCTCTCTTTATATACTTAGTTAGGTATATAGGTACCGCTCTCTAATTATGTATTACGAATATTGATGCGCACGCCCCTTAACCTAGATAGGATACCTATAAACTAATCTAGGTTGTATAAAATACTGTTTTAGTTCGGTGAAAAGCTTAGGTTCTTATTAAAGTTGCTATTGTTCTTTGAACAGTACTAATATTGAGAATTATATTGTATATTAATTTTTATTTTGATTAGAGTTTTGGGGATTTTTGCGAATCGTGACACAGTTATTTATAAATGATTTTATATGTGTCATTTGATTAAGTATTAATACATTTGGAACACCCACGGCACGGAACTTGATTGTGTGTAATTGATAATTTCAATACCCATGTTAGGGTAATTTCCCGATACACGACAGGAGATAAACCCCCTCTTTTTCGTTAATTATCCCTGAGTCACGACCTTAGGTTACCCTTCACAAAATCGGATTTTAGGAAATATCCGCCGCTGATCGTTATTAGGAGGACTCGGTCAGTTATATTCAGAACGTAATTTTTAACGTCCTTGACGAAGCACCAATTATAAATTGCACATTAATTTAAAAACAAGCAGACAAAACCACGAACGAAACTATTGTTTAGTAAAAAAAGATCAATGAATACACCTAAATACCGACTTAAAGTATAGTTATAATAATTATGTCAATCATTGTTTTGACGTTGCCATCAATGCAGTTATCAATCATCTTTGTTTCCATATAAATCCATTTGTCATACCCATTGTCAGGTGCACATAATATAATTTGAATGTGTAAATCATCATTATAAGGCAAGATTTCATGTGAAGAAGTTCATTATGATTTGTCATAATATATTATAGTGATATTATATGTTTGTGAATAATCGGTTTAGACAGTTTTAGGATCGTGCCAAAAGTGTTGTCTAGTCCTTTTGATGTATTTGTTAACTGTACATTGTGTCTAAGTAATTTTGAGATTTATATGTGTATCAAAAGTCTAGAATATCTCTAGAGCCGTATCTGTAAATTTTGTGAATGTTTTCGATTTTTCCCTTTTTACGTTTGTTTAAATTAAAATTATGATTGACTGTCTATCAATAGAAGTATAGAACCTTTTTATTTCTTCACAATTAATCATTATCGGCTATTCGGTATTCTAAAACCAAATTATTATAATTATATCGTGTAGCTTGAATTGTTAGCCTATAGATTTTCAAACATTTTAACTAGTCAAACGTTGACTAAGTCTCTAAGTTTGCCTATCACATCAATGGCTAGTCGCAGTTATAAGTCGTACCTAAGTTCTTACCAGACCTCCTTTTCGTCAACAATCAAGTCCAACCTAGAGTTGGTCTCGACGAGCGCGCTGGGAATCTGCATGCACATTGCAGCAAAGGTCTATAATTTGTTTTCAACTGATTTTTAAATAAAAATACTCATTAAACCGCTTGCAACTGTAATAACTTGTTTCCCTGTCTCAAAAATAAGATAAAAAATCAAATAAGTTGCTTATGAAGGCTTTATAAATAAAATTAAACCTGTTTTGTATTACAGGAACCGTCTTCAAGTACGTCGTCGTCGCGACATGGCGAGCGCGCGCACCATGTCAAGTCTCATTCCAGGGACTTGGGCAACAGTCCATTGTCAGCTAACACCACCGGGAATAGTTCTAGAGAGTAAGTAGACCTATTTAAAGGTTAGAACCTAGGAAAGATAGTGCTTTTAGCCCTTTTAAAGAACACTCTCATTTTAGGATCAAATTGTCTTTTGCAGTGGCGTAGCGGGCCTTGGCGGGGCCCCTTATAAAATATTGTTTAGGGGCCCCTCTGAAGGGTAAAGCTTTTTCGTAACAGATTTTTTGCATAAAATTTTTATGAAAATTGGAAAACATTCCAGACAACTTCTTCTGCACACATTATCGGACTATGATTACTTAGTTTTTGCCAACTTTTGAACGCATTCTTTATCTTCGCGGGATATTTTTTTTAGTTTGACTTGACTTGTTTGATTACTGAAATAAAATCAAACATTGAGAAGTTTTTATTAATTTATGCTTGCGCACGTTTTGGGGCCCCCGTAGTTTGGGGGCCCCGTATAATTGATACGGCAGATACGGCGCTAGCTACGCCCCTGGTCTTTTGTCAAGTGATTATGCATATTCACGAATGAATTATACTTATGATAATAAATTAATGTCACCAAGGATAAACATTTTGTAAAAAAAATATAAGCTGGTATAAAATACTTTGTAACAAAACAATGACTGAAACACGATACAATTTAATATTGACTCGCTTTATGCAGTGGATGCGGTACTCGGATTGCTTTTTAAAAATGTCCTTTTGCCAATTTTTTGTTATTCTGGAATGGTGAAGGATTTTAAAGGCTTTGTGTTAGGTTAGTTATCTTCTTCAAGAAAATGTACGTAGATTGAAGTTTCACATTTATCAAGACAGCATAATTGCCCGGTTTCTGTTGAACGTGTAGTCTGTTAGCAGGCCCTTTTGATACGACATCTGCGGGAAGAGTAGGGGCTGGATATCAATATGTCTGCACGGTTGGCGCTGTGGCTGGGCAACCGGCTGCCGCGTAACCATCGCTCACAACTTAAAGACTAATTACGATACCTACATCTTCAGGTTGGAAGACTCGCCACAAAAGAAGGTCCTGCCAGGTCTGATGGCGCCGGGAGACTACCCCAGTGCAGTATACAGCCCCAACGTGTCGTATGCGCTCTCATCGGCTGATGAGTACGGGTCTCCTGCTTACAGAGGTAAATATGACGTCTACCTATCCCAAAACTTTAGGAGACGATATATTGCTCTCTTCCTAAAAGATAAGACCTCCTTGTTGGTTGAGTGGTCAAAGCCTCGGTCTCGGATCCTTGGAATGGCAAACAGTCTTTGAATTTTCAGGTGTTCAATGATAGCAGTAAGCTTAGCTACTTCCTCGCGGTTTCACACGCTTTGCTCCGCTCCTATTGGTCGTAGCGTGATGTTTTATAGCCTATAGCCATCCTCGATAAATGGGCTATCCAACACAAAAATAATTATTCAAATCAGACTTGTAATTATGGAGATTAGCGCGTTCAAACAAAAAAAACAAACAAATTTTTGCGCTTTATATAATAGTAGTATAATAGAGGTAGTATAAGATATAAGATTTCGGTGGTGGGCACAGATAGCATGATTCTTTTACGGATAGGTAATAGTGCTTTATAGCATTTAGCCTTTTTTTAATTATGTACTTTTTTGTTTATAGGCCAGGATGGGGACTACTCAAATCAAGGTAATTTAATTTATGTACTTTAAAAATTGTCTTTACCCTATGTCTTTTTATGTAACAATAGCGGAATTTCATTTAATATTAAATTGTCTTAAGTTCCCTCTTTGATTCGTATTTTTAAATAATTTTGAATAATCTACAATAATTTATTTATATACAATAGAATACTTATGTTTTCTAATAGCGTAAAACTTCAACTATCAACCTTACTGCTTATAAAATAAGATACGACAACTAATACCAGATCATTGATTCATTGCTTTTCGAAACTAACTCCCGAACTGAAAGACTACTCAATTTGAAATTGTACTTCTAATTGTACTTAAATATCGTGCCATCAATGTCATTTTACAAATAATTTTAGAGACAAAGGCCTTAGTACGAATGTTTTTACGTTTAAATTTAAAGTAATAGTAACGAGTACGCGTTCGGCGCTGTGATTGGTTGCTTCATTGGTGCCAGCCAATCAGAGCGCCGAACGCATACTCGTTTCGAATACTTTAAACGTAAATCATACTCGTACTTAAGACCTCTGAGGTAAGGCCTCAGAGGGGAGTTTCTTTTTTGTTTAAAGTAATCGAATCGAGACTGCGTTCTGTGCTCTGATTGGTTGGTACATTAGAGCCAAGCCAATCACAGCGCCGACTGCGTACTCGTTAACTAAGGCCTCTGAACTATACTTTACTTCTCAGTATTCATTCCACCCATTCGCACAAAGCGTTTCGCGTCAAACTTCCTCATGCGAACCGCTAAGGAATGGAATTCCTTGCCGGAGGCTGTGTTTCCCGTCAAATATGACTTTAGTGTCTACAAGTCCCGAGTGAACAGGTTGCTCATAGGTAGGCGTGCTCCATTGTCGGCCACATCATCGCTTACCAACGGGCGAGATGGTGGTTAAATGTCGACCTATAAAGTATAAAAAAAAATTTAGAAGTAATTGACAGAAACTTACTTTAATATCAAAAGCACCTAATTAGAATGGTTTTATATAACATTGTGTAGTTAAAAATAATATCAACAACAATTATGTTACTGCATGATAACGAAAATATTGACCTACCAATTTCTATATCGACCTATTTATCACTCTATTTTAGTTTGTTATTAGACTCTGAACAAAACGGTTTAAAATTAACTGTTAATTAGATATTTAGTTTAAAATAATATAATATTCAATTATTCTGTTTGTTAACAGGATAACTAATTATTTATATGGTGCAGTATTTATATAAATGACATAAGTAGATAATAACAAGTTGTTTGTATATTAAAAACTGGTTTGTTTAAGCGATGTAAGTACTTTGAAGTGTTTATTATAATTGGTCATATGTTTTTATTGGTTACTAGCTTTTACCCGCGGCTTCGCTCGCGTCACAAAAGGAGAAAAAGTAGCCTATGTGACACATACCAATACACACAGTGCCATCTATACCAATACTTTTGATTCCCTCGGAAATATCCATTTTTTCCGCGATAAAGAGTACCCTATTATTTAATATGGACTTCTAACTTTACGTCTGCAAAAAATCAAAGCAATCGGTTTAGTAGTTACGGCGTAAAAGCAGAACAAACAAACAAACA
Source organism: Spodoptera picta (assembly GCA_038387885.1). Lineage (NCBI taxonomy): Eukaryota > Metazoa > Arthropoda > Insecta > Lepidoptera > Noctuidae > Spodoptera > Spodoptera picta. Next base: position 4,321,641 of record JAZHFQ010000725.1, read on the forward strand.
AATTCACTTTCCGATTTATAATATTAGTAAGGATTAATGTTATTGCAATGCAATTTTGTGTTAAGTTAATAAAATATTAAGGGCTAATTCACAATGTTTGGGGACCCGCAACGTACAAGATACTTTATATGATCTTTGCGTGATCCACAGATTGTTGTTCCGGGTCTGGGTGTCATGTGTATGTGAACTTGTATGTTTGTAAACGCACGGCACAAGAGAAAATCCAAGTTTGGGACAACGCTTTTTAAAAAAATAATAATGATTACGGAATTAAAAATGTTATTTATATGACCTATCACATAAGTTTATCGAATACTTATGAACAGTGTGAAACAGGTGCTTATACATCGTGAAACCATCATTTCATTTCTTTGTAAAACTATTGTATTACTAAGACAGAACCAGTTTACGAGTTTTTATAGTTTTTTGAAGTAGCACAGTACTACTGGTGCCTTCTATTCCTGAACATAATAAATACTTTGTTTTCATATTGCGATTATTGTGATCGTAGTGTATATTGATAAGCTATCGAAATTTATTCGACATTATTAGTCACCGTTGATTATAATTATTTATTATTATTTTGTATTGGCTCGACATAATCGTCATTCATAGAGGTAAATAGTGTACGCTTTGAGCACGTTTTAATTTAATTTATTGATCATTTTTCTCATACATATTTACATACTGAGACGCAAATATAACATTATTATATTCTTTATTTTATAAGCAGTAAGGTATACTTCTATAAAGCAAAATAAGTTTAATAAAATCGACTCAGTCGTTTCCGAGTTGGAATCTTACAAACTTACCTGTACTATGTTTACATCGTGCTCTTATTTTAATTTATTAGGTACTTATTATTTATTTATTTCTTTGTTTAAGTGTACAAAAATATAATAGTGAAGTGTATGTTTGTGTTATAGACGAGAGTGACGGTGCGAACGTGACGTCATCGAAGGCGATGGCTGCGATAGCGCACCTCAACTCGAAGATCGAGCGCACCAAGGATCTTATACGACTGGAACAAACTATACGAGATGGTGAGACTCATTTATTTAATACTTTACTTACGGGTACATTCTAGACCCTAACGGGTTACCGGGGCTCCGGCTCGACGTGCTGGAGTAGGAACGGGGTGGTTTTTAGTCAGTAAGAGTCTGACACTCCCTCCCGCCTCACCCAGGCGGGAGCAGTCATTCGATGATTTTCCCCCTTAAAAAAAAGACCTGTTGCATTAGTCTAGCATAATAAAACACTTAAATACGGCTAATATTATGGAAAACAATTGTTGTTGGCTGCTTCGTTGATTCAGTGGTCGTAAGGACGCCTGCCAAGCAAGGGTTAGGGTCGAACAAATAAAGGCATTTTTCAAAGTTCTTGGTAAAAGCAGTGTCAGGAACTCACTATTACATGAGACCCGTAACATTTCTGTTGAAAAGTGTGTTACATTGTTTATGTGCCTTCGGAGATGAGAAAGCGAATTAGCAAACTGAAGCTGAAGCAGTGGGTAAGCACATACACCGGAGAACCAGCAAGAACAGTATAGAACGTCCACCCGCAAGACATTATGTCAAATATATATGTTTTTGTTTGCAGACAATGTAAACGAGTACCTTAAACTTGCGGCGAATGCAGACAAGCAGCAGTTGCAACGTATCAAGGCGGTGTTTGAGAAGAAGAACCAGAAGAGTGCGCTCTGTATCGCGCAGTTACAGAAGAAATTGGAAGGATATAACAAACGGATCAAGAGTTGGGAGGTGAGATCATACTTCTACGTAATATATTAAATGTATTTCATCAGCTAGGCTATTGTGTAACTGTCAGTCCGAAAGATCGAAGTGCACTCGATCGAATTCGCATCGTCATTGGCTGTTAAAATAATCTCGACCAATGACGTGATTTGAATAGCCTAGTAAAATGAGAATATGGAAGAAAAATTGCGTATATTTCCGTTCCTAGTAATTTTTACCGATTATACTTTTGTTTGTATTCGATCAAATTTGACGTAATATCAGTATAGTACAGCGTCAGTCAAGTAGACGCAAGAGCAACTGCTTAACATGAATTTTCACTTGTATATTCGAGTCTATTATTTTGTATGTTTATAGTAACTCTTATTTCCCGACAGTCATACGGTTTAGAGCAATTGAAAATGTCTTTGGAGAATGCTTTAATATACGTTATTGTTCTTTGAAGACGCAAACATGAATAAAAGTTTTTATATGTTTTAATAGGGTAGGAGCCTAATTTTTATTTTAATGTCCGCCTGGTAGATTATTTGAAATCATTAGACGCGTATTTTTTAATTTCCTACAGAAACGAATACTTTCGACGATATATTGATTTGAAATTTCACGTGACGTCACTTCTATGTACATTTTATACTTAGAAGTTACGTTTTAGCCCCCACTCCTAAACTTTGATTCGTTTTATCTAAGTATTGTTTTATTATACGACAAAATAAAAAAATACGTGTCTAATATTTTTTCATTACATTCATACCCTGTCAACATCCCAATTTATCGTATAATTTGTAGATAACTGAATGCCTACCCCGTAATAATACCACCCGCAATAGATTCGAAGTGTAGCGTGCAGTTGATCATGTTGCAGCAACACGGCACGAGCGGGCAGGCACACCGCCAGCCCAGGGAGGTGCTGCGGGACATGGGGCAGGGACTCAAGTGAGTACTCACCTCTACATTGCACTAGTGGGACGCTCCCGTCTTACGAAGGCATTTACAATCAATAACAGATCAATCAAATCACCCTCATTGTCTGCACAGTTGACGCAGTGGCTGGGCTGGGCTGCCACGGGTTTAATTCCAGATTCTTTGTGTAGTCCACAAATTCCGAGTCTCGGTGTGACCATCATCAACAAATTATGAGAATGAACTGCTTCACGATGGGTCTCCTCTACAAGAGAAATTTGCCTGTTGGGTATGATGTGTGATGTCGTACGACTCAGAAGAAACCTTAATTATCATTAATACTACATTTAAATACCAGCCACATGTACCCATGTCTCCTACAATAACTGTAACGTTCCCCTGGCAGGAACGTCGGCGGCAACATCCGCGACGGTATCACGGGTCTGGGCGGCAGTGTCATGGCGGCGCCGCGCGAGTTCGCGCACCTGTTCTCGCGCTCCAACCGGTTCGGGTCAGCCGACAACATCGCCCAGCTCGCCGGTCTGTATTATACACTCCTGTTTTGGACTATTAAACATATTTTTTTAGATATAGGAAGACTTTTTGGTGATATTTCCAGTACATACGGTAAAATTGGTTAAATAAATATTCACCCCGTTATCCAGTAATACCCTTAAAAATGTATACAGAATCCTCACTCGAAATCACTAATATGTTACGTCGATAAAGTATTAAAAATTTTACAGTTCTATCATAAGAATCAAAATAATAACTGGATCTTGTTTTCATGTGACTGGAGATATCATTAAACCGTCAAACTGCAATGATTGTAGACAGTGGCTATACAAACATAGTTATCAATAGGATTCATATATCTATATTTATTAATGAATTTTCATTGTGTGACCACTGCCTAAATAAGATAGAAGTTTTGCTGTGACACTTAGTCACTCACTATAACAGAAAACATACATACAGACGGTACACACATTTTCCAAAAACATACAAAGACAAAGTATCTATCCATTAAAATATTTTTTCCTTATTTCTTTACTTCTCTTCTTCTAAAAAAAAAAAATTGTAAATATGGCCTTAATTGTAGTCAGGAAAGCTTTCGTTGTTTGCTTTTTATTTCCATAGTCTATTTTCGAATTTAGTTCCCATTTGAAACATTTTTTGTGGTCATAAAACTGAAGAAATCTATTCATTTTTTGCTTTCATTATTTTCCATATATATATTGTATCAACACATACTATAATATTAGATTTATTATAGTTATAAAACTCCTTTTAAAAGCGGGTTCTCATTCATAATCTGGTTTTACCGTTAAATAAATGTCAAATTATAATAATACCTTTAAATATGTCATGCAACATGTTACTGCAACATTATCATAACTTTGTGTCTTATAATATAAGACTCGGTATCTGAAGGCCTAATACGAGTTGTTTTACGCCCAAATCGAAATATAGCCGTGTTTAGTCCTCTGACTAGGCCAATCAGAGCGTCGAACGTCATAAGCGTGTCATTCACGTTAAATTTGAAACAAACTCGTTCTAAGCCCTCTGTTACGCATCTTGTTACGCAACAGGTATTGTATCGTAACATGTTGCTGAAACGATATATGTTACATGACGTATTATGAAACATATACTCCTTTTATCAGAGTCTAGGTAATATTTTATCAATAAACATGTCAAAGACAATTCACATTTATATAATATCCTATGTATTTTCTCACACAGAGAACACGGGTCCTTGTGAGTATATATTATGTATATAAGTGTAGACCATTTGTATCTAATTTCCATTACATTGTAGCTAACTACTAAACTCATACAATCTAATCCTTCCACCCTTACTTTAAGGTTCAAATTCAATTGGTGAATAATAACTAACTTTACTAAAGAAAATATTAATCAGTTTATTGTAATTACTATTCTATTGTAGTTTGAATTATGTCGTGGATAGATTCTCTTGAAAATACCAAAGTTATCTATATGCACAACTGTTTAATTTTATCTAGTAGTTGCACGATTATCCTCCTTCCCCCTAAAAGACCGGCAATGCACCGGCAATGCAATGCACTCCTCTAGTGATTTGATTGTCCAAGGGTGGCACTGATCACTTACCATCAGGTGATCCGACTGATCGTTTACCCCTCCCTATCCGAACAAAACTATTTTATGATGTATTCGTGTTTTTATAGGTATAGAAAAACGTCGGGATACAGGTAAAACTGAGATTGGTAACCGATTTATGCTAATTTGTCTACGAATTTAATCTAATTCCTCGCTAATTCTCCTTTTTATATATATTTCTTTTAATTATGCCATAATGAGCTCTCTCTCTATTGTCGGAATACTGAAACGCTACTCAATTTTAAGTCGTGCTTAAGTATAGTTCTATCTCTACAAATTCTTTGTAAAATGACAGAGATGGCACGATATTTGAGCACGACTTAAAATTAAGTAACGTTTCAGTATTTCGGCATATAACACCTAAATCTATACTTTTACCAAATCATTTGTAGAATCAGAAGTATTTCGTACTGTTGAATCCACTCTGATGACTCCCTTTTACCTAGAATCCATATCATAAATAATAAAAAGTTAGTGGAACATTGTAAAATGTACACCTCTGTCTATCCCTGTCAGAACTGGAAAAGTCAAAATTATTTATTTCAATTACACCAGGAAGGCACCAGGATATAAATAAATAAATATAAATAAATAAGGCACTTTTGAATGTCAAAACTAAAAAATGTAACTATATGAATAAAAATGAAGTCTCGTTCGTTAGTCTCGCTAAACCTCGAGAACGACTAAACCGATTTGGATAATTTTGAAATGTTTGTGGAAGTCTAGGGAAGGTTTACAAGGCGAGAAAGAAAATTTGAGGTATTACGAAGTATGCAGTTCAGTTAGTTATACATATATTAAAAATGTCAGTCTATCGGTCAGTCCTCTAGTGAAGCTATTTGCTCGTTGCAAAGCGTAGATTCCTGTGGGGATGAACGAGTAAGGAACTCTATAGGTTACTCTTTTTCAATCAGGTTGAATCTCATTAACAGAGATTAAAATCCGTAATATTAATAAAACAACTTCATTCAAAATCCCTTATATAACTGAAAAACTCCTTCGTGACTAGCATTACAATAATATGCAGTTGTGCAGACATACCGTTCATAATTTATATGTATGTGAGTGCTTATTATACTCATGGTCACTGCAAGATAAAACGCTTAACGATCAGTCACGCTGCTGTAATATTTTACCGTTAGTTTTCCCTTTAGATAACTGTAAAAAAATTTCATGTGATATATATATTTTGATAGACTTGATAGGTATGTTGTCAGTTTAGAATATGTTCTAGTAACTAAATTGTGTTTATATTCAATATTATTAAAGTAAATTATGGAATTATAAGTTTGAAATCGCCAACCCGCATTGAGCAAGCGTGGTGATTAACGCTCTAACCTTCTCCGTGTGAGAAGAGGCTTTGCTCAGCAGTGGGCATTTATAGGCTGTTGATGATGAAATTATGGAAGTAAACAAAAATAATCATTAATTGTCATTGAATTTTACCATTATGTGGATAACGCCCCAATACTAAAATGCTGCTCAATTTGAATATGTACTTAAATGTCTCTCCATCTCTGTCGTTTACTGAAGTATTTGTTGCGACAGAAATATTTTTAACCTGTTTAAATATCGTACCCTAAATTTGTTTAAATTTTTGTATGAACACATTTAGGGTAACATCGGAAATAAGGTCTATAATTTAGTTAGTAGAGAGCGGTCACCGGTGACCGCTTGGGGATTAAAGGAGCGCCTTTAATATTTAAGTGGCTTTTGAGTATTTGACCCTATATCGCTCAAATCTATAGCTGTAAGGCTACATGTTTTAAGGTCTAATGCTCCATAATCACTTGAGACTAGTATATTAACATAGTACTTAAGTATTTATTAGCTAATAACACAAGACTACGTCACGCGGCCTTTAGTTTTCCAATAGACGAGAAACCTCGAAACTATGGTACACAAATCTTATCACTTATCATGAATCATTCCATAGATAAGTCGTATGATATACAATACTGTAGTTTTGGAGTTTATCCCATACAAAAACAAAATCCGTTTTATTACGGTGATAGTACCAAGTTTTACTGAACTCATTCACTTTTGTAATTATCATTCTAAACGATACATAACTTTTTGTGTACAACATGGTTTGAAGTGTAGTTAGTCTCGAATAAACATACTGCTAATTTTAATCTCAATGTTTATACAAATTGAGAGTGCTCTTATCAACAAGTCATTAACACATTGGTCTGCCCAAAATGATAATGGCTCTAACAATATTAAAATCTTCATACGCAGTTATACCACCAAACAATTTCAAATTCTATCAGTCAATAAAACAAATCATTTGTTTCTTATCGCCACACGCGAATTAATTAAAACACAAACCAATTGCATCAGAAAAACAAACTTTACCTTCATAACAATATGACTCAGAATACAAAGTTCGATTACATATTTGTTTATAATCCACTCATTCACCTAAAAAGAATGAATATAAGTACTTTGCATATAATGCACATGATCGTATGACTAATATATATATATACCTAAACACCTGACATAGCACTTATCATGTATATCTAGATAGTTTGACAACGATCTATCTTTATATCATACTTGTTTTGACCGTGACTTCACTCGCGATCTTTTAATGTGACGAAAGCAAAATAAAAGATGCAGAATTTTGTATTACAAAATAGTTCGCATACCAATTTTTAGCTTGAAAATTACAAAATGCAATAAATACAAACTTTCACCACTCATTTTAGGGAAATAGAGAGATAGACAGATACAAAAAGTAGCCTATGTCATTATCTATTCCTTCAACTATCTCTACTTAAAAAATAACATTAATTCATCGCTCCGTTCTGCCATAAAAGACGGACAAACAGACAGACACACGCTTTCACATTTATAATATTAGTATGTATATGTAATCTGCAAAATAATCAGTGTTTAGTGAAACTCAGTGCGCTACAGTCGTGATGCGATGCTCTTCAATAAGTGCAAACGCTGCCGAAAGAAATGTAAATATTTATAATATAATATATCCTTTAATGCCGTCATACTATGACACATTATTATGTGATTATTATTTATTTAATTGTGTAAAATTGAAAGCCAATTTTTATATGTCGTGTAGTCTATTGAAAGGTGAACAAGAACCGTGTTTAGTTTGTAGTTATTTATGGAAACGTTATTTAGTAATCTTACGTTATTTTAAGAACGACGTTTTAAAATTATTTTTACTTGTCATTCCCCTTACATATTAATCTTGGTTTCCAATATGACTGATTGTTACTGCTAGTATATTTAACACAATCTTTGAAACATTCATAGTAAGACAGCTAGTATTTTAACCATCTTTTTTGACATATATCAACAAAAACAACGACATAGCACTAGGCACTAGATAAAAACGGGTACTTAGCTAAGTAACACAGACCACGTATTACCTAGGGCACCTAGACTCACCCATCTAACTATGGTAATTGCTGTGATCCCTGCTTGTCATTTAGCGAACACAGAGTAGTAAGATAATGGAGTGCTAATGTGACTTAATGATGTATGCACGAACTAATTTGCATATATCGTCATTGAGTATTGTGTGATAATTTGAAACTATGCGACGAAGTAAGACCTAGAAGTGAGATATTTGTGTAAATTAAACTAATGTTTAGTGCTAAAACTGGGGACTAAAAATTTCGTGTTACGACTGAAATAAATAACCGATTGTAATACAAAATCTTAGTCGTATGGACCTTGTCAAATACTGGTATCAAATCCAAAGGTTTTGGATTACCATCGGTTACTAATTTCAATCGTATGTTTACTTCCCTTTCTATGATCACTCAAATTAGTTTACACCAGTATTACAACAATAGTTTTTTCTTCGCCATATTCGAATAATAGTAAAATATTAATTAATAATAAAACCACATTAGCACTCCATGAAATAATTACTCCGTGCAAATATACAAGTGTCAATTTGTGTTGCTTATCATGCGATGTCCTTTTGCACGCCAGCGCCTCCTCACGCGGAACTAAGAGGTAAATAAACGTTTTTATATACAATACATTATGTATAGAAGGTTACAAGTATATAAGAAATGAACTATGAGTTATAATAGCTAAGTTTTATGTATGGTTGCTAATCCACTATTGAGTTCTAGAACTTTAAAACACCTTTACAAGATTTGTGATGTCATATTGTATTGTCTGTCTCATCAACTTCACAGACACAGTAGCTGAGATACAGGCTGTTGTGCTATGTATTGGGGATTCGATTTCCACATATATTTATTATGTGATCCATATATTGTGCATCTGGGTCTGGGGGGATATGTATTTGTAATTTGTGTTTGTCAATGTCACTCTCACAACACTCTACCGAACACATAAAAAACACTTTGTTTGTGGATGTAGTTGTAAATGTATGTTATGATTAACATTACATTTTACAATATGGCTATCATTTGTAATTCATGGTAGTGGATTAGCAATCTATTTATCAAAAACATTTGTAGGTATTGTCTTACGATTTTATTTTAAATCTTTAAAGACAATATGCAAGATCGTAAAAAAACTAAAACGAAATTGCTATTTGCTTCTAATTTCACTGAAAACTAATTATTATGTTTTCGGCTTACTCACGTAAATGTTTCACGAGGAACTTGATTTGTTTCAAGCTATGCTAGAGCCTCATATTCATGAGCAGCATTTCGCGACCCACGACGCGGCGACTGTCGCGCTGATACTGAGTAATGTTCAGTAGCATCGCAAGTGCGAAGCTGAAAACATAATAATTAATTGAGTACGTCTCGCGAAAGTTTTAATTCACTGAAACCGCTAAAACAGAAGCTTTTCACAATAATTTGTATTGGCATTGATTTTATTTTTATAAAAAATACTTTGCAAAACTAATTCGGATTAACTTTGTTTCTTTTGGGTTCGCTAATCTATTTATAATAAAGGTTCTTTTGAATTATTAGCATAATAATTTTGAATTAACGAAAGTATTAAAAATTAGTTGGTAATATAGTTAAGAAAACTAGGCCTTTTTAAGATTAGTTTATTATGATATCCCTCTATTTGTTACCATTTTTTTATTATAAATCCTTGTATAGTGCTTTGCTGTACAAAATTGTATAAATCTATATCTTTCGCCTTTCTTGACTTCTTCATCTATTGGTATGAATATAAATCTATTTAAATTATATAAAAAAAGTAATCAATACTTCCATTTTAGCATGTATTGTGTAAATATCTCTCTCTTCTTCGCTATGAATTGAGCACTATCTCACTCTATCTAATTTCTACTCATTTTTATTTTCAAATTCCACTGTATACACACTCCCTACATTATGTTATTTTGTTTTTTATGTTTCGGGGACATCTTTTACAATGAGAAATGGTTAAAAAATCAATTCATGTATCACGATGTAAAATTATTGTTGATTATAAAATAAGTAGGCTATTGCCTCAGAATAATTCAAAGCTTTAAAAATTTGCCAATGGGTGTAATTAGAATCAGGATAGCATAGGTTGAATTCGCTCTATGAAAAATACAGACAATCAGTTAATCTGATAAAGACCCAGAACTGGTAACTGGGCAAAGCTCAAACTTTTTAAAACCCTCCTGAAAGTGAAATTTTATTTTATTGCCCTAGATTTTAAAACAGCTTATTCAAAATTACAGTACTGAACGGATTAGATTCCTAACTTTAAGTTATCGCCTAAATTTTTGAGAGAAGTTATCTAAAATTAGTGTACTACTTCACTAGTACTAAATTGACTAGAAATCGCGGGTTACTCACGTGACAATACTGAGAAAAGCTCTATTAGTTACGAACCACAGAGGGGCTCTTACTCATGAGCAACGTTCGCGGTCGCGGCGATGTCGCGCAGCCTACTGAAACTAGTAGATCTTTTGAATCTTTTCTCAGTATTTTCATGTGACTAACCCGCGATTTTTAGTCAATTTAGTATGTCTCACGATAGTTATTATAAAAACAATACCAAATTGATTTGCAAAACCACTTCTCATTCTAAAAGTCTATACCTCCAACACAAAAATATCTGCCATGTATTGAGTATTGCTACAACGTGTTAGCGAACGCGTCGTCTGAAGGATCCCGCGCGTCCGAGGTTGGTGAGGCAGCCGCACCGAGAGGTTCCACGTTACCCCGCGCCGCCACGTCACCGGCGCCCAAGTTCTCGCCTGAAGCATCGCCCAGTTCCTCTGTTACGAGTGAAGGAGCGCCGTAAGTATCTTATGTACTATTATTGTACAATGTTGATGATGATTACATACATATCTGCTCGGTTGATGCGCTTGCGCAACGTTTCGCGGATTGGATTACTGCATTGACGAAGGGCTAATGGGTTTTTGAAATCAGAATGATTATCGTCAGAAGGTATCTAATCTCCGTGATCCGAAGATGAACCTTTGCCCTCGATCCAGGTTGTCAGTCCGATGAATATCTATAACAATCCTTGACGAAAGGATAGCGACCAGTCCAGCGACCAGTCCAGACCAGCTTTGGGAATCAGTATACTGTATTATTCGATTTTTTTCTATATAATATATATAATCTATAATATAAATACGTACACCTTTTGAAGTCTCCGAAGTATAAAATTATGAATACTTTCAAGTAAATATATCCTTTTTATTTATTCAGGTACCCAGCACAGACCGGTTCGAATAACATATCGGAGCCGACGTTTACCCTGAAACCCATACTGAATGAGCTGCGCGAGCGCCGGGAAGACTACGAGCGGCTATCTGAGAAGATAGACGCATTGAAGGTGGTAATTACGATACCATTTATTCTTTAGCACTTTAGACATTATAATTTATGTGTGTTTTGAGCAGTAAAAGTATATCTTACCAAAAACATTCTGTAAAAAACTAGCCAAGTCTCGATGGAGCTGCTAGTTTATCTCTAAAAAGTAATGAAATATAACAAAGTTGTGCCAAGTCTAATATTCCTTATTGCGATTTCGTTATTATTATAGTTAATATTGTGTGACTTTGCCGTTGAAAGGTACACAAGGGTACAAAACCAGGTGCTCCATGACACCATTGCACCAATCTGTCACCAGAACCGCTACCCATTGATGATGGAAAATTGCCACTTGGAAAACGTGTCACAGCACTGCCGTGCCCCCAGATATGGATTTGTTTTAAAAATTCACCTTTTATTACGGCTCTTATTCGCCGAACAAATAGCAGGCAGTAAAATTTTCGATTTCAACTCCCAGATTCTTGTTGAGTTTTTACCAAATAGGCAAATATAATGCCGATTTCTGCCGATAGAATATTCACATACAGAGAAAGGGATTCAAATCTTCTTAATCACTTGCCGATCAATTTGTATTGAGTTAGGGGCTAGGAATTCTAATAAAAGATTGTATTCTTGTAAATAATTATTTACTTTTATTTACTTGCACATACTTCTATGAAAGGTAAGAAAACAACAGAACGAAACAAAAACATAAAGTGCCACCTGGCAGAACTATTCAAAAACTAACAACTGTAAAGCAGCCAGTGTTATATTTTATTAATTCAATACTCCCACTAAAATGTAACACTCCTCAAACAATAAACATATTTAAAACAAACTATTCAATACAAAACAAAATATTATCTCTTAAAGTAATAAAAACCTGAGTTGGTAAAGTCTTAGTGAAAATATCTGCCAACTGACTTTTACTAGGAACATACTTAATTTTAATCAAGCCCAAATCAGCCTTCTCTCTTATAAAATGATACTTAATATCAATATGAAAGACCGGGTTATTTATTAGTTTGATTGCACTTTGGTTATCAACTAGTAAAGTTACACATTTATAATCCTCACCTAAATCTACCAGAAGTTGTTGCAACCACAATACCTCTTTGGCAGCTTCACAAGCAGCAACAAACTCTGCTTCCGTAGTAGAGAGAGCAATGGTCTTTTGTTTTTGACTGGACCAGGTAATTGGACCACCATTCATTATAAAAATATAACCCGTTGTAGACTTACGAGTATCAATATCACTAGCAAAATCAGAATCTGAATAACCAATTAAATCACCACCCTCTCCATACTTTATACATAAATCTTTAGTATTAATTAGGTATCTTATGATACGCTTCACAGCATTTACATGTACTTGACCAGGGTTGTTTACATAATTATCTACTTAATAGACTCAGAGCATAAGAAATATCAGGTCTTGAAACAGAACACAAATATCTATGATACCTTCATCAACATTTTTAGTTACAATTACATTTGGATCTGCTGGAGTACTTACTGGATAAGCATTTGACATACAACATTTTTCAATAATTTGTTCTATGTAATCCCTCTGGTGAATATAAATATAATCATTTATTCTTTGAATTTCCATGCCCACATAATATTTAAAATTTAATAATTTTATTTTAAAAGCCTGCTGTAAATATTCTATTATCCCTTCAATAAGTAATTTACTAGCAGATATTACAAGAGCATCATCAACATATATTATTAAAAATATCTTAATCTTATTAAACATCCCAATAAAAATACAGTTATCAGCTTGAGATTGTACAAAGCCATATTTTAACAGAAAATTACTAAATCTTTTGTTCCAACAACGAGGAGCCTGCTTCAAGCCATACAGGGATTTATTAAGCTTTAATACACAATTTTTATTTAACTTAACTCCCTCAGGTACTTCTATAAAAATATCTTCTTCTAAATAACCATTGAGAAAAGCTGTTTTTACATCAAATTGTTGAATTTCTAACTTATACTTAGCTGCAATAGAGAGAACAATTCTAAGAGAATCATACCTAGTTGTAGGAGAGAATATTTCTTGATAATCAACATCTTTGATCTGTTTGACCCCTCGTGGACATAAGCGAGCTTTATAACGTTTTTCATTTTTCTCATTCTTCTTAATTGTGAAGACCCACTTTGTACTCCATGTATTGTTTTCTTTATGTGCAGCCAATTCCTCCTTGATAGCTTGACACCATTCCTTTTTCTGTGGGCTTTGTAATGCATCATTATATGTTTGAGGCAATGACAACTCAACCAGGTTCGCTTCAAACCGTCGATTATTTCTTGATCTCAATGTTATGTTTGAGTGTGATATATTTTCTATTTCTTGAGACGGCTCATATGCTGGGTCATCACTGTTACAGCTCATCAAGCTTTCATCAGACTCATTTTGGTTTGTTTCATTTAATTCATTAATTGCATTCGCTGATTCTGTTTTATTATTTTGCACAGCATTATCCTCATCATCCATAATGCTAATCTGTGCAATATTCTTCCTTATTTCTGAAACCAAATGTTCATCAAAAATTACATTTCTAGATATTTTAATGGTTTTTCTATCTGCATCATACATTCTGTAATTGTTGTTGTCATAACCAACTAATATCATTTTTTTAATCTTCTTTTCAAACTTTGTCTTCAACTGATCTGGTACATGAACATATCCAACACTGCCAAACACCTTCAAATGACCTATTTGCGGTTTAGTACCATACCATAATTCATATGGGGTTTTCCCTGGAGTCTGACTGGAAGATGTTCTGTTCAATATATAAACAGCACATTGTACTGCTTCGGCCCACAGATATAGTGGAACATCTCTCGCATACAACATTGAACGAGCACTCTCCACTATTGTTCTATTCTCTCTTTCAACACGCCCATTTTGCTCTGGTGTGTACGGAGCAGTAAGCTCATGAACTATTCCTTCTTTCTCCAAATAATCTTTAAAAACTTTGTTCACATATTCTTTTCCATTATCAGTATGCAATATTCTAACACTGCATATATTTATTCTTAACAATATTGTTATATTTCTTGAATACTTGCATAACATCATTCTTATTTTGAATAAAATATACATACCTGAAACTTGTAGCTGCATCCTTGAATAACAAGAAATATCTCATGCCTTGAACTGAAGCTTGACTCATCGGTCCACAGACATCACTATACATCAAGTCCCCAGGCTGTAGTTCACCTCCTGTAAATTTATGAAATGGAAACCTACACTGCTTTCCATATGCACACGCCTCACAAACAAAACTTAGTTCATCATTTTCATTAATTTTTAGACCTACTGTATTATTAACAAACATATTTTTAATTTGTTTTGTATTAATATGTCCTAAACGTTCATGCCATATTTTTATATCACTTTTATTATTTTGAACTAAGTTACAAGTATTTGAAACAATTGTTTTTATATTTAACTCATACAGATTATTTTCTCTTATTTTTGCACTCATCACTATGTCATTTTCTTTATATATCAGAGCGCTTAAATCCTTCTTTATAATAGAGTAATTTTGTCGTATAATAACTCCTTCTGAAAATAAATTCCTCAGCAGACTAGGAACATATAATACACTATGTAGTTCACTGTTTATCCACTGTCCATTAACATATCTCTTTATCAACACTTTACCAATGCCGGATACTTCTATAGCTTGTTGATTTCCTAATGTTAACGATTTCTGACCACATTCAAACAGCTCCACAAAGAAGTCTTTTCTGTAGGTCATGTGTGCAGAGGCGCCACTGTCTAATATCCACGAATTGTCTTCTGTTTTGTTGCAATCGACTTCCACATTAAATACCAAGTTGTCAGACGGTTGTGTAGACTTTCTGTACTTATTTTTATTCGGAAAACGACATTCCTTTGCAAAATGCCCTCTCTTTCCACAGTTATAACACTCAAATCTGTGTTTAGTGGTTTTGTTTTGATTCACACTACTCCCACTATTTCCAGATTCAATTTGCTTCGTTTGTTTCTTCCAACCTTTGTTGGCAGCAAGGAGAGCTGTCTCTTGCTCTTCCACAGACACTAAACTAGCTTTTTCATCTAATAAACGAGCCGTCAAATTGTTGAGAGTTTCTTGTGTGGGATCCAATGACATCCATGCTTGGCGCAGATATCTATACTTTAAGGGCAATGTTCCAAGTATTTTAGTAATGATAGCCATCTCACTAACATTCTCGGCGCTTTCTTTCAACTGCTTTGCTAAGGTTTCAACTTTAGAAATATGTTGAGCCACACTGTCACTTTCCGACATTTTATATTGATAAAACTTCTCATGAATTAGCATTTTACATAATTCACTCTTTTGCTCATATATAGACTCAAGTTTTGTCATTATTTCTTTAGCAGTTTCACAGTTTTCAACTAATGTGATTTGCTTGAAATCCATAGAAGATGTTAATATGTACATCGCCATGCCATCATTTTTCAACCACTCTTCTGCCTTTGCTTCTGGTTTTGGCTTATAAATATCTATTCCTTTTGCCTCCAGAGCACATTTCATTTGGAATTTCCACTGTCTAAAGTTGTTTCCATCAAATTTTTCTACATTCATTCGTGTCGGATCCATTTTGTTTGACGTTACAAATCTCGACAATGAATTTTTTCTTATTCACGTTTTCTTTACCTTATCTTCACTAGCAGAGTATCCTGGGCCCATAACCTATTGAGTTAGGGGCTAGGAATTCTAATAAAAGATTGTATTCTTGTAAATAATTATTTACTTTTATTTACTTGCACATACTTCTATGAAAGGTAAGAACAACAACAGAACGAAACAAAAACATAAAGTGCCACCTGGCAGAACTATTCAAAAACTAACTAACGTAAAGCAGCCAGTGTTATATTTTATTAATTCAATAATTTGTTCCAGTCGGCTTGTGTTCAATTATATTATTAAACAATGGTATTATTTGTACAGAACTTGTCACAAGAGGTATCGTTCCTATCGGCCGCACTACAGGAGGAGCGGTTCAAGACTGAGCGGCTGGAGGAACAAATCAATGATCTCACTGAACTACACCAAAATGAGGTAATATACACTTACATGTTTGTTTTATAAGCCTTACGTAGAATTAGGTTTTCAGATATTTCAATTAAAATATAATTGAGCTAGCTTTAAGCCAATGTAACATCTTAAGAAACATTATGGAATCCAAATAAAGATATGAATATGAGTATGAATATAATAATAGTTAAATGACTGCACGGTTGGCGCGTTGGCTGGGCAACTGGCTGCCGCGCAACGTGTCGCGGGTTCGATTCCCGCGCGGAACAATTCTTTGTGTGATCCACAGATTGTTGTTTCGGGTCTGGGTGTCATTGTGTATGTGAACTTGTATGTTTGTAAACGCACCCACGACACAGGAGAAAATCCTAGTGTGGGGCAGCGTTTTTAAAACAGAAAAAAAAAATATTGATAGTATAAAATTATAAATTTCTTAGTAGTGTCTTTTTACATTTTCTTCAGTGGCGCTAGTGTAGCATTAAGTCTTCAATTAGATATTTTTATTGTTAACATAGTAATTCCAGAAAGAGTTGTCTAACGTTTATTTTCGCTTTTCGCTAGTTTTGTAGTTCCTAGTTTAGTCTAGTCTAGTCTGTATATTTCTATATAATAATAGTCTAGATTCTCATTGTAGTTACTAGTAAGTATTTATCTTTTTGTTAAACACCCAATAAACCTTCATCGGTTTCAAAAGACGTGCCGGTGTAGATATCAAATTTGTTGCTAGAATTTTGACTTATTTAGGGTTTCCAAAAAGCTATGGATAACAGACATGTTATTAGTTCATATAATTATTGATAATTCTGTATTTTGTTTATAGGTGGAAAACCTAAAGCAAGCTTTAACGGATGTGGAGGAGAAGGTTCAATACCAGAGCGAGGAGCGGATACGAGATATACACGAAGCGCTCGACCTCTGTCAGACTAAAGTGAGTGCTATTGTAGTAGAATTTAAGTTTAAGTTGCATTAATATTACAATATCATTAATACTATAGTGTAATTTGAAGAACATAATAATATGTAGTTACTTCTATTAATCTACAATAATCTACATACAGGTAAAGATGGAACTGTTCTAAGTTCCAAAATAATTAGTAACTATGATACAACAACTTGCTATTCTTTAAGACGAAATAAAAAATATCTAATTTAACCTCCTTAGACATAATACATACATAACATCACGCATTTTATCCCCGAGGGGTAGGCAGAGGTGCGCATAACAGCACTTATTGCCACTGTATAATGTAACACCCACTTTTCACTATTTATGTTATGAGTCCCCATGTAATACGCATGCATGTATACATGCATGCGTATTACATGGGGACTCATAACATGAGCATGGCATGTAATGCATGCCATACACCGGTCACAATTCCAGATTCCGTACTACTACTGAGCATTTTTAAAAAACTGTAATACTTTGTCCGACCCAGGAATCGAACCCGAGACCCCTTGCCCGGCAGTCGCACTTGCGAACACTCGTTAGACATAAAACCTAAGAACTCTTGTTAAGTCATACCCTAAACTTTTAAATTTTTATTTAAAGAGACGAATATCGTACAGGGTGTGGCATAAATAAAAAATTAACTTGTAATTATCCTATCTCCTTTCAGATCAGCAAGCTAGAGCAATGGATGGCAGGAGGCGGGGGCGGTGCGGGCGGGGCTGGCGGCGCCGGGGACGCGGCCGGCGGGGCTCTGCCCCCGCGTCTGTTACTCGTCAAACTGTTGAATGTCGCACTCACTCTACTACAGCTCGCCTTGTTACTCGTTGCTACCATTGCCGGAGTCGCTATGCCGTTTTTAAGGACTAGGTAAACATAGACTTTAAATTAAAGGATTTAGGGATATGTTGAGTCAGTTCCTAACCATCTTTTTTTTGGGGGGCGATAAAATCAATCAAGAACTTTTTTCGCCCGAGTGAGGCGAGAGGGGGTGTCAAACTCTTACTGACTAAAAACTACTCCGTTCTTACTTCTGCACTTCGAGCCGGAGCCCCGGCTACCCGTTAAATCCTCCACGGCTCCGTATCGGCATCAGCTCTATTGGGTCCTATCCGTGGTGGTTTGATGGCTCTTTAAGGCGCGCGCAGAACGCGACGCGCCGTACGCTCGGAATACGAAATTCTCTTAACTGACTTAGTTATACATTCTCGCCGAATGTCTCTATAAACATTTTATCAAGGTATGAATACGAAGAAAAATCGCTTTAAATGTGTTTGTGTATGTTAACGTTGAACTATAGTTATAATCATTTATATCTGATTGCCATAAAGCATTAATTATGTTGAAAATATCATTATTCTTCATTTTGTGTGCATTGAAGTTGAAATCTGTTTTCACAATCTCCCTGAATTTTCTTTTTAACAATATTAATTTCTGAAACTACATTTCCAGAGTTCGCGTCCTAACAACAAGTCTAGCAGTAATGCTCGGCGTGATGGTGCTGAAGCAGTGGCCGGAAGTGACGCAGCTGTCGGAGCACCTCGTGCGGCGCCTCAAGGAGTACTTGTTGGACAAGCACACCGACAGGTAATGGCGCGGCACTATCGCGGCGGGCGGCGCCAGGCTAGGGCACGACTTATGTTATACAACACTGCTATACTAACCACACTTGGGAGAAGGGGATTTAGGGGGAAGGGGGTTATACAGGATTTCCAAGTATAATTTAAAGTTTATTAAGTTTTGAATAGCAACTAGAATATACAATGTTATTTTTGTGTATTATCTGACAGTTAAATATCGATATTGCCAGTTCTTAAAGTGAATTATTATTGTAGTATTCTTACCAGATTAATTATTTCAACAATCAATTAAACTTTTCAGTCCTTAATGGCAATATTTAAAAAAGATCTTGCCCCCAAACATCAGTATTATTTACCAAAGAATCGTATAAACAAAATTTATCGAACCTGGAACCCAGTGTGAGGGAAAGTGATGAAACAAAGGTTACGTATTTGCCTGTCCAGAATAGATTAAACGTTGAGCATTATTTAGGTAATAATTCTAATTGATTATATTATATAATATAATATATAGACGAAATATTAGATCACCACTGGTTTTTGGACATAAGAAAACAGCTTAAAATTAAGGCAAACACCGTTTTGTTCGTTTTACTTTAAAAAAACTGTTGTTATGTGATTAAAACTGTAAAAAACAATGCAAACTATATATTGATAATTTATAACCCAACTCTAAATTATCGATAACACAAATAAACATCACTAAAGTCATGATTTATTTTAAACATTGACAATGATTTATAAATAGGCGTCACTGTATCTAGGACACGTTATTTTATTTATTTAAATTTTTTTTTAAGTCGCAAAATTTTATCGCCTATTTTATTTTCTTATTTCCAGAAACCAATGAAAATATATATATAAATAAAAGACGTAGATAAATGATTCAATAGAGAGTTTTTCTATTATTTTAAAACAAGCTAATGTACTGTAGTCTTCACAATATTAATTATTAATTATTATATACAAGCTTTGTTATGTACTATATCGTGTATTTATGTATAGACGAGAGCATTTTTTAGACGGGCAGTGTTGAAAATTATTTAGCACAAATAGAGGAATTTAAAACTGTCACTAAAAGGCAATATGGATTTTTTTATGATCAAATCTATATTTGTAATACAAAAATAATTCGCTAAATGTGTTACTAAGCGCAAATCTCGAGAACGGATGAACCGATTACGTTAATTCTTTTTTTTGGTTTTATTGTTAGAAGGTACTGTCGTGAGAAAAAAATATAAGATGCGCAGAATAATTTTCCATGGCGAATCAAATTCCTGTCGGTCGGAAAGTATAATATATTTTTGTTTATATCGCGATGTACTATTCGATAAATGACATTTCAACAAGTATCTTAAATTTATGTAACATCTCTAATAGTGATTTTAACGTTTTATTTTCAACAAAAAGTGCAACCAAAATTTTTCTAGACAAATGTTCTTTTTAGTCAAATCTTATCAATTTGTTGAAAAAATTGTAATGTTTAATTTCTAGAAATATCTGCACCAGTCTAAAGGATGCTAAAATCATATCAACATAATATTATGTATAACATATACGAATATGTGTAATAGTTTATAAATATTAATAAAAAACAAATAATTGTGTTGCAAGCAATAAAATACATAGAGTATATATTATTTTGTACTTTTTATATTATATAGAGCGGACGTAATTGCAATACTCAATATTAATAATAATTATTCATTTTTTATTTTATTTATTTTTTGTTTAATTTTTTTCTTTTCTTTTTGTCCAACGCAGGTATGAATGCAAGTCGTTATGTGGTTGATTTTGTGCGAATCAGCAACGCTAGTGGAAATTTAGGTGATATTGCAATTTTGTCCAGGGAGACCGCGTTATACTATATACGCCTACCGAGGTAACTACTGCTCAGTTAAACTAACAATAACAAATAAATAACAAGTTCAAACATGTTGAATTAATTGAAAGAAGAAAACGGTTTCCTCCTGTGCAATTACTAAGAACGCCGCATCTCCGCACGCTGCTCAAGAATGAGAGTCCCGTTGTGACTCGAAACTAGTAGAGCGTCTCTCAATAATTGCACGCGAATATATAGTTATTTTAAATTAATTCAATATGTTTTAATTTTTTTGTAATAAAACATACTCATTTACAGTCAGTTTGACTGTAAGATTATTTTTATGAGATTATAATATAAAATGTTAGATTAACTAAGCAGTTAGCAGTTAATACTTGTTGCGTGGCGACGGGAGTTGATGGATAATACATTTTTAATGCTTAGTAATGGAATGAAACTGTAATATTTTCATGCATCATACTATTAATTTTGTGGGTAAGAAATTTTCATATACGTCCCGAAGTGTAGTAATAAGCACATCCTGTATATGGGACTTCCAACAGAACTAGTGAAAAGTATATGTTCCATTAAATATGTGTAATTCTGCTTACCCTCTTTATAAAGTAATTCATTATTAAGCAAATAGTTATACTCAATGTTAGTAGGCTCTCTATTAACGTAGAATGTAAAAATATTGTTGAAACATTGATCAACTCCTGCGCAGCGCCGTGGTTTAGTATACTTATTACAGTGATATTTCTTTATTATTATTATTATTTAAGTGTACACTAAGGTAGTCGCACACAATTCTGGACATATCTAGGTACCTGGAAATAAAACTAGAAAAACAAATTCATGTTAGTATTATTACTAAATTTATTCTTAAGAAATAGTCTTTTCGATTTTTAGATCATGCTATAACACACTATTGTTCATAATGATAATAAAAATAATTGTATAATTATTAAAAACGAATAAAAAATGTGTCGAATCTAGAAATGTGTGCGAAAAACTTAGTTTAATTAGTGATTTTACATGAACAAACAAACGGGCTGGGCCCTGAGATATTTGATGATTTATTCTTGCGTTAAGTACGCCGCGCCGTACGGCATGCTTGGTTAATTGCTCACAAAACTCAGTTCTTAAACACGACAGTGAAATATCATCGTGTTTGCCAAGCTATTGTGTTGTTTATGTGTCTTTGTCTTTGTAATAAGGGCCAGTTAGTTTTAAAAGTCTATCAACGTTTGGCAAACTCGATATATTTGACTTAAAGGCTGAATGGTTTAAAAATCTCGAATCTGTTAGGTGGAGGAAATGCTTGATTGCGTTTGTACAAATTCGTAGTTAAATGGGGGGTGGGGGGTAGCCATCACAATGTTAAATATACGTTGCGGCATTGGTTCTAAATATATTCATTATTTTTTATATTGAATTTAGTCAAATATTCGCTAAAGACTACTTTGATTTAGGAATCATTACCTATTTATTTTACATTACAACAATTAAACTAATCAATTCATACTTTATTAATTTTATTTTTATGAAAATGACGTTATTTATTGATGAATTAAATTATTTTTGAATTGTTCGTCAAAATGTTCGGTAGTTCATTTAGTTAAGTTGTTTTCTAACTTTTCTATAATAAACTGTAAATTGATTTTAATTTTGAAAAGCGCCACCAACGCATGAATATGGTTTTTGTATTAAAATTCAAATTTTTTACAAGGATACAATGTTAAGCAATAATAAATATGAATTAATAAAATAGTATTTGTCTACAAAGCTTGGGAATAGTGTCGGCTAGAGTCGTAATAGTACGTGTTTATTGTTACAAACCAATTTCTAAGTGTTGGTCGCATATCTTGTAATACCTTCGTATTTTAATGAGAACATTCCAAATTAATTACATTGTGAATCTGAGTGCTAAATGCGATTTTTTTTTACGTTAACGTTATCGCGTTTGGTGCTCTGATTGGCTCGTTGACTTTGAGCTGGCCAACCAGAGGGCTGAATATCATAAACATGGCGATCGCGTTAACGTTAAACGAACTCGCGGTAGCACTCTGGTGAAGTCAGGAAACCACAAGTATCTGGCAATAAAATATAACTAAGCTCAAATCTCCTAATAAATTCTTTATCATATTGATCGATTCCCACCTTTAAATTAATGTAGCTTTAATATTATATCATAGTTTAGATCCTAAATTAATCCTGGTTTCCTGACTAGCCAAAACAACTTTAGAATTTAGTTAATGTCCCAGTATAGTGAACAAAACATTATTTCAATGTACATTGTAAATAGATTTATTCAAAATTTGCTATGTTATATAGTGATATAACCAAAATTGTTGAATATTGATTTGTATGTTGGATAGGGAATGGTTTCAGTTTTATGTAAGTATATAATAATATATGTTTATAGATATGCAATGCCTTACAGAAGACACCAATATATTGTATGACAGTTCAAATCAACCGGAGTTGTATTTTTCTACCAGTTGTTTTGGTGATTACTCCGTGTATGTATGTTGAAGTATGTAAAAGTATTAATATTCGTTGCCGGCTATGGATTGAATTAAATCATCACAATTTTATTCAAAGATTTTGTTTTATTTATATTTGCTACTCCTTATACTATAAGGCTCATCATAACTCAGGATTTCCAACAAAATCCCTAACAGAACACTTTTATTATAGTTTTTGACATTTCGCAAGAGCTTTTAATTTTTAATAATGCGAAGTTAGATGTTAAGCAAGTTAAAAAAGAAATTAGTCCAATATTAGCCAAATTTATCAATATCTCTGTAAGTGAGGGAACTTACCCAGACCTCTTAAAAAAAGCAATCATACGACCAATTTACAAGCAGGGAAGTCATTTGGACTATAGTAACTATAGACCAGTAGCTATATTATCAGTAATCAATAAGATAGTAGAAAAAGCTGTTGTGAGTCAGGTAAGCAGTTATTTGGAGCAGCATGATATTATATCGGAAGCGCAGCATGGGTTCCGCCGCGGACGCAGCACGGATACTGCGCTTGCGCAATTTACAGACTATGTCAATAATAGTCTCAATGAGGGTAAGTTTGCTGTTGCTCTTTATATTGATTACAAAAAGGCTTTTGACACTGGATCATGACGTACTACTGCGTGCCATGGAAGAATGTGGTATCAGAGGTCCCAGTAACAGATGGTTTAAAAGCTACCTGCAAAATAGATACCTAAGTACGCTGATAAACGGAATCACAGGAGACAAAGTAAGTATGCGACTTGGCATCCCGACCGGATCAGTTTTTGGCCCGATTGGATATATTATGCACGTCAACAGTGTCATTAACGTAATAGAACACTGTAAAACGTTTATGTATGCAGATGATATGTGCCTGGTGTACACAGCCAGAAACGAGAAAGATGCATTAAAGTATGTGCAGGAGGATTTTGAGAACATAATTAAGTGGGCTCATGACAATGGCATTATTATCAATTTATCTAAAACAAAAGTTATGTTTATAAGTTCACCTTACAATAGGATCAATAAACAAGGTAAGTTAAGTATACGTATAACTGGGCATACATACGAGTGTCTGCACCACAATAAAACTGGATGCCAGTGCACAGACATACAAGCAGTAAATAACTATCGATACTTAGGGTTAATAGTTGATTCTAACCTTAACTGGAAACTGCACGTAAACAGTGTATGTAATAAATTGCGGTCAATTCTGAGTAAGTTCTATCATCTCAGCAGCTTCGTAAACCGAAAACTCCTGTATATTCTCTATTACGCATTGGCGGACTCAATTATAAATTATGGATTGAACAGTTATGGACTGACATTTAAGACACAATTGGATAGAATAAAAAAATTACAAATTAGACTACTTAAATATTTAGTTAGCAAAAAAGTAAAATTAAAATGTAAACATGATTATGAACAATTATTTCAATTTTGTAAAATATTACCCGTACATGCAAAAGTAAACTACCTCATAGCTTTAGAACAGTGTGAGACAAATAAATTCAAGGAATCTTTTAAGCATAAATATTGTACTAAACATAGTGAGAAAGGAAAATATGTGATACCAAGGGTAAAAAATTATTACGGTAAGAGAACAAGAAAGTACTTAACTCCATTAATATATAATAAATTGGATTGTATACGACTAAGACATAAAGAATGTAGTAAGTTAACAATAAAAAAAAGACTAAAGGAAGCATTGTTGTAAAATGATATTCCATGTACTGTATGTATTATAGTGATGTACTGTATTATAGTGATGTGTGCCAGCAGTAAAAAAAAAAAAAAAAACCTACTAATAGTAAATTGTATACGTGTATAAAGATGAAAATTAAGAGCGCTATTTTGCCAACAAACTGTTGAACAGTTTGGCAATGTTTAGAATTAAGTAACATGCATGTATCTTTAGCTGAATAAATAAATAAAAAAAAAAAAAAAAATTACCATATTATAATTAGGGAGGCACTTGCAATTCACCCCGTGATAAAAATGCATTTTTTTCATAAATATCTCGAAAACTAGAGGTCTGAGCCAAAAACGATCCAATTTCGAACTCCCGCAGGCGTCCACTCCCCTTATAAACACAATTTTTCTAATTGATGGTCGGAGTCGAAGTGACTTGACTTTTGCAAATGGGTGACTTGTAAAACCTCTGAACCTAAGATTGAAGCTATCAGAAAGCAAATAGTAAAATGCTTAGGACTGCGTTGAACTACACGAGAAATCAATGAACGTGTCATAAGTGCCTCTGTAAAAATCCACAGGGCAGTGAAAGTATTTTAAAGTTTGTAAGTATATTAAACGCGAAAATATCTCAAATACTAAAGATCTGAGGTAAAAATGAACCAAATTTCCGAACTCCCTAGGTGTCGACACTGTTTAGGTATGTTAGGTAAATTTTTTAATTGATGAACAGAGTGGGTGTGAACCTTTTGAAGTGGGCCTATTTATAAAACCTCCGATCACATCGAAACTTGGAATATGTATAATTTATGCAAGGCTAAACTAGGAGTTCAAATTACAATAGGTATCTTGAAAGGGATATATGCTCATAGGACTTGTTTTAAAGGAGATCATATCGGCTCCATACATTTTAGGGCCTTTTCTAAAAGTGCCGACACGAAAGGGCCGGCTCGACCGGAGTGATACCACGGCCTTTTGGGGATAGGAATTTGAGGATTGCTGGGGATTCGAAGATTGGGAGAGGGGTAATCGAGCCTCGAGTAACCTTACTTACACGACGAAACACAACGCAAGCGTTGCTTCACGTCGGTTTTCTGTGAAGCCGTTCTCACCTTGGTCGAGCCGGCCCGTATTATGAACCTGATTGAAAAAGAAAACCTATGAAGTTTCTTGCTCGTTCTTCTCCATAGGAATCTACACCTTGCAATATGTAAATAGCTTCACTTTTAATTTTTTGTTGACGTTCAAAAGTGCGATTCTGGTCTAATTGAAATTAATGATTTTGACTTTGATATTCCTACAAAAAAAGAAAACTACAACGAAAACTTTTCGCATTATAATCATAGTTGCATAGGTATTTATTCTAGCAATATCGATCATTATTTTACGTTTCCTAGCACATTAAGAAAGGAATAAATGTTTGAAAAATCTAAATCTTTGAACTGGTTTAACTTCTTCATTTTGGATCCTTCAACTTTTACGCCATATTCACCTTTGCTCCAAATGGCTAACTAACGATACGTACCACAATTTTCGATGGGTTGCACTTTCAGAAATGTCCCAAAAATTTTTTTTCCTTTATATTTCGTAAATGCTGATGCACATCCTTGTAAATAATTCTGGCAGAGCTCATGATATTCATTATTTAACTACACATCATATTCAGTTTATATTCAGTAGAGGGTGTGCCTTGTGGCTGAGATATGATGCATACTGAGTGTACAGAAAAAAAAGTAAGTAGACAACCACATTATAGAGGTATTAAAAACTTTTAAGAATAAAACAAATTACAAACCAATATAAAAATATAATAAGAAAATAGTATAAATTAAACATTTGGTCTTAGCAAGTAATCTTAAATATTAATTCTGTCTATAATAAATAGGATAGCAAATAAACTTGACTCTAGAAACACAATCTTGATAACTGTATCATTACAAACATCCTTTCAAGACAACACCATGTTTAATAAAATACATAAATACTGTTAACATAATGAAGGCGTCAGCTATAGTAGTAGACAGTTTGTACATTGAACAAAAACATGTAGTTGAAGGACGCAAACTCCTGACTGAAGGCTGCTGACATTATACTTAAATATAAAACTTATTTTCTAGCTTTCTATAAAAACACCGACATCTTTAAGTAAAGTTGTTCTAGTTAAAAACCTCAATACATACATTTCTTTAATAGAAATTCAATTGCATCTTCTTACAAATTAGGTTGCAATCTAACGAGCTAAAGGATAGCTTAACGTACCACACAAATATCTTAATTAGGAATTTAACCTTATCTACTTACAAATAAAGTTGCAAATCTAATCAAGAACTTTTGTTCTTTAAGCTACGTTAACGTGCTTACTCTTACATTTTATTGTTCATCAACAACTGAGGCACTTCTGGGCACAGCAGCCAGGTTTTCAGGTTTAGGTGGAGGCACCGGCTTCTCAGACAGTTGTCTAGGTCCCTCAGCTTCATCAGACGCTGGTGTTGGATCCTCGGATACTTCTGCGGACTCGACTATTTCTACCTCCGCGGCGTCTTCAGGATTGTAGTCTTGTTCCTCAACGCCGTACCTGAGGAATTTTGATGGTGATCTAAAAGTGACATCCTGACATTTTTGTTCTATAAATTAAAGAGTAGGCTGAGGTGTACATAGAAGTAACACCCACTTTTTACTATTTATGTTATTAGTCCTATGTGAGCAAGAGTGAGCCTATTACCATATACCGGGAACAATTCCAGACTCCGTGCTACTACTAAGATTTTTTTAAAAACCTAGTGATACTTTGCCCGACCCGGGAACCGAACCCGAGACCCCTTGCCCGTCGCACTTTTGACCACTCAGCCAAAGAGGCAGAGGCTGTAGTAATATCATCAGTCGATAACCATTTCTACCGCACTCAGATATATTTGGAATAGGAGATTTTTATTAATAAGACCGCTAATGATTACTTAAGTCTGAAACTATTCCTTAGTAACGATTCTGTTCCGAATAAAATTGCAAAAGAATGGGTTAAGCAACAATTAAGGCAAATGCCATATACCGGGCACATTTCCAAACTCCATGCTACTGCTGATAATTTCTTAAAAAGACCCAGTAATACTTTGCCCGACCCGGAAATCGAACCTGAGACCCCTTGCCCGACAGTCGCACTTGCGACCACTTGGCCAACGAGACAGTCTAAGATTTATTTTTGTACTAAGTCCTATATGCTTATACTGACATAATTAATACATATTTCGTACATACCCTTCATCCGTAGCTTCGTGGTTGAAACCATTGCCTGATCGGGCAAATTGAGAAGGCTCCCTGTAAATTGTATTACTAATATTCTTATTTTGCCTAAAAACAAAGCACCCAAATTTATACATAGACAAAGCAATATGCGTATACAGTGTGGAAATAATAATTGAGACAATACGTTATTGAAAACATTTGTTTTTCTTTTTTGTTACTTTATGTGTATTGAACTGATGGCAAATAAATGCGTTTTTTTAAGTACGAAAATCACCAAATTTTCACTTATTTACAACTTTATAAGTGCCTTCGATTTCAGTGGCATACACACATTTGTATCATCAGTTTCCACACCATATATAAGCGCCCAGTGCGTCCTAACAGCCAGGTTTCAGTTATTTATATAGGGATAATTAATTAAACTTGCCTTCCGCTGCTAATTGCATAGTATGCTGTGCTGCCAACCTTTGTTTGCCACAAAAAACGAGGACAAGCACCCTTGATGAAGCATGTGATGAAGGGAAGGGGACAGTGGGAAATTAAAAATCTCAAATGTATTACCAATTCCGTTTTATTTTTAGGCTTATACATGGTTGTATATTAACATTACTGATAGCTAGCAATCACTAAATACAGTGTAGTAATTATAGTTATTAATTTATTAGATACTTCGATTCCGTTACATGTTACAAATTAAAAACTTCTATTTGATTTCAAAATAAAAATCTAAAAATTACGTAATCAATAAAATCTTGAATAAAGCCTTAAAACGTCTAACAAAATAAAAATTTACAATAAAAAATATTATGTTTGTAAAATATCGTTGTATCCCTCGGGAATGTCTACTCTAATAAAACGCTACAAAAATATTTCACAGTATATAACTTAAATAACATAAGAAAAATATACATTTACTAAAAACTAATAAATTGAGAACGAAATTAGTGTTAAAATGCCGATGAAGGGGACTGCAGGACATTTGAGGAATGTAACATGTAAAGCTACATATTATTATGAATATATTTCTGTAATGGCCTTTCGTATTAACATTATCACATAAACAATTCCACATACACAGTTATTGCCAATTCCCACACATAATAAGCGATCAAATTGTCTTATTCATTACGAACTCAACGGTGGACAAACAAACCAACACAGAGTTTAGGTACAATATAAAATAATACATTCTTCATAATTTTGGAAGCCTGACAAATAAATCATTCGATGCTTATTCTTCTAAAACGTATTGTCGGTTGAATTAAGTACCCGACGTCACCTCAAGTACATTGCAACCGTAATTCCATACTACTAAAACTCAATACGATTCGTTGTAAAAATGTATAAAAACATCGACATATCGTGTAGATAATACTAATCATTCATAAGTACCATTTAAGCCGTTTAAATGATCGTGGTTTCAGTAATAATACGTCATTAAATATTACGTAATTGATTTCAATAGCAGACACTAGTCTTTTTACACTTAATAAGTTATACTTAACATAATGCTTAGGTCACATACAGATATTATTATTTATTTTGTTTGAAACGTTCATGTGGCCACTAAATATGTTTTTATTGCTAAATGTAATATAGTTACGTCTCCCTGTATATTGAGGAAAACAAGCTTTGCGTGTATATATGTAATTAAACTATTATAGTATAATATGTTGACTGCCTGCATGATATAGATTTATATTTAGTGCCCACAATGATGCGCGCTCCCACCTAACCAGTTACACAAACTCGACCGTGTTATGAAATCAAAATGTTGTATAATTTGGAATGTAATGTTATGTTAAAAATCAGTCGATTGAATAAATGCTGTTCGCTTTGGTATAGCGATTATTCTTCAAGGAAATATGGATTAATATTGTCGGGACAAAAAGTTAATATCCATACACCACAAAAGTGGTTATCCCAGACTTATTACAAAAAAAACAATTGTACCAGTTGGTGGGCAGATAACATTAAAAATTACACGTACTTAGACAGTGTTAAAAACCGCCAATTCTTAGCGGGCCTCTTATACTTATTAGTCACAAATGTTCCTTATTGAGATATACTTATATAAGACTTGTATGAAAAAGCGCCTTGGTTTGACGCGGAGTGACTTTACAACAAGCACTGTGCCGAAACTTTGGAACTTTTCAATTCGGAGGTTCCTATAACCGTTAGGCTTAATGTCCACGTAAACCACACACATTGACCATTGCGAGACGAACGCATTACACCTGGCGTAGAAAAGATCAAAAGTCTAGTATTATAATTTTCGTGAGACATACTAAATTAACTATAATATTTACCGGCTTACTCCACTCAATGTTTGACGAGGAAGTCAATTAGTTTCCAGCCACGCTAGGGGCTCATATTCATGAACAGCATTGCGCAACGCGGCCTCATCGTACCTTATCAAACACCTCCGTGAATAATTCCCAAAAAACGTAATAATTAATCAAAACTTTACGACAAACGTTACTCGCCATACAAATGCGTCTATCGTCATTTGTAGATTGCATGTAGGTATTCGTCGTGGACATTAGGCCCTATTCTCTGTAACCATGACGCCCATAAACCAGACACGAATATGACACAGACAAATATGAACCCTCAATAGACCTGGTAGAATCGACATTGGCATGTCGATGTGACCAGACGACACAGTACCAAGCTTACATCACAAACTATTTAATTACTGTGTACAGTCAGACATTGGATACTCTGAGTAGTGAGACAGAGAACTCAGAGTTCAATTTTAAGACTCGAGATTTATTACAAGATATTTTTATTAAAGGTAAATCTTTATTTAAGAAGAGAAGGTAAGACAATGAAACCAACATTTCACTTAGAAAAACTGCTTTTCAGTTTCGAGTGTATTTTATCAACAAAAATCATAGTTGAATTCTAGACAATATTTTAAGGAAATTCCAAACATGTTCCATGTATGGTAGATTAGACATTTTTCCAATGAAATTGCCGTTTTCGACATCAAGATGATCAATTTCATAGTTAAAAATATAGGTTTAAATCCAATGTCTGACTGTGTACAGTACTTGCGTGTATCCTTACGCGTTGGCGACGGGCGCGTCCATGGCAGGAATATAGTCGAGCGCCATAAGACACGCGAACACTGTCATGATCATCTTGGGTTTCCTCTCCGTGATGTCCTCCGGTAGTGCGTACACGCGCGCTCCACAACGACGCGCCATTGAAATCGCGTATTTCGCGTTAGCTAGGTTCTCCTATGAACAAGAAATGCAGTTTGTAGAATTTTTGTTAGTGTCTATCTCCGGGACTACTTCATACCTCTACTCGTTTACCGGCGTATGCCATAAAAAAAATAAGGGTTGAACCTATTGCCTACCGGGCACAATTCCAGACTCCGTGCTACTACTGAGAATTTTTATAAAAAAACCCAGTAATACATTGCCCGACCCGGGAATCGAACCCGAGACCCCTTGCCCGGCAGTCGCACTTGCGACCACTCGGCCAACGAGGCAGTCATTACTTCAAATTATATAATTCTATTTGTGTTGGATCTAGCTTTAAAAAAAGGCGCAGTGTAGCAGATGAAATAGCGCGAGAGTAACTAATATCAAAAATAAAATGTGTATTACCTCCTCATTGCCTCCGGGCAGCACGAGGTCGTAGTTGATGGAGCCTGGCTTGATGGCGTCGATCAGGTCAATCACCACCTTACCGTCAGCCAACACCTCATCCTGGAAGGTAAAACACGAAACAATTAATTACAGTGTTTCTTAGCTTTTATCACATACGGATAAACGTTTTAGCGACGTATTTGTAGACCATTCAATTTAGAGTTCGTATATTATAATTGCTTGCATGATAATTTTAATTAGTAAAATAAAAAAACATCCGAAACTAAAGATGACGCTTCCAATCATTTTCGGTTAACACAAGGAAATTACGTACAAGATAGTTCTAAGTCTTCAATATATCAATGAAAATGAAAATATAAGACATAAGTGGTGTACATACTTGGAAGCTCCTAATAGAAGAAGTTTTGCCAGCGCCAGCGAGTTTGTTGTTGACCCACTGCACGATCTCTTTCTCAATGATGGGGTTCCCGGTGTTGGCCAGCCGGGTCAGTACCGACAGCGTGTACGCTCGCATCAACTGCCAGATCAGGGCTGCAACAACATTAGAGATAAAGTTAGATTGGTATAGTAACTTGGTAGTAGCTTGGTACTTTGTTTAATTTTTGTTGGTATTTAGTCGAGTTTGGTTGGCGATATTTATAATTATGAATATTTAGCGTAGTAAGTTAATTGTCACTCGTCAAAAACATTACATTAAGTAAGCCATGTAAAATTATGTACGTAAAACATATTTATTAGGGGTTGATAATAAACTGTGTCCGTTGTATAACTAGAGTACATTTTGAGCAAAGATTGCAAGACCCAAGATCAAAGATTCCTTCAAAATAAAGTGTTATTCTATCGATAAAATGTTATGGTTTTTATTTACAATCATAAAAAACATTATGTTGCTTCCTTGAAAAATATATAGTAGGTATTTACCGAGTGTAAGCGTAGCATTGCCCTCGTTAATATCAGCCCCCGCGATGCCGACGAGTGAGAACCCGAGCTGCCTGCCGAGCTCCACGGCGTAGTTGCAGTTTTCCAACCGCTCCATGAACTTACGCAGCTTCGAGAACTGACGGTGCACCTGGAAATGTAAAAATAAATGTTTATAACTGTTCCTTGTAAATTAATAAAAATACTATCCACATAATAGTTGGTGATTTGTTGGGGGAACGGGTAATACTAGATCATTGACAAAATTTAATATTATATGAATAACTCTCTATAATTTATGTAAATGATTATAATTGAATTGAAAGACCCACATTACAGTACAAGGATTTAAGTTTTTGTCATACCACGAATTCTATTACAATAGTAACAAAGATATTAAACTCGCTGTAATTAAATGATTTTTTTTGTGCAATATAATTATAACAAAACGTTCTAAATGTTCAAGACCTCTGTAGAACTTAGCATGCTCCTAAAGACAACAAGCGATGTAAAAAAAGCTCTAATAAACAAAGATTAATACCTTCTTCCAGTTAACGATACCAGGTTTGATGATGTCGTAGAGCTGGAAGATGACCAGGCCGTCAGTCAGGTCGGAGTACAACCAGTTCACGTGCGGCGCCACACCCATAGAGTTCATCCAGTTACGGTATGCTATGGACAAACACAAATACGTTATTTATTATAGTTTAGCAAACCTATGCTGACTGCCGGTATAATTATGAGACACAATAGAAAATGCGTAGATCTATGTACCGGAGACCACGGACTAAATATCGAATTACTGATACTACATATTTTAACCACGTGATATACGTTTTTATCGACAAACTACGAAAAGAAAATATTTCATACAATTTGAAATCAAAATGCAAAGCAATTTATATGAAGATTTTTTTATGGCTTCATTTCCTAAACAAATATTGATCAGTAAGCTAAGCTTTTTTTATGGCATAAGCTGGTAAACGAGCAGACGGATCATCTGATGGTAAGCAGTCGGCGTCGCCCATGTACACCTGGAACACCAGAGGCGTTACAAGTGCGTTACCGGCCTTTTGGGGATTCGGAGTTTGAGGATCGTTGGGGATTCAGGGATTGGGAAGATTGGGGAAGGTCCAATAACCTCACTCACACGACGAAACACAACGCAAGCGTTGCTTCATATAGGTTTTCTGTGAGGTCGTGGTATCACTCTGGTCGAGCCGGCCCATTCGTGCTGAAGCATGGCTCTCCCACACTTAAAAGCTACTTCAATTGTAAATCTTTATGGGGCTTAATATGGGTTAGCCTATTGCTAAATATCAGCCACAGCTCATACGTCCATGCTTATTACGGTATTTTCAAATCAGAATACCCAAAAACATTCTTCTATACTTTAGTCAAGGCTTGAAATATTTAAATTTTAATGAAACAAAAAATATAATTACGTATTCATAAATTAATTACTCTTACTGTCAAAATATCTGACGCATGTAAATTACTCTTGGTTTTACGTTACGGCTAGTTAAGTTTACACTAAATTGTGTTTTCATGTAAATTAAATCTTCTGTTAAAATCTGTAGATTACGAAATATGTACTAGCGTTATTTCTAAATATTTAAGACTAATGAAAAGTTGCATAAAATTTCGAATTTCATAATTATTGTTTCAAAAAATTGCACTGAAAATCTAGATTTCTCATTGTGTTGTAATTATTACACGTAACACATTCAGGATTTATACGTAAACAAATCACTTTTGGTTCATTTAATTTTGCCTCCACACTGAGCTGTATTCCTCAGATGACCCCACACCCAGATACAAAACAATCAATTGTGAATTACATATAGAATTGTTCTTTGCTGGAAACTCGCAACACGTTTGTACATCGAACAGTTCTCCAGTTACTATGTTAACCATGCAACCAAGTTTATAAAGCAGTTTTATTTCTTGTCGTCATTTCGTTAAACCACCAAATAACTAGAATAACATTTAACAAAATCCACTCACTCTTCTCCTCCCTGGTCTCGTCAAGTTGGTGCAGTTCCTCAGTGTCAGCAGAGCGCTGTAGTCCAGGATGTTGGTTGAACAAGTTGGCGACAAACGCCAAGTTCAGTTTGTACACTCCGCCCACTACGTCTGCTGGAGTCACGAACGCGCGACATCTGAGCTTCGCGGCTTGTTGCAGCATGAGTTCAGCACGACGGAGTAAGTCGGTTTCCTGAGGAGATGATGAAGAAAACTTTAAAAATTGGTTGTTTTTATTTTAATTTCTTTGAACGAAGATTCCAAGTTAAGAATATGGGTATTTTTTTTTAAAGGGGGAATATCATCGAAAGACTGCTCCCGCCTGGGTGAGGCGGGAGGGAGTGTCAGACTCTTACTGACTAAAAACCACCCCATTCCTTCTCCTGCACGTCGAGCCGGAGCCCCGGTTACCAGTTAGGTTCTCCGCGACTCAAGAATATGGGTATAAGATCTGTATGTGATGTAGAATTGTGTGTCTAGATGCTTATGTGAAAATTGTTAGAGATTTTACTTCAGGTTTAGAGACAACTTGCTCACTAGGGCCAATCAACGGACGCCAAGTAGCTATTGGAGAAACAAAAATATACTACTCTAGAGGTATTATTTAACTACAATTTTTTCACATAGACTTATTTGTGAAGTTAAATAATTGACACAAAAATAACTGACAGAACCTAAGGCGCATAACTGCGTATGTTTTATATTACATATAACCTTTTTTGAGCTATATTTGACACCCCCCAGTAACGTTAATTCTGTAAACATTATAGTCTCAACTCACCCTCAAAGCATCCAGTGTAACTCCAGAATCATCAGGAGCGATCTGTTTGAGCAGATGCGAGTAGATTTCAGAGTCAGCCACGTCCTGCTGGAAGTTGGTGCAGCGACGGGTGACGCCGGCGCTCTGTAGCTGGTGGTTCACCCATCGGAGGAGGATCGCTTCTGGTGATAACGCCAACAGGTCTTCGATGCGTTCCTAGAAATAAGAAGATAAATAGTATTGCAGAAATTTTATTAAAGTTAACAAAATTTATTAAAGACTTATGTAGAAATGTGTATTATAATACTTTTACGAACAAGGGAAGAATCCTTTTCTACCCAAGTCAAATATTGGGCACTTTTTAAGTTTTTAGGGTCGTTGCTCTTCATGAAGATTTTTAACTCCAAAAAGATATACTCGAAGATTAATTAAACTAGAGTTTTTCGTCTTTGCAGATCATGTGAATAGAGAGCATTGTGGTATTTAACATACCTGGTCATTGAGCAGCTCGGTGAGACCGGGGCAGTGTTCCAATGTGATTTGGTTGAACAAACCGATACGGATGATCTGCCACAGCAGACCCAACACCAAGTGAGGCTTGCCTGCAAATTGTAATACATTTGTTTGAGAAACATTCTATTGAGAGAAAACATATTAAGTGTCAGTGAAGGCTTGTTTGCAATGTAATAGAGTGAAAAATTAAAACATTAATTCCAGAACAAGATTTATAAGTCAACTTATGATATGACTTTATGTTATAAATATCTATTCATGACATTTAATAAGGTGTAAACTACTAATTTGACTTATGCAAAGTTGACAAATATTGTAAACCAAGATGAAAACTATAGACAGTTGATTCTAAGTCGCTTCCAACCAGCTAATCTAGAAGTTACTGAGAGAAGCCTATGTTATTGTGGACGTCTTATGTGCAATATATATAATAACTTGATGACAATGAAAGTAAGTGTAGGTAAATAAATCAAGTATGTTCTTAATTACCTTTAGCCAAATCATGGGCATCGATATTGACGATATTGCACCCAATGGCCTGTGAGGAAACGAGGGCCAGCGTGAGGTTCTCGTGCTTTGTGTACAGAGTCAGATTCTTCTTGTTGATGGCACGCTCGTCTATCGTGTCGGGGCATGAGTGGTTTATCACTTTACTGGAATTCAAACAGGTAAGGTTAGTGGGTAAATTTTAATAAAATAATATGGTCCCCTATTGGTGCTGATGGTGGCCATGGAATGCGTATGTATCAGTAAGGTTCCCACAATCCCTTCCCAAAATGCAAGGTGCCTTTTAAGATAACATTTCCCCGTCATCAAAAAGGTCTTTTAAATTAAAACCATTGCAAAAGACCATACAGGTTTACTCACCATAAAATAAGACCGTCTTTGAGCTTCTCATACAACTGTTTCCCCTCATGGTCTATCGGCAGCAGGTGCTTCAGGTCTGGGTCATGTTCCAAGTTGCTGTTTATCCAACCAGAGAACGCCATCTGCTCCTCCAGTCGAACCGAGTGAGTTGTGCCTGAAAGTGGAAATTTGGGTTTTAATTCAGGTGCAATAAGGTTTAAATTTTGAAACTGACACATAACCAAATGTTTGATTTTTCTTTTTTAATAATAATAAAAATAATAATAATAAATCTTTATTAGGCATTCCAGTGTTTACAGTAAAAATTTTCAATGACAGCCGCACTAGGCAAAGCCTGTATCGCGGCTATCAACAATACGATTTCCTTAGGACTAATGCGATCAAAATACTAATACAAAAAAAATGAAGTAAAATATAACAAAAAGACAATTAATGTATGAAGGATATGTGTGTGAGTGTGTGATGTTTTTGATTTAATTATTTTAATGAAATTTGGTATTTATACTCGACTGTTTTTTAGTAATGCAGTTGTAGAAGTAACCATTGGTAAGTCATATAATAAGTATAAGTAAGTGTACTGACCATCGCTGGAGGCTTCGCTCATACCGCCCAAGTGTTCCAGGTTCTCTTTTTTACTGACAGCCTGTTTGAACGTGCTGGATACCTGGGAATATAATACATATTCGTTATATACTTGATAATTGATACATAAGGGAGTAGAATGTAGTTGTTTTTCAACATATTTATTATCTAAAGGGTTTGGTTGTAACCAGTATTTAAATATGAATTTAATAAGATACAATTACTCAAATGGATCATCCTTTAAGACCAAAAACGATATACCTAACTCCTTCTCTGCCAGACCTACTTTCAACCAAATCGACGAGTAAGATCAAGTAAGTCCATGTTAAAAACAGAATAACATTACCCTATTTATATTCTAATGTCTAGACTTAGACAGTTGACACAGCCCACCTTCCCACCTCAACATAACTGTTCTATCATAACACATTCATACATTAAACTACAATACTCAGTCATTACAATTGTATGTAGTAAAAAAAATATAAAAAACAGCGCTACAGACCAATGACCTGGCCTTAAACAACTGCGTTTGCGTCTCTGATTATTATAGGCAGATAGTAAGTACATACATACACAAACACATCGACCTATACAAACTAGTTATTTTGGTCTCGTTTTGTATTATCTTTCTGTATATTCGACGATCAGTTTAAACTGGTTTGCATAGCTTGATCAGTAACTATGCACACATACATACAATTATAAGTAAGGTTATGAATCGATTGAAAAACTAATATTCAAATTAGATTAGGTATAGAACTAGAGACTCGGTTTTTATATGTTAAGTTATGTATTGTATCATTGGGGGATGGGTATGGTTAAAGTTCAAATTGTAATGTGTTATTAATGATCAAAATTAAAAGTTCCATGTATTTGTTTTCTAACAAAAAAGTATATTGCCAAACATTAAAAATTCTACATGTTCTTGGGTAAGGAAGAGCAATAACAGTTTGATGTAGTTAAACTTTTTTAATATGTTTTATTTTCCAATCTAAATAATAAATAACTAAGTCTAATATAAAGTAATTACAAATAAAATGAATTTAAGAAAATATAGAAAAATAGGATATGGGAAAAAAATAAATTGTGTTTTTATTTTATGTATGTGGCGTTGTAGAATGCACACATGTGTCTAGTTCTTTGACGATTGAAAGAAGTGATATTCTGTGACTTTTTCTGCTGTTTATGATTTTCCATAGTAGACCATTATCCTTTCATATTTTGCCCTATTTCCCTGGCCTAATTTCTATATACAACAAAAACTCAATACCGTAACAATGTCAATACTTCTACAGTCAAACTACATAGGGACTATGAACTGGTAATCCTGCACTGGGCGTCATCTATTTGACCCTGTGACCGCAATGATTAGCGTTTATCATTTTATTGACATCTCGGAGTTAATCTGTTCACATAAACAACGGACGGCCCGACAAATGGGTACTTTATGAGGCTAATAAGAATAACATTGATTTGTTTAATCGGCTGTCTCGGGTTAAATTGTGTTTGTTATCGGTTTAGTGACTTGACAGAGACGAGTTTAGGGTTTCAGATACTTTTCTCCGAGTTTGAAATAGGTTTATTGGGATTCTGTATAATAACTAAAGTAAGAGTTGAACTTGTTGATCATCCTCAAAATTGAAAATAGTATCGCCCGGTGCTGTGGCTGGGCAACTGACTATCGGGCAATGAATAGCGGGTTAGATTCCCGCACGGAACAATACTTTGAGTGAGCCACAAATTGTTGTTTCGGGTCTGGGTATCATGCGTATGCCACCACCCACGACGATACAGGAGAAATATTTTAAATATAAGAATATTATATAAATCGGGTGACCGATTTCTGACTGCTCCCGCCTGGGTGAGGCAGGAGGGAATGTCAGACTCTTACTGACTAAAAACCACCCCGTTCCTTCTCCTGCACGTCGAGCCGGAGCCCCGGTTACCCGTTAGGTTCTCCGCGACACCTATACCTAGTCTAGGCAGTGTTGAATTGTCAACAATGAATTCGGTTAGGTATGGAACTCGTAAGAGAACATTTCACATAAATATTTATTTTCCTGAAAAGATTTTTTTGCTTTGGTCCTGCTACATAGCTATAGGTTCCTATTTAATAAGCTATTATGTCATTCTACGAAAGAATAAACAAAATAAATTAAATAAAAAAACCGTTGCCCCACACTATTTTCTCCTGTGTCGTGGGTGCGTTTACAAACTTACAAGTTCAAGAACAACAATTTGTGGATCATCAATGTGAGGCTGTGGTTTAACAAAGAGTTGCTCCGTGCGAGAATCGAACCCGCGACACGTTGCCCAGCCACCACAATAACCGTGCAGTTTTAAATTCACCGTGTTGCCAGTTTCGAAAATCAAAAAACTTTACCGATCAAGGTTTCGAACTCAGATCTTGTTGGCATTTTTCAAAATTCAATAATTCAGATAATACTGTTTAGTGTGATGTCCTGCCGGAACAAATATTGGAATTGTTTGTTCCTTTACGCGATACGACCCTCAATGTAACCAAAATACAATTTGGAAACCTTAGAAATGTCTTAAAAGTTTAAGCAGGTCTCGAAAGGACATTTAATTTTCGACAATTTTTATTCTTTTGACAAGAGAAGCTACTAATTTTATTGCAACTACAAAAAGAGACATATTGCAACTTAAGGCTACTGTCCACGTTGCGTTATTTGCGGATCAAAACAACAGGGGGATTTAAGGCTTTGCTTATTAGATAGTTGTCATTTGTAGGCCGCCAAATGACACAAGTTGGACTGTTGGACAGTACGCTTTAACTGATTAGTGAAACTCCTACAGATGTAGACATACAATACTGACCTGTTGTGCTTTAAGGTTAGCGCAGAGCTCCTCGAACTCGGTGAGGCTGATGGCGTTCTTCTTGGCGTCTCCATTCATGCTGCCGTTGACTCCACGCTTGTTGCCATTGTCGTAGTACTCCTCGATCATGCACCGGACCTGGGGACGAGATTTGAGGGAACAATTAGAGATTTACACGCTATTGTGGGATGGGGAACAAAGGAGCAGACGGATCATGTGATGAAGAGTAACTAGTGCGTTACTTCAAAAAGAACAGTCTTTCAAAAATGATTACGGTCTCTTCTTGAAGATTTGAAGGTAACGAAAGAAGTATACAGAGCGGATATGAATGGGGCCGTCGGTAGAGGGCGCCCTAGACGGAAATATACTGACCAGATTGGCGATATATTAAAGAAGAAACAAATTAAAAGTTCCCTTAACCGACGAGCATTTATGAAAAGATTGATGACTGTTGATGAACTGAAAGAGGTATGTAGGAATCGTAGTAATTGGCGTTTCATAGTCTTTGCTTATCCACTTGGGAGACAGGCGTGAAATTATGTATGTATGTATGTATTTGAAGGTGTGTAATGGACACCTGGAGCACGTAACTAACTCAAAAGACAAGCCTGGTTTAGGTGAAAAGCATAACCATAGTTAACATGGGTTATTGGTTATTGTCAAATACTTCGGCTACTTATACTTAGGTGCTTTAATCTAATTTTCTCTCAGCCAATTAAGACGAAAACATATTGACTAAGTTTATAAACAAAGCCAATTATAAGCAAAACTTCATTTTTATTGAATGTAACTTCTAATTATCGTTTGAATTATCGTCATGTATATGTTTATGACTACATAGACAACTAGACTAGAAAGAAACAATGTGATATAGTTGTATACAGCATAACAGCTACGTGGGAGCATCATTAATCTTTGACATATAAATCTGTTGTTTTTACTCCCCTATCTCTCCGTTATATAGAAGTAAAAATTAATGCATAGGAACCGACTTAATTAGCCATTCTATTGACAGTCTAGTAGTTTTATTAAAATAAGACATCAAACTTCTGCCTGCCTTTATTTAAGACAAGTTGCTTGGTGTTGGCAATAAGGTTTCTTTTTCCGTG
This sequence comes from Spodoptera picta, assembly GCA_038387885.1. Lineage (NCBI taxonomy): Eukaryota > Metazoa > Arthropoda > Insecta > Lepidoptera > Noctuidae > Spodoptera > Spodoptera picta. Next base: position 4,363,259 of record JAZHFQ010000725.1, read on the forward strand.
TTCCAGGAGATTAATATACACTTTTTAAGATATGTCTGTAATCGCATATTTGTTCTCCTTAATAATAGTTGTATGGAGCGAAGAGCAATGCACATGTCAGGTGATCGAACCCTTGAAAGTTTATTCCTTTGAAGTTTCTGAGTAGCTATTCATTTGAAACTACTATATTTATGGGAATAGAAATTTATTTACCTTCCATTGTGGAATTTTGTACCCGACGCTGTCGAGTGCTTCTTTCAATTCTTTCAGATCAATGTAACCACTGCTGTTTGTGTCCAACTGAAACAAGAATACAATACAATAAATTATTTTGATACATAAAAAAATCAATTATAAAGTAACTTCGAAACCATGTACAATATTCAATGAAGAACGATATACACATTATGTATCCTAAAAATATATTAGGTAAGTACATGTGTTTATTCTAATCTTAACTTTACTTTCGTTTTCAAGTTCATCTTACTATTAATTACACTACACTTAAAACATAATTTTAACTTAACGAAGTGTAAAACTTATTACAACTTTACACTGTCGGCCAAAAAAATGTAAACATCTTTACGAATTTGTGAATACATGGGAAGGAAAGTTTTAGGGTTGTCTCACGTACCTAGATAAAAGGTATGGTTTTCTAGTTACGTCTGATTAAAAAATAAGGTAGCAGAATGCTAGCGAATTAGAACATTGAATTTATGACGAATTTAAAGTATATTTCGTGTGAAATCTAATTTTGCTTCATATCTAGTACTGATTTTATTAATTAATAAAAACACCTGATTCACCGATTCTATGTTATGACCAAAAAAATATTGATGAATGTGATAAACATGTAGGTAAAACCAAAAATCCATAATAGTTAATCATAGTTAGTATTTTCTTGGGTAACTATCAAACACTATAATATGAAATAACAATTTTATAAAAAAATGGACCATATGGCAACAAGTTTTACAAAACCAACCTTCGTTTCCGAAGCATTAAAGCAAGGATTAACCTCGTCAAACCTTTTTGCGTTTATTCAAGTACATAGTTAAAGTATTTGTGGTAATGGAGACTCATTGCATACATTTACTATTACAGAACTGGAATAAGCAACATTAATGATGTTTGTTTATACTTAGAATTCCGTCAAACGTATGATTGGATTACGATTTAGTAACGTAACCACCAACCCTGATAAAGATCTCATATCATAGATTGAATGATAAGAAATCAGCAATGACTAATCTTTGGATATACGTCGTATAGACAGAAGTATTCATGATGAACTTTGTTTTGTTCTAATTGAAATGCAACGAACTTTTTAGAAGTATTTCTAACTCGACATAGAACCAAGACAATAAAAATGTTATACCCATCTCAAACTTTACATTTATACTTATATTTTGCCCAATCTGAACAGCTCGAAAGCATCATTTGCGACTTAGAACAATTTGCGTACATAGAACGTAATTTCCTATAGTATAACATACCATTACTCGTAGACTAACTAAAGGAATAGACGAACAAACAATTGAATGTTTATTTAACAGTATTGTAGTACATTACTGATTGCTCACCAGTGATATAACTGTCGTGATGTAAAGATTATAAGATGTGGTCATAGTTTCGTAAAACGATAGCTTGATAAGAGGATTAGACAGAGATAAAAATGCGTCTGAGGATTATAAGTGAGCCCATGTTGCACGATTTTTGGATAAGAGTCAAAATTTATAATATTGAAATACCAGTCCACCATTTTTTTTAATGTAAAAAGACGTTGTGAACGTCTTTTTATTGTACTGATATTTATTCAGCGATAGTTTTAGGCACCAGTGTATACCCTGAGAATCCCTAAAATACAATATGTCTAACTACTTCTTGGTTTTCCTAGGATCCATCCGCTTTTCAGAACACGAAATAATTTTCTTATTTAAGTCACATTACTATGTACTTAAATACTTTTAATGATTATCTTACAAGTAGTTGTTGATGACACAACATCAAATGCGTGAGTAACGTCCGTCGTCCATTGTACTAATTTCGTCTGAATGTTTGTTATTTCTTATTCCGTAAACATTTCCCTTTCGAATACATGTAAAAATGTTTACAATAGGACATTCTAGTGAATGTATTGTTATGGATTTACTTCCTACAATTATATCGCTGGTGGTTGTAATCAATACGGTTTATTGCAACGCCGGAGCCATGTGTAACATAATTACTTTCAGACGATGTAGACATAATGCGCACTTGCAAATGACATGTAACCGTCGAAATATTAAACGAAAAGCCCTTACAATTCAGTGGTGCATAGATCATAGATCGCATAACGAAGATCTCAAATTCAACAATGGCTTTTATTGACAGACTAATAAGTTATCATTGAAATATTTCACAAAATACTTACAATACACAGTAATGCAAGAACAAATGCAATATTTATCTGTTTCCGTGTTACATCATAGTTTTTGTATAGCATAATTAGTAACGGTAAGTTTTAATAGCGTGCTTCAAATAAATAATGTTAATGTGCACGCTCTGTTTCCGACCAAATGTGAGGCAAGGTCAGAGCCACTGTTGAAGACCGCTCGTATGGCAGTTCAAGTACTAGACATGTTTATTACTGTAGGAGATGCTTTTATTTATTATTTATGGGGTTTGGGAAATAGACAACTGTACTCAAATACATAATATTACGTTGTTTATTATTAAAAGGGATTTGGGATGGCTCTCACATTAACAACAGCCATTTTTCGTTAGTTTTAGTATGAATCCTGTGTACTACGGCCTATGTTACTGGATACCCCATCGATTATTAAATGTAGTAACTAGGTATAGCATATAGCAACAAACTAAAAGGAAAAATACAGGATAACGTACATAATAAGAATAAATACCTAGTTAAATGTTTTTCATAACAAAGCATAAAACAAAATAGTTAATACATTTAATATTCAATGCCTGTAATACTTTTACCCGTATAATAAAACGAGCAAATCAATTTACTCAACTGATTAGTAACAAACAATTTTAGTGCTTATCATTATTTTACTGCAAGCCTATCAAACAATTTGTGATAAGTACAAACGTCATAATGACCCTAATAAATTAATTTGACGGCTATTGTTCGTAAAAAAAATGTTTAAACAATAAAATTTAACAGTTCATTAATTTAATTAAATTGTTGATGTCGATAACCCTGGGCGCTTAATTGAAAGTTGACCCGCGGAGTGTCCCATTTATTTTGGTCGGATGTGTAGTTTGACACAGTTTATCAAGTTTTTCCATTTAATGTCCTTCATTAATGTGTAAACTTGGGAATATGTGTTTGAATTTGGGGGTGTGGCAGATAAGCAGGTATATGGGGCGAGACTTGTGGCAATACAATATTTAAATGTTGCAATATTTAATTGCTGCGCCCTAACAGGGTGATGTACTGTACTAGTAGTATAATACCACTATGTATATACATTTTGCAATAAATAAATAAATAAATAAATAAATACGTTTGGAATTCATAACCTAATCTAGACTTTGGAAAGTACTATGAAGAAAGATATGTGACAGGATTGAATTGACAATTCTGTCACATATCTTGTCAAAATTGTGTTATTTCCAACACATAACATCACGCCTTTTATCCCCGAAGGAGTAGGCAGAGGTGCACACATTATACCACTGTACAAAGTAACACCCACTTTTCACTACGTATGTTATGAGTCCTATGTAATAGGGGGTAAGCCTATTGCCATATACCGGATTTTTTTTACAATTCCAGACTCCGTGCTACTACTGAGAATTTTTTTTTTAAAACCCAACCAGAGACTCCTTGCCCGGCAGTCGCAGTTGCGACCACTCGGCCAACGAGGCAGTGTTATTTCCCTCTGGAAATAACACAATTTGGAGTTTTGAAAATCAACATTAATGTAGTGACAGTAATTAAATTGTAATTACATTATTTTGTCATTAAAATTATCCTCGTAGCGGAAACTGAAAAATATTTTTGTTGTATTAGATTCTGTTGAAATCGCAGTTTAATCTAATCATATCAGTTTGGTTTCTGTGAACAGCTTACGATACGATAATATAGTTGTTGCCAAATTACGTCTACATTTGTAACGTGGTAAATATGTATGGCGCTAAGGAAACAATGTTAAGATTAACATAAATATAAACAGTAGAAATAAAAAGAAATTACGACAAGAATGTTGTAATATTACGTAAGTAATATTAAGTAAGTAATAGTACGATGTTTAGTCAATCGATAATTTCTTACTCATACCGGTGCGATATGCACACCATTTTCTTTAATTTTTGTAAAGAAAATTCCATTTTCCGGAGACCTTAGAGACGCAGGATGAGAGTAAAACCACTGAAGAAGAATTTAATCAATACTGAAAAGCTTTTACTCAACGGTAAGGAATGTCAAAGAAAGATGAGGATCCCTAAATTGATGTAGACATTTATCAAAGAGAAATAATAGCTTATGGCAATAAATTAGAGGCGCTTAAAAATAAATTAACCATAAAGGAAGTTAATGAATGGAAACGAGTCACACAAGATGTTATGATTCATACAATCACATCACGTAAGTTGTAGGAATTAGATACGGTTTACGCCATGACCAGTTCAAGGCCCCGGCCATGGGCAGAGTATGAGCAAATAACCTGTTGAAGGTGTCGAGATGTTTTATACCGACTTTTTTAAATAAAGCTAGAATACAGTATACCTCAGAAACAATAATATGGATTTCCACAGCCCTAACTAAATAAACAACTCCAAGCGCTTTTATCTTCGATCCTTCCTTTTATCTTTAACCAGGTCTACGCCTGGGACTCCATGAGGAAATGTAATACACCCTTTTTTGAGGGAGGAAAGTCATTCAATGACTTCTCCCGCCTTGGGATAGGCGAGAGGGAGTGTCAGACTCTTACTGACTATAAACCATCCCATTTCTACTTCTGCTCTTCGAACCGGAGTCCTGGCAACCCGTTAGGCCTTCCGTGGTTCCGTATCGGGCAAATGTTCACCCCTAAATAAGAACAAAAAGAGGTCAGCCACAAAGCTCTATGGCGTGACATACCTAGTCCTTGGTGACACGCTTTTGTATAAGGATGACAGATTAACTTCTAAATTAAATTCAAATCAGGTTTACAGAGTAAACTCGTACCTTGAGACCTCGATGTTATGTCATTTATTTATTTTATAGGACACAAAAGAGTTCGTGTCACGTTTTGAACTACAATAGTCGAAGGCTTTTTGTCTAGTGTTAATAAAATATTCTGGTCCTGTCGTCCTATGTCAAGGTAGCAAAAACCTTTGAAATTTGACTCTAGGGAATATACAAAAACCTGAAAAGTCTAGTAGAACGAAAACATTTTTGAATTTGGAATCGTGTCTGAAATACAGTAGGAAGCAGGTTAGCTCACTCAATTCTGTTAAATTTCTTAATTACATTTTCAACTGTGTTGTTTAGATATAAAGTCGAAAATCCTATGACAAAAATTGACACATTGTGCTGGCAGCTGTACATCAATAGACTTGTCCTTTAATAACATGGGACTCGTAAAATATCGTAAAATAAAAAGTGGATTTACTATGGGTGCTTGCAGCTTGGGTCTACTGAGAAACAAAAGACGAGATATCATGCCAAATAGCACCACAAAGGTGATGGTTAAACTTCACCTTCCTACATGCCAACTAACCATTTACAGAGCTACACAATAAATATAACTCTCCTTATAAAAAAATATAATAAAATGCTATAAATTCTTGTAGCGAACATCAGCGACACATTATTTCGTGTGGCAACCACATATACACAATGATTGTTTGAACAGATGGGGCCTCCGAATTCGGTGTAGTCATTTCTATTTAATTCTTATAACAATTGTGGTTGATATGGGACTTAGAAACTTAGTGATATTGTGGTTGTTTATTAGATAAAATGTATGTACAAAGGTACACGTTATATTAACTCAGTATCCCTTTTTCAGTTACAAAAATACTCAAAATAGGACGTTTTATTACTGCTACTTAGAGCAAAGATGGTAATGTTAAACAAGTATATTATTATATAGAACTTAATATATCGTTATTCTGTTCGGTTTTTAATAAAGTGTTCTTTCAATACAATTTAACAACAATATAGTGTTGCTATGAAAGGTTGTATAGCTACTTAGAATTCTATAGGCCTCATTTCATGTCTAATGTCGTCAAAATTACGGTTGTCCATTACGAAGACTAATTAATCAAACGATTTCAACATACATACATTACTCCATGCTTTTCTCCCATGGGGGTAGGCAGAGACTATAGAACGCCAATTGCTACGATTCTTACATACCTTTTTCGCTTCATCAACAGTCATCAATCTTTTCATGCATGCTCGTCGGTAAGTTAACTGCTCAGTTTTTTTTTTGCCCCACATTAGGATTTTCTCCTGTATCGTGGGTGCATTTACAAACATACAAGTTCACATACACATGACACCCAGACCCTGAACAACAATCTGTGGATAACACAAAGAATTGTTCCGTGCGGGAATCGAACCCGCGACACGTTGCGCGGCAGCTAGTTGCCCAGCAACCTCGCCAACCGTGCAGTCAGTTAAATAGCAACTACAAATTACAAGATAGATATTTAGGAAAATTAATTAATTGTTGGTTAGTTAGTATCGAATACCAGTTTTCGAAACCAGATACTACCTTTCACCAGTGATAAGTTTGCAGGGAACATAGGCTACTTCAGAATCGGGATCTAAGGCCTTAGTACGAGTTTGTCTGACATTTAACGTAATCGAAACGAGACCTCGTTAGGCGCTCTGATTGATTAGTTCATTGGAGGCGGCCAATCAGAGGCCTTAGTACGAGTTTGATTTACGTTTAAAGTAATCGAAACGAGTACGCGTTAGGCAAACTGATTGGCCGGTAGCAATGAACCAACCAATCAGAGCGCCGAACGCGTACCCGTTACGATTCCTCTGATCGAGAGAGTTTCAAGGATGCAAAGCCGCAGTATAAAAAGTATTTCCACGCCATTCCAAACATTTATCTGCCTGCCTCGTTGGCTGAGTGGTCGCAAATGCGATTGCCGGACAAGGGGTCTCGGGTTCGATTCCCGGGTCGGGCAAAGTATTACTGGGTTTTAACAAAATTCTCAGTAGTAGCACGGAGTCTGGAATTGTGCCCGGTATATGGCAACAGGCTCACCCCCTATTACATGGGACTCATAACATAAATAGTGAAAAGTGGGTGTTACATTGTACAGTGGCATATTTGCACCTCTGCCTACCCCTTCGGGGATAAAAGGCGTGATGTTATTTTATGTATGTCCAAACATTTATTAGCCTAATAGCTTATTAGGCTATTAAATGTTTAGTATTCAGGATACAACATTTAATAGGTACAATGCCAATGCACTATCAAAAACAGGAAAATTAATGTTAAAATACTTAGGATTATTAACTGAATACATTTATTCTAACTTGGACGAGGACACGGTTATACGATATATTCAAAATTAGGACAAGTATATAACCAATATAGATTACTGCTGTCTTAATATTTTAGGTTTAACACGTTAAACGCCATGGGGGTCATCGGTGACCGGTGTTAGCGGAGGATTTACCTTCAACAGTTTTTTATTGGCAGTCAAAGTCTTAAGCTTTGTATTGCATAAGAACTGACTACTTTTGGGGAAAGCAACCATTCTATAAAGCATAGTTTTAAGTGTGGGAAACCCATGCTTCGACACGACCGGAGTGAAACCACGGCCTCATAGAAAATTAACGTGAAACAACACTTGTGCTGTGTTTCGTCGTGTGAGTGAGGTCACCGATTACTTCTCTCCTTTCCCCAATCTTCCCAATCCCTGAATCCCCAACAACCTCAAATTCCTGATCCCTTAAAGGCCGGTAACACACTTGTAACGCCTCTGGTGTTCCAGGTGTCTATGGGTGATGACGATGACTTACCATCAGGTGATACGTGTGCTCGTTTACCGGTTTATCCCATAAAAAAAGAATTTTCTAGACATAGCATTACTTTAGTGAACTAAATATTTGTCATACCAATACTTGAGTTTTTGTTTGTAATAGAACAAGGAAATCCCAAATTATAATAGTACATCGTAGTAACATAATAAGGACACATAAATGTCCATTATAATAGTCACAGAGGCCAAAATGACATCCTTTCTTTTGACAGTCAAATCAAATTCACACGTGCATTGTTTCAAACGGAAATGTTTGCATAGAGGGCGCTTACATAGTTTTAAAGGTTGTGCAAAGTATAGTAAACGCAAATATTGGCTTTCGCACCCTTATGGTTGGGAATAAATCAATGGACCTGCTTACTAACTAAAGTATGTTTGACGAGTGACAACCCTTAGTCAACGGGATGGATTACACAAACCTAGGGTTGCAACCTGTTTAGTTTTATGAATAAAAAAAACGGGTAATAAAGGATATAACCAGTGTGAGTTAGAATGGCTTACGAAATATACGTAGGATTCCGTGCTAGATAAATTATTCTTGTTGAACGTATATATCTGCTGTATATTATAAATATCTGTTGTTCATTCATAATTAATAATACTCATTACGTATTTACATACATTTTACGAGGCAGATACCTATAGGATAACTCTTTGTTGTAACAATGACATAAATCACATTTAACGTAGGTAGTACGATACATACATACCGCAAGTAAGATAGTACATTACAAAACTATGGAATAAAATGACTCATACCATGATTCAGTAGCTGACAACAAGTTATATATTTAACATCCTTATTATATACTTGTTTATGTAGTTACAGTAGGTATACTGCGTAGCGTAGTAGTAAACTTTATACTGTAGGACCGAAGGACCAAACGCGGTCCTTAGGTACGAAAACATCCTCAGTTTACTAGGCCAGTATTACAAGGGCACTAAGTCTAGATTAGTCTTCAGTTCCTTGTAAATGATAAAATACCTATGCCTAGATTAGTCTTCAGTTTCTTGTAAATGATAAGTACCTATTGTTATTTATATATATCGAAATAGTTTTTTGTAATAGAATTTAATCCCATTTTTAGTCTATGCTATCCCTCTATGGTAGTTCTGTATTGTCTATGTGCGTATCTTCCTCTTTGCCAAAAAACCTGTGCGGAATAAAGAAGCGTGCTCGCTATCTAAAAGTTGTTTTAATCATTAATAATACCTATGCCTAGTTTTGGTCCTTTTTCCCAAGTTTTACCCGGACAAATGAGAATATTAACACTAGTTCCCATATCGAGAAAAATATAATGACGATATAAGTAACAATAAATAGTTTCAGGAAGCTGAATTTTTAGGGCATTTTTTTCTAGAAAGACTTACTTTGTAAACGATATGGAGACATGGGTCAATATTAATTTAATAGTTCTATTATAGCATTAAGGAAAATATGTACTTGAAATAATACTACTTGAAGTAACCCCGGAATACTATACATAGTTCATACTTTTTTATGAGGTAAACGAAATGAATCTCTTTATGGCAGTTCACTGCACCACCCAAAGATACCCGCAACACTGAAGGAGTTTGAAATGCTTTGCTGGTCTGTTACATCTGAATATTGAAATAAAAGTGATTAATTACTATCTGTCCTACCCAATCCTCTAAGATTAATGCGCTTTTTTGTATAGAGGAAAGTCATCCATAATGTAATCCTCCGCCAGTGATGGTGGTGGTAAGGGGTCTGCTTTTTAACATCATTTCTCTAAAACTCCATTCTTTTGCAACAGGGTTCTTACAGAGATATTTCTAGCACAAAACATGGTTAGTATCAATCGTTCCAACCTCCATTCAACAAAGATATAATGCATCTAGCTTTTTCTAGAACTTGTAACGAATTCAGATTGCATATTTATCGATACATTGTCCTTATTCTCGATATAAAACGAATTACCATATAGGTATATCAGGAATGACGTAATATTATAAAATTAATACCGATAACAGATAGTCTGATAGGTATTAGGTATATTACATATTATAACACATGACAAGGTTACACAGCACTGTTTGTATGTTAAAATCATCTATATTATAAATAATACCGATACTTTGCCGCAATGCCTATTTAGAATTATACAGTTTTAGATTATATTGACCTAATTAGAAACGAGTCACGCCTGTTTATGAACGTCCTAATACACTGTGTAATTAAGTAATGAATAAATAAAGTAGGATACCTAAAAGCAATTTGTCACAGTCATATTATACATATACATATGTATTCATAGTCATATTATACAACATTAATATAGTTTTTTTAATGCTTCATGCAGAAAATTTACATAGGCAGACTTAATGCCCAAGGCATTATTACCCAGTCTAACTTGTATTTTTTTTTTGAGGAGGGTAAATCATCTCATGACTTCTCCCGCCTTGGGTTAGGCGAGAGGGAGTGTCAGACTCTTACTGACTAAAAACCACTCCGTTCATACTCCTGCTCTTCGAGCTAGAGCCCCGGTAACCTGTCAGGCCTTCAGCAGCTCCGTCCCAGTCTACCCTTGGATGGGTTACACACGGCAACACAATGACATATACAAAAACAGTTTATCATGGTCTCAGTTTCTATGTCGGTTCGGCACATTCAACGATCAGTAATACTGGTTTTGCATAGCCTGATGTACAACAGAGACAGGGCATGGTAGGTTAGTTTCAAACCTAAACCAATTGAGGCACAACTAAGTCCTACAATTTTTAAAATGTCGCCATAATTCCTTAAAGCCTAGGCAGCCTTAGTATTCAACACTAGTGTTCAAACCAAACTCGGATTATTGCGCAGACAGTAGAGGTCAAGGAACCTCGATGATGCGATTAGGAGGTCGACAACCGCAGTGTGACGATTAATTGATCGAGTGAACACCTTTGATTTTTTCTACTGTTGGTTTAATGTGAGCACTTGAGAAAGAATTTACATAGATAAATACGTCGTTAACTGTTTAATCTTTTACTAGTTCATCATGTGAGAATAGATCTGTATAACAAACCAGTTTTTGTAAATTAATGGGTATGCTTGTATGCAAAAATTATTGACCAAATAAATACTCTTTGCGAACAAAAGGACCACTTTTCTCTAACTAACACTATTAACTGTCAATGAATTAAAAGATTACTCGCTGAAATATTAATTAAAAGCTAGGGTCTCTCCCCTCTAATATCACATTCCCCTAGACACCCTAGAGTATTTAAAATTTAAACCAACCCTCGCCTCCTAATAACTTTGAATTAAGCCAGACAAAAATATAAACTATATACTTTTATACTCAATCGGCTAAAACAATGAATAATCTATAAATATAGTTACTCATACTCATTGTAGGTGAATTGGATCAGACAGTTCAAATCACTCACTTTCCTAAACCATTTATAACTGAACGTAAAAGTGGTTACTTCCGATTCATTTCCTCTTAGTTGCCTTCCTGAGATTCGAAGCTGTCTAGACTTGGTCCTAATTGATATGAGTCATAGCGACTGTTACTTAGCGAAGGTTGTATCTTGCTGAAAGTCAACGAAATATGATAACTATGAACAAGGTTAAATGGAACTTTGTGGAAGTTATTTTAATAATTGATATTTAGTGAAAGCACAAACTGATGAAATAAAGTACTATACATAAAATACAAATTATTCCGGAAAAAAGTCAGCTGTCAATCAGCTGAGCTAACTGCTTGGGGTTTAACAAATGACGTGCCACTAAGGCATTTTAGATAACAAACCACAAAATGATTGTTTTGTTAGCCTAATGGGCACCAGTATGTCTGCGAAAAACGCGGTCAAATACACCCCAATAAACGTAAATTGTGGTTTCTGAATTAGTCAGCCAAAAATACTGATATCATTCCTTTTACAAAATTAATAAATATGACGTCAATAAGAGTTCTATTTTCCACTGCACACACACACATAATACAACCAAATAAAAGTCAACTTTATTTCAGTCAATCTTAGAAGCCGTACTAATGTAACATGGACTTAATCTGACGAAATTCAATAAGCTTTAAGATTACAAACCCAAGCCTGTGCCAGACAGCTGATAACCGAGGTAGACACATTTTTTGATAGCTAAAACTATCGATTTCCATAACCCTCGCTATTTACGAAGACAGAACATGATATGTATCTACATTTACATAGAAAATATTGCTAGGTATACATACCAACTGTCACTATCATAGGTATGAGTCACAACATTACATAAACCAATGTCTCCCCTCGGAAACCCTACAAAAGGGTTCATAGTTCAAGCGTAGAGTTTGTACAGTCATAATATTAGAGGTATATTGTGTACATAACGGCCTTTCGCAGACAATGCGTAGATAACTAATAGCTATAACGTATGCTGGTACGGTTTGCGTATACAGAAAGGCTATTTCGCCATTTTTATATCGACGGGCGTCTGACATGCCATTTTGGTAATGATATTTCGATGAAGGCCTTTGTGCTAAAGTAAGATTACCTATTACTATCAAATAAGGTTCATTGGTTTATATTCTATGGCTAAAACTTTAATCATATAAGTGCTAAGTCTAAGCGCATTACGACGCACAGGAATGTTATTGAAGTTCTTGACGTTGAAATTAAATAAAATGCTTAACTTATGTAATCAAAGCAATACCCTACTAGTATATTGGCCTTCATTAATCTACGATTATAATTATCTTGAAACCAAGGATACATTTTTATAGATACGACATTTCTTGAAAATGATACAGTATTGAAAGTCGCATGCAAATAATTAATATATGTATAGTTTCGAATGTGGATAATAAATTATGCTGTATTATCAAAGAATGCCAAGACTTCCCCGTCGATCAAACCGAATATTGCATATTGGATTAAATAAAGGAATCGTATTTATGAATGCTGATAGCATATCGTAATCGATTTTAGATTTCTACGAAGGATGTCACGTCGTTCGCTCGATTCAGTTCAGTTTATTGAGGATGTTCTTACATTGTACATATGTAGGTACTGGTATGCCAAGAAATATGTAGTTCATATTAAAAACTTCTGGAAAAGTTGGTCTTTCGATCGTGATTGTATGAGGAGGAGACCATTTTATAAGTCAAATTAAGCGTAGATGAAAAAGACATGATTACTAAAAAAACCAATATCCACAACCTTGTACTAAGAAGATTATTAAAAGATGATGGACTAGCGACATATTACTAACAACGCTTCTCCAATACTTTCCAATTTAATAGGGAAAGCTTTGCATCATCATGCAAAGGAAAATTTTCAATTGATTAGCTGTTCATGACCCAGTGAAAGTTAATATATCAATCGAGGGTAATGGGTTATTGAGGTACACACTGATAAACATGCAGAATGTCATATGTTGATTTCTATCAAGTCATGTCGATATTACCTTTCTTACCTTTCTTCCGCAGACAGAAAATCTAAAAGACCAGAGTAAAATAAAGATGAAATGACTATAATATGTAGTCCTAATACGCAAATTGTATCAGTCCGTTTATCTACCTAGTTGTAAAGGGAGAGAAACCGGATGGTTATACGTGGGCAATCATAGGAATAGCCGGCCTCTGTGACGATTACCTCATATAAATGTCCACTACAAGTCCCTACGCTACGTTTGTAGCGCGCACATACATATTCTAAGACATACGAGGACGAGTGTAGTGTACACTGACTGTCTACCGTTTCTGTGTTGTCGTAGTAGAAACACTGGTCTTTTAATACAACAAATTAACTGCATAATGTGCATGAATGAAGACCACAGAGCAAAAATATTAAGAGAGTATGTCCCCTAAATTCTTTAGCAGTGTTTTAGCCTTTGCCTTATGATTATCGATCATTCCTACTAAATAACCTTGAATCTTCGCTATTCCTAATAGCATTGTGCATATAATTTCCTGGATTTAATCAAGATCTGTCACACAACATCAAAGGTCAGGTCGCAGTAGGTAATTAACGAATGATGGTGGTGTGAACGGGACCATGAGAAATAACTGTGCTCAACTGCTCATGGTGAATACACTCGCCCCGGAAAGTTCGCACGAAGCAAGGTGCTAAAACAACGGACGGTTACTCCTAGTTTTTTTGTATAAACGGCAATTTGTTTGGTATTTTCGCAAGAAATTGTATTGGTTGATTGAGACTTCCATGCTTGTGAATAATGACTAGTATAATTATGCCAAGATGAGGTATTATCATTAAACAACCTTTATTTTAGAATCATTGAAATAGTAGTAGTTCTAGACATGAGATTCTTTACGTAAATGGCAAAACGTAGGTGTAGTTTCACCTTTTCAGACATCAAAATCCAGCGTAATACCATGCCGTCGCATGCAGAATCGCGACAGGTTTTCGCAATGCTATATGAATTTGTAATACCCTAAGTATCTAAGTTTCTATTCTGCATTCACAGACCATAAAGATACTTATTCATTTTACAGATATTCGGGTTAGATCAGTCACGATTTTGGAACTGGTTACCACACCTTATCCATAACAATATCTGGGGTATTGTCTTTCAATAAATGAACAGACAACTAAGTATAAATCATTTATAAGCCTATTGTTAAAATCGACTCGAAATAGGTGGAACAAATGCAGTAGGTAGGTACAGCAAAGTATCCAAAACAATGAAGACAAAGCTTGCAGTGGAGGCACGCAATCTATATCAAAAATACAATTAAGGCACCGTAACTTCACGAATTCGTACGTAGCAATTTCGCGAGTGTGGAATAAATCTGTTTGTGCGCATTGCAAATAGTTTACGTAATACTTGGCAAGGCATTGTTACGAATTTATTTTCTTTTTTTATTGTTGCAATGGCCGACGATGGGCGCAATCCTTTTTGTGCAAACCGTGCACGTCAGGATTCATGTGGAATGGAATTTGCTTAATGTATGAGTAATCATTGTAATGTTTTTTACTGAAGTTGGATTTGATTTCATCCTCAGTACACAATGCATGTCCCAATTATATTGCATTTCTTGTTGTCAATTTTCTTTGCTAAAACAATCATGTTGAAAAATATATAAACTTAATTTACTACGCGATATTTTACCGAACAGCCCAATAAACTTCAAAACACGAGTCGATTGTCTTTTCAATCATAAAACAAATCAAAATGAAATATTGCGATAGAACAATATATTCGCGTGAGTTTTAAACTAATCGTAAACAAAAAGTAACAAGACGTGACACGCAGCTTTGCGGTGAAAAGTTGAAATTTCATTTTCATACATTTATCATAACATAAATAACACCACGCCTTTTTATCCCCGAAGGGGTAGGCAGAGGTGCACATTACGGCTAACAACCACTTTTCACTATTTATGTTATGAGTCCCATGTAATAGGTGGTGAGCTTATTGCCATATACCGGGCACATTTCCAGACTCCGTGCTACTACTGAGATTTTTAAAAACCCAGTAATACTTTGCCCGACCCGGAATCGAACCGGAGACCGCTTGCCCGGCAGTCGCATTTGCGACCACTCGGCCAGGCAGTCATACATTTATTTGCATAAATATAACTATTTTGTACCAGTGGGGAACAGCCCTAGGAGAACATATGCTGACCTAATTGGAAACAGTTCCAAAAAAGGCCAGGTGCGAAGTACTCTTGGGTATTCACCAGCAAGTTACAATTTGTTATATCATTTTAGAATATATTCGGAAAAGAAAGCTATTGTCGTCCAGTCGTCACATGTTCCATACCAAGGTATTTAAAACTCAATACGTAAACGATGTTTAAAATAAAATAACTGATCAATAATGTACACGCAAGTTTAATATCATGAACAATGGTTGATATGAACTGGAAATTATCTATCAGTGATAAGATAGGGACGAGAAGACCAATGTATTTGAAATTAGTGTCGATAATATCGTACGTGGGGAAATGTTTGTACCAGTTTTAAAAAAAAGAGCTAAGATTATCAGTAAACAACCATTCGAGAATGTGTCGTAAAGTTTATAATTGATTGTTGTTGTTATGCTGAACTTTTAAAATAAAGAAAGAATGATAACTTCTCCCATTTTTAGGCCACTTTTTTTTGAGGTGGGTAGAAACCCCGCCTTGGGTGCGGCGAAAGAGTGTCAGACTTAATGACTACAAACCACTCCATTCCTACTTTTCCTCTTCGAGCTGGAGCCCCGGCAACCCGTCAAGTGCCCCGCGGCTCAATTTTCGGTAGCTAAGCGCGATTCCCAAGCCATCTGCCACGCTTAATATAACAGGATAACAGCAGATAAACACTGAGAACTAGTCTTTACTATTCAACTCTTTAAGAAAATGAAAGACTTTTGGACACTAAAGGACCATATTTTATAAAAGACTAGTCTTTTAAGTTATTTTGTGCCAATTCTCTATTACAAGACTTTAGTCTTCTATGAAGGACAAGCTTCAATATGAAAGCAGAGCCTAATAAGCGTTTTGACCACGAAGGCGTTTCATATGGGGATCAAATTAAATGTCACAGAAATAACGTTTCTTTCCCTTTTTAGTTAATGCTCATTATCTCTTAATTTCAATTTAACAATAATATGGCTTCCGACCCAGTTTCAGGTTTCATAAGCAAATTACTTTTTGATCAAAAGGAAACACTAATTGTATTAATTTACGTTTCATATCTGAGAATGAAATAATTGTTTGTTGGTAACGTTACCGTTACATATCAAAGTTGATCGATAAAAATAATTGTCGACTTTTCCGTTCCCAATTTTTTTGCAAAAGTAATACAAAAATATTGAAATACCAGCTACTTCCGCGCGGTTTCACACGCTCTGCTCAGCTCCTATTGGTCTTAGCGTGATGTTTTATAGCCTATAGCCATCCTCGATAAATGCACTATCCAACACAAAAATAATTATTCAAATCAGACTTGTAGTTACGGAGATTAGCGCGTTGAAACAAACAAACAAAAAAAACAAACTCTTCCCCTTTATATAATAGTATAATATTGAGTATAATAGTATAAGACGCAACCGCTAAAACCCTAATAACCACAATTAAGGTTGCACAGAGGCAGATGGATGTAGCCATGCAGGTCGCTTTCAACGGTCTTATCTGGAAATCATTGGGGGAGGTCTGTACTCGGCAGGGGACGTCTAATGGCTAATATGATGATGGCCAGAAGCACGCATGTTTTCTCTACCTGTCTACCTTGTAAGTGTTATAGAAATGACGTAACTTTAGTATAATTAAGTAGGGACTTAGTAACACCACTATATCTACTTCAAATTATCATCAAATATTTTCTGGGATTACTTCATTATCAACACTTAATAACAAGTATTTCCCTTTAGTTTGCATATAAATTACAACAATAACATTTTCATTGAACACCAATTTCGACAATTGAAGAACTAACCACAAATTTCTTCTAAACTGCGGTTCAGATTTCAAATATTATTAAGTTTATTTGTTCTGTGGTTACAAACAGGTATTGTGAAAGTTTCATACACCACAGTAATTCAGTGATGCTTAAACGAATCAACCAAGTACTTTCGACAGTACAATTTACCTTAAAAATACACAATTCCCTCATTCTTTATTCAGCCCTAAGCTAACTAAAACGCACCCACAAACATTACAGCTGGGTTATTGCGAACAGTAACCTCTTCTGAGAATAAAAAGCCAATGATGAATTTAAACTTAAATATTACAGGGGCATAACCATAACTAGTAAGTGTATCTCATAGCTACTTCAAATATCCAAGAATCCCCCAACGAAGTTTATCAGCACGGTATCAAAAACATAGCGATTCAAAGGAACATCTAAAGTACTTTTAAGTAGGTGTTAATCTTCAAAGCATTGCCATTGCCTATCATCACTTCTGCAGATCTGCACTTAGGGAAGACTTAAATTGGCACGTGACTTCAAGATGCCCCAACGTGCCCATTGCAATATAGTTCATTATCGCTCATTCGTTCAATAAGCATCCGTTTGGACCGCCTCTGGAGTTCTGGATATCGTATCAAATGGTTATCTGCCTAGCCTTGTTGTTGAACTAGAAGAACAATAATAATTGGAAGAGGAAAAATATGCTGTGGAATTTCAGAGTGCATTTTAGGTGGTACAATTTTTAATAAAATCATCAGAAAGTTTACCTTCAAGTAGGTGAGATGATAGGGGTAAAGAAAGATAAAGAACTTTACCAAGTAAATGCCACCATGTCCAAAATATGGGATGGATAGACATTCGACCAAGATCATATCGGGATAACACATTTCACTTTAAAAAGTTGTTTTTTGACAATGCTAACACAGAGAGAGCAGTAATCATTTAAGTGTTGTAGTTTTTCTAGAATCTATGTGTAGATAGAACTTTCCTCATCAACAATATAGGTGGCGTTTGCAAATAATTCTGGCCATGTGTCTGAACGCACAAAGATAAACAGACAGGACCATTGAACTCAGTACACCGATCAGAAAGAACAATGCAAAATTACTACACACATATTGGAAACATGTGCGCATGAGTCATCTTGGTGTATCCGAAAGTCTTATCTAGCCCTGGCAGGACAGGATGCGTTTGATAAAGTTGAAACAATACGTTATCGAGCAACTTATATTAAAACTTCTCTATATACAATAACTGTTTGTTAATACATCATTGTATGTAAAACTGATGATTACGAACGTTATAAGGTTCTCTGTGCAACCGTTGTTTACGAAGCAGAAAATTATATTTACAGTTTCGTTTTTGGGACTCATTGTATAGGAAACAATATGAATTTACAGAATAGTAATCATAAGACAAATTAAAATGTCGCTCTAATCTTGAATACTTTTAATCGTTCAAAGGCAGGTTGGGCAAACCCCAGTAAGACTTCGATGTAACTCCGCGTTTATATATCTTGGAAAAGAACAGATACAGAAAACCCAGCGCAATGGATTGCTCGATAAATTTATTTCAAACAAGGCAGAAATTCATATCCGAATTCATACAAAATCCTTCTCAAATTATTCTTGTTGCTACACGTTCTATATTTTAACGAACAATAAGTTTTTACCAATTGTAATAAATGCGGATTACAGTAGACCATGATAAGCACGATAGGTTGTTCATATTCCGGTACTCTTTATAGACACCATCAGAAATCGATTAGATACTCAATAAAATGCCGCTCAAAGCCGGAGACCGCTCTATTAAGAGTCTATATCAAGATATTTAAGCCATTAATCATTGGAAAATTAAAATCTTTATCGAACACGTCTATTTTATTGGTTTTATAACACTTTAATAAATTATAAGGATGTCTTTTTTGATGACGGACGGAAACCTTGAAAAGGGACCTTAGTTTTTAGGAAGATAATCTAGGCTGCTAGTATTTTCTCATGAAAACCACCGTGGTGGTGGTCACCATCAGCGCTTAAAAGGGTGTGTGGGGTACGAGTATCTGGTGTATACGCCAGACCCATTCCACAAACAACAAGAACAAGAATTGGTCTTTTCCGAATAGAAGGACCAGCGAAAGGACCAAAATTTTGTTTCAGAAGACATGTCTATTTTGCGACAAAAAGTAGGCACACGAAGGCTCAATATTTTCGTGGTATAGGGAGAAAACGATGGTGACGATCAGCGCTGTACGAAATCCAGAGATATAATTATGTTATTATTGAAAAACCTCTTAGTAGTTATAGAGTTGTAAGTTTAGTAAACTCGAGTACACACATTCACATATTATTATGGGCCTTATTCCACAATCATGACTCAGTAAATACCATTAATGGTTAAAGGGATTGTCCATTGAAATATGACTAACATTGTGTTAGAATTACAATGAACCTGTATGAATGATACATCAGAATATGTCACCAAGAAAGGGTAAAAACGCATGTTTTGACCCGACTGCTTCTGATGTTTACTTCATCAGTTCACCTATTTTTCTTTATAGACTATAAAGACCAAAGATTGCCTTAGTTACTAGGAAATTAGGATTAAAGTTAAAGGAACTGCATTTGCAGTGAACTCAGAAGTATGTGATTCATAATCCTTGTAGGTTAAGTAACTTTAAAAGCCCTTTAAGTTCCTTTAAACTCAATAATAAACAGTAATGTTTCTAAGTATAAAGGAAACCACATAGAGGGACATGATAATAGCATGTTAAGGCCCGTTCGATTCACTACTTAAATGTAAAAAACATTATTGAATGACTCAGTTGTAGTACCTAATAATAATTATATCAAATATTCCCGTTAATAATTTAAAATAAGCTATATTTATTTTACAGCGATAACTCTGACGAAGCGAAGTTACGTAGGACAAGTAAGAAGTATGTCATTTACGAATTACTAAATAATTAGAAGACTGTGTATCAGAAATTATATTTGGAGACATTTATAACATGATTTTAAAAACGATGCACTTCTCGCACCGTTAGAGGTGCTGGTGTAGCGTAAACTCTCCTAGCCAATAAACTAATTATTGTTAATGTAAAAGTATTGTCAGTTTAAATTTTGAGTTATAGTTGACCGAACAAGGTCTTGCGCTTCATTGGCGCCACACCGCCATCACAAAAAGATGAATTTTAAAAGTTATTGACATTTTCAGAAAACCTTTAATGATAATGAGTCGCTATGCTATTTGTGTTCTTACAAATATAACTAATATTATCTGAAATCGTTCATCTGTGAACAACTCATACCTATCATATGCTGCTAATGAAATCTGCGGTGCGATTGCTAATCGAAGCGAGAGCGATACGGACGAACAGAGACAGACTGAAAGTTATTTACGACATTATGCGAGACAAATGAACGTTCACGACATATTTCAAAGAAATTTCAGATTACTCTAGAAAAGACACGAACTATGATAGAAAAATGAGGATATAGAAAGCTTCAAACAAGTTGTGGATCAATAACTAGTGTTGGAAACTATTTCTGAAGCCTGGACGAAGCAGTAAAAAAAACTGGGATCAACAAACAAATATAAAATACGATCGAAAATCCTGAAACTATAAACATAGCTAACGATACAGATAAACTAACAAAGACTACCCAAAGGAACCCTCTGAAAGTGCTTTAAAACCAACAGGTACTAAATACAATTGAAATATAAGACGCGAAACCGTTTACTAAAACGCAGCTACGGAAGCACGACCAAAACATACAAACATAATGAGTCATCAACGACCTATAACTCAATTATTCAAACTCCATGTCGGACTGTACGTCGTACAAACGCATGCATTGATTACAGTTATTACTGCTACCCAGTATAAACAAGGCAAAAGGTAAAGTACTAATAAATTTTAGTGCTATTTATGTTTAGGATAGAGTAGTAGGCTAATGATCGTTTATGGATGCAATGAGAAGATAATTGATAGTTCAACATGACGCAACACCACGTCAAATATCAAGCACATAAAATAAATAGGAATTTCCTACTCTTTCTGGTGCAGTTTTTTGGAATTTTCAGATGTTTTTGTGATCATCGGCTGACGATAGTGTTTATGCCAATTTACAGATTTTCGTTTCAAAATCTGTCTGTGTTACATTCTGTGGTTTCTGATTTCTAAAAACTCTATGACTAAAAGCATCTACTTATGTATGTTCTAAACTTGATCGACGAATGCGCAGCGCACCGTTTCCGCAATGACGGCATAACAGGCTCGTTTTCCTGGAATATCCTATGGTGTGTTAACTTGCTTTTAGGTTATTGTTTCAACGTCAAACCTTGAGGCTATTATGGGATTTTCTTAGGATTTGATTCATTTATTTATAAAGTGCTCCTATTAATTGGAATTAGTCGGGATTGTTTCTAAAAGTGTTTCCGTCATAACATTTTATTAACGTCATAACTCATTTATCTACTACGTGTACATTTCCATGTACACAAAATCCATAGTTCCATAAAACCAGGCTCCTAGTTGCTCATAAACTGTTAAGGCATGCGGTTTACGATTTATATTCTTTTCCGCATTCACTGCTATATCCGTAGTGTACAATCATCGGGTTACCTTTTGTTTAACCAGAGGTGGTGAACGCTTGGAATACTTTGGTTTCGTAATCAATTACTAAGATATCTTGGTGTATACACAAGAAACTGACCCCATAGCATACACAAGCAAATGTAATTTGCACACAAAATCTTGGATTTCTTGAAAAATCACTAACAGCTTTTTCGCTACTCAAATTCCGTTGCATCCAAACACTTTAATGTCTGAAAGTTTATATTAAACCAAATCCATCAACAAAATAGGTTTAAAACCATTATCGAGACTCCGCTCCATCCATTTCAGCACGTGTTAAAAGGCGGAGCCCCATTCAGGCACAATGTTTACGTCGTCCACTCAGCAGTGGAATGCGTTCGTTTACGCGCGTGTTCTCATCAGCTCACCTAAGAGCGAATGAGTCATGGAGTGTTGACCCGCAGCCGGCTTAATGTGAAATATTGTTAGCTTTCTTTGTGTGAGTTACGTACTTGAATTCTTTTAGAGTTAATCGCCAAACATGTGCTTACTGCGGAATACTGATTACGTATGATTTAAGGCTTCTCTCTAAGTTTTTATGAAATCATGATCTTTGATTCTTTACTAGCTCTTCTAGACTATTATCATTTAACTTCATAACTTCAAATGGGTCTGAGAGTAGTTTTGAAACCTGAGAAAAGGAACTAGTTACTGCAAATTAGATCATGATTGGAGATCAGGCTATAGTTTTCAATTGCAATTTTCATCAACCCAGAATGAGCATCTTAGATAGTTTTGCATGCTTCTTTATTAAAGGTCAGACGTAGGGACAAATGTTCAGAGCATTTGTTTCTCTTACAATCGCCATTAACCGTTTGACAACCGCGTGCGCATAACAAATTGCCACCCAGGCGCCGGCAATAAATTCAAATGTAACGCTTACTCAAAATATTATTTGTTAATAATTCATGCTGAAGCAAAACTACAATGTAGGTAGTTGCCACATATACTGCAGTTTCTGAAATTATACTACATAAGCAAAAAGGTATCACGATGAACCCTAGTACTAAAATATGAAAATTGATTGTATTTTATGACATTTTACCACGCGGCTTTCGCGTTGACGCCATCGTTATTAACGTCAGCTGTTGTTTATACAAATAATTACATATCATTTTCTTTATTGCATTCACAGATTTGATTAAAATTATCAATATTTCTACTTTCTAGGGACCCACAACCCTTTCGCAGCACGTGCTATTGATTTTCTACCCCTTGCTTAATTTCATGAATGGCGTTGATTAAGCTCCCCTTTTTGCATCATGGTCGTTGACCAGTGTGACGTAGTGTATGGAGAAACTGACAATGAGTCATTGTTATCTATTCAGCCGATATAACGGCAAGTATTAAACTTGTTGTTTCGCAACGGAGCGAAAGGCTTGTTCTTGTTACGGATATTGTATGTAAAGCTTTCGATATTATATTAAAACATTATTTATTTGTTCGAGAAAGGTACAATTTATCAGTTTCTGGTGTTGTTTAACTAGGTTAGCAGTATAAAAACTGTCCTGGCTATTATCAAGCAAAAAGACCATCTCTGCATTGCATTATTCAAGATCATAAAACATGTTTACGACACGACATCGGACACTATTTGACACAATTACAGTTCCCCTCTGAAGAATTATCGTTGATATTAAAAGAGCAATGTTAAATAAATCATTCGGATACACTCAAGAGAAATTAGAAAAACAGGTGTAATATTTTATAGAACTGACTGTACGCTATTAAACACCTATGGATATTAGAAGCTGTTATAAGGTAATAAGAGCTGCAGAAGCACCAATAAACGATTAACACCAGACATCTATGATTATCCACTTAATTTAATTTGTATCTGAGAATAGTTTAACATTTCAATAATAAAAACCTGTTTGTTTAAGTCTAATTTTATTTGGAGAAGAATCTGTCTGTCTAGAAGCCAATGACTGAGATATGACTAAGAACGCTAACGCTTTTACAAATTGACAGTAATTGCAAAATAAACGAAATAGATGCATGCTTGCTTCCAATATTTAGTAAACAGAACCTAAAAAAACCGTAAGGCATATGCATTTTCATCGATATGACAGCTTATTAAATATTTAAAATAATTCTAATTTCACTTAGAGCCACACTAATTAGTGAGAAAGTAAAACGATTGCACGCATCATGCGATCATCGTGTTGCTCTTGCGTCGATGACAAACATGATGAAGATTCATGATTTTAAGGAATTCATTTCACTGTCTACTTTATTTTTATCCGAACTCGATCAGACACGAATCCATGAGTCGAGTTTACAACATGAATTATGACTTAAAGTAATTTAAAGATTTCAAGAAAGCACAGCACGCTCTCGTTTAAACTGCTAAAGTATGCTTTCTTTTAAGTAGGATAAAGTGCAATGTTCATTAAGACTTCTCTTATTTGCATGGACTAAAGGCTTTGACGTTCAATTTAAATGACACTATCACAAATTCCATGACACTAAAGTATTCCGTTTTCCAACTTTATTAAATTCAACCCGACTTTTCATTCGAGAATTTTTCCTCTTTCGTGTCGGTATGAGCTAATTTACTTGGGAGACATGTAGACTAAAGAATGGGAATAAGGAGAAGTCCCAGTCATAGAAGTCACTCAGCAACACTAAACAACATAAAACGTTTCTCAATAAAAGATCTACGTCAACAATTTAAATCAGTAATAAGTATGAATCATGAAGTCCACTTATGAGGGGCCTTAAGTATCTGCCGCACCCTGGTCTTGAGTACCAGCGATTACTGACTGACGATGGATACTTTGCTTTACTGTGCTAATGGGCATATCACTATCTGTTCATCACTTAACGACATAACACGCCTATTTAGTATTTTCTAGGAGCCAAATAACTAGCTCTTTTGCTACTTTTACACGCAAAACTCTAACCAACAGACTTTGGACGCGTATACTGTCAATAATTACATTTTCTCCATTTGCTTAGCTGTCACACTTGTGACCACAAACCTCAATGAGGCACCAAAACCTAAACTACAAGTAAACCCGACCTCAAATCGCGTGAGCCAAGTCTTACAATACGTCTGTTCGTCATAATCAAATGAATCATAGTTTTGTAACCGCAGTCAGATGAAAGTCTGTATTATCGCGTGTATTGTCACTTATACAGGGGAACTTTTTGTTCTATAATTTCGGTTGATAAATTATGTTCATTTTTTTTTTCAAACCTAAATAGGATTGGCGGCTTAAAGGATAGAAATATTGAAGAAACTTATACGTACACACTTTATGTTAAATTGCTAATAAAACCGACGAAAGAATATCTAAGTAACAGCATTCAGTCGTTTTGACCATTGAGACGTGGAATACGCGGTCAATGCCATTTAAAACTATACCGTCCACCATAACTAGAACCTTCGGAGGTCATGCTACTCCCCATCTTATCACTTTCTTGACATACACTATCGAGTGGGAGAGGTCTAAGTGACTGGTCAGAGCATTTCTATAAGCTAACTTTTTTATTAGTGTTTTTGTTAAGTGCGTAGGTTGTTGCATAGATTAAATGTTTAGTCTTCAGTGTCCACTACGAATAATAATTATGAGTGCCAGTTCGCGAGTAATTAGTTGGTAATTCTGTTGCTACAGCAAGTCTGAATGTCAACCACATAGTGAAGTACATACACATACACTTGGCATTTATGTTAAGTACCGAACACGTCATAGATAAAATCACAAGGCTATGCTAAGCACAGATACTAGAAGTGACAAATGGAAGAAAAAAATCCAAACAAAGCTGTCGCATCCAGTCGGAGACCACAATGGATCCTTAGTGTTCTTTTATTAGCTTAGAACGCAGCCAGAGATAAACACCTACATATAAAGCTAGTCATCTAGGTGGAAAAAATCCAAACCTTATTAGACCTTATACCTTACGTCATAGAGTTGGAAATAGCCATGTTGGTGAGACCACATTCTTGGACCAAGGTCGATGCACAACGACCTACGGTGTGCCGTGTTTAACTGAGCAAATAAAGTATACTAATTATCTTTGGATGCAATTAAAAATTACTATGCTGCCATTATGAGGGGGCTTCTATTGGTCGGTTGGCTATTTTTTATGGTCGATCGGAAAGGAAACGTGAGGTGCATCGGTAATTATTTGTTTTATGAGTTAGTGTCGTCATCGACGTAATATTATTGCAATGCTTAGACAACAGACGTCGTTAATAAATGTCTGACTAAAGTTATCGCAGATACATGAACATGCGCAATATAAACAGTTTATAAAACGTCGTTCTAAGAATTCACTTATCTTATTACATTAGTATCATTAATTTAAGTTTAAGTTAAGAGCATCGATTAATCTTTATTACAAAAACGAACGAGAATTTTGCAAAGTAGTTTAGCATAACTATCAAGAAAACTTTCTGAGATAAGTAGTTATGAACTGGTTTTTATTTTACTATTCCATGAGTATTAGACTATTCTAGTAGCGCTAGTGACTTTTTTAGGAATGACCTTAAAAAGCAAACACATTTTAGGTATTAACACAAAAAAGGAAAAGTTTCTCATCTTCAAAATCAAAATGACGTCAACATTACGATCCTTGCGTCATTCTTTCTAACAAACAATGTCCAATATTTACAAATAGTCAAACACTGCCCTAAAAACTAAAAATAGACTTCTTTACACATTTTTAAGTCAAGACCCTCGAAACCGAGAAACGACTAGTTTCGGAGCGATTATTCATATCTCTTTAGGGCAATGAGTCATACCGGAACAGTGGATGACCTGTTGAGGCCAAACTATAGTCCCAAGATCACATCCAAGTTCACAGCAATTACTTATTAAAGTTTATATTTAACGGTGAAATTTTTACAGACAGTTTTACGACTTCCCTTTTGAAAAAACCTTGAAATTAAGAGGTTTATTTCTTATCTCTCGGTTTCTTAAGTTTCCTTTACGCCTACCGATTGAGATATAAAAATAAAGATATCCATTTTGGACATTTTTGAACACTTTCAAGGGCTTCCAATGGAAATGAAGTTCAGACTCTCTTGACGATTGTATATCTGTATCTTTTGCAGTATGTGGGAGAAGGGCCTTACCCCTTTTACATGAGGCTATCAAGCTACGACACAACCATTTTCTCTGTAACTCTATTACAGAACCCTTGGGTACACAGGGCACATTACGCCTGACCCTATTATAGTGCTACAAATTCTAACGCAAATCCCTAATGTTACTTTGTCCAAAAACTTATTACAAAAAGGATAAATCAGCACTTTTACTTATATTCAGCTACGTAACGTAAGTTTATATACAAATCCGTGTCTACGAATATAAAAAAGTGACCAACTTATAAAATTAGCATGTAATCCCACATGCATAGACCGAATACTACAAATAATTAAAACTGTAATAAAATACGTGTTACGTGACTGAAACTATGATCCCATTTATAAATAACCACACCAAATCATAACCACAAAATTTATAAAAAAAAAACTAACAATTTGACACAAAAAAAAATTGAAAGAGACAGATAGATACCATTTTTTTTAAGGGGGGAAAATCATCGAATGACTGCTCCCGCCTGGGTGAGGCGGAAGGGAGTGTCAGACTCTTACTGACTAAAATCCACCCCGTTCCTTCTCCTGCACGTCGAGCCGGATATAGAGAACATTGGAGCGAACGAAATTTTAAACTACCCAGTACCCACATTGAATTTTAGTGATCTTTTTCATGTACTTACTTCAAAGGAAGGTAATACAAACATGGCCGACTATCCCATATCAGTACTGGCTGTGTTTACGTTTAGTTGAGCGCATTGCCTCACGTCTCCTACGAAGGAATATCGTTTCTTAGTACATAAACTACAACATTATAATGTTACTAAGAAAGATCTTCTTTGGGTTTAGTTAAAGTTACTAGTGTTAGAGTGAGGGTGAAGGCAATTAATTTTGTATTATGCATATCATAATTTGCTTTTAACTATTTGCGAGTTTATTAGAAAAAGTACTATCAAAAAACAAAGGGAATAGGATCAAGGGAATCCTATTAATGGAAAAAAGACGTATAATTTTTGACCTAAGATGGAACTAGCGACAAAACTCCATGAAGAATAGATTCCAAAAACTACAGTGCTGCTAATACCATACAAACTTGGCTCAACAAGGAATTCTAAAAAGGGGTCTATCGAAAATTCAATTCCCTCGTGTTTAAGTTAGATACAAGTTTATGTAGCCCTAGCTAGACGGACAGACGACCTCGCCAGACACATTTAAATTGAACTTTTAAAGTTCGGGGACAGATGGAAGGCAGACGGATTTATGGGGAGAGAAAATTGTGTTTGGCGGTCCGTGTGAATGATGTTATTTGCGACAGAATAACGAAATGTGGTATAACTAATTTGAATAAATTCATTGTAGAAGATACTTCTTTAAAAAGAGTAACGAATGGAGTTTCTTGCTCGTTCTTCTCCATACGAATCTACATTTTGGAATGAGCACCTAGCTTCACTGACGGACTGACTGACAGACTATTATTTATTTTGTATTTGTTAAAGTTTCAAAAGTACCAAATTATGGTTTAATTGAAAATGCTTCGACTTTGACTTTGATTCTTTATCAGACCAGATCTCAAAATAATGTCAATATGACGATTTTTAGATTTTTATTCCAAAAGCTGTATTTTTTTCTCAGCTGTCGTACCCTTATTTTCCATCAGGCATCATTTATTGATCTTTCGCTTAGTATTGGGGCTTTAAAAGCCTATAATGCGACATGATAAACATATAAGGGTCCATTTTATTACACGGCGTGGTGTCTCAGATGCGAAACTCCCCCGTAATGTGACTTTATGACCTCGACTGCGAACTGTACGTCTACGTATCTTGCAAGAGGAAGCGGCGTATAAAACTTTTTATGTGAATTTTTTGTCTAATCTAGATTGACTGATAGTTCAAAGTAATAACCAATTTCAATCTAATATCTTTGGATCGATCTAGATTTTTGACACAGTAACTACCTCTATACAGTTCCTCTCAAAAATAGCTTTAGAAACAAAAGTTAGAAATTTATGTCCTAAATGGACGGAGGGGCTTAAAGCCTGTCTCTAAGTGCATAGTTTTTTGTCTAGACTAAGGTTTAACTGCATGCTATATCGACCTCATTCGGATGTCTGTCAGGGTCAAGATGATCACGATAACATTAGAACTCGGTTCGTTGAAGTGAGAGAATGGTAGTTTTAGTTACCTAGATGCAGACGCCAGTAAAAGCTTAGGTATCCTAACCATGCAGCTTTATTGTTTAGTTATAAAGTTCGCTTTTTTCATTTGGTTTTTTAAACATAGACAGAACAGACTAATGTCAGTAAAATAAGGCAAGTAAGTGGAGTAAGCTTTGGAGTTTCTAGCTTTTTACATGTCTGCTAATGTTCAGAGACATTAAATGTTTATTTTTTAACCAATGTTCTGTATATTGTTTTCTGTACTTATTTTAATACTTTCAACGAGTAAGGAGGAGTTTCTTAGTCGATCTTCTCCATTCCAATCTACATTTTGGAATGAGCTATCTAGCTTTACGGACGGACTGACTGTCTATTATTTATTTGAGCATTACTCGAAATCCATCGAAAGTTACTCGATTAACTTCGAACATCTCTCGAAAACTATCCAGTGTCCTCGATCACTTTCGAGAGTTACTCGAAAGCAATCGACCTTTCTCGACGACTTTCTAGTGAAAGTCGTCGAGAAAGTATAATAGTCGAATAGGGTAGTTGCCAGAAAATTAAAAATCTAAAGTCCGTCAATTAGATAATAAAAAATTTTATATACTTTTATTTTTATTAAAGTGCTACAAAATGTAGCACGTTGTGACGCCACACGACAAATTAATTTACCGTCGAAAGTACTTAAGTTAATTTTTAATTTGTGAGGAAAGATTTAATCTTTTATTTGTGTCTCAATGTTTTAAATTAATCTACAAGACGGACATTAAAACAAAATTTAGTAAACTACCCTATGATATAATTAAAACACAAATTATTAACTTTCATATTCCTACAAAGACAGTCTAATGAAATTACAGTCAAATGATAAACAACTGATATATTATCTAATTGGCTATAACTGACTTGTTATTGCGACTAATCAGCCTCCCGTAACTTATATGCACTGATTGATTAATTGACCCACTTCAAGTACTATGCTATGAATCTATGATTCACTATTGAGAAATTGCAGAGGCCCTAATCATGTGTAAGTGTATTCAAGATGCATGCAAATTATGTTTAATTTTCATTGGCATATGAGATCATGATTTCATGAAGATCGGTGGACTTGTTAGTAGCTGCGTTTATTGGAAGTATTGTTTATTCTGTCAGTATGGTGTAATAATCAATGAGGATATTGTGGGAAGTTATACTATAAAATGACTACGAAATCTGATCTGATCCTAATAAAATGCCAATTGCTAATCAATATAGAGGTAACAACCATTTACCTACCACATTGCTTCCGATTTCGCATAAAGCAATAAAGTATTAATTAATTAATTAGTTTTCATACACTATCTCCTTTTTAACATGCATAAAATAATTATATATTAGGAAATTTAGCCAAAGATAAACATAAAAATATATTTGCATATTATGTATCTCGCTCACGTATTTAAATGACTGTGAAACAGTCAACAGTCATTAAATTGAATGTTTACAACATTACCTATCAATACACTGATATCGAGTAAAAAATCAAATAAATAGTAGTGTTAACATCGAGAAACGACTAATTTAATTTATATTTTCAATAAGCAGCACAAAATTCACAATTAGTTTTACTTTTGAGGCTCCTTTACCTGCCTGAGGCTCTCATATTATCCAAGCCAGTGGAAGATAGCTCAAGTTGTTATGATCCCTAAACCTGGCAAACCTGTAGAGGAAGTGTCGTCATACCGACCAATTAGTCTACTCCCTCTTCTCAGTAAGATCTTTGAAAGGATTATCATCAATCGTCTCAATCCACACCTAGATAGAGTACTTCCAGAACATCAATTTGGTTTTCGACATAGCCATGGTACCGTCGAGCAAGTACACAGATTGGCAGATACTATCGGTCATACAATTGAAACCAAGCAATATTATTCGGCTGCATTCCTGGATATTAGTCAGGCCTTTGACAAGGTCTGGCAAGAGGGTCTACTGTACAAAATCAAGAAGTCTCTGCCACACTCCTTTTTTCCAATACTTGAGAGTTACCTAAGCAAAAGATGTTATGAAGTCAAATTCAATGGTGAGACATCAGAATTGTACGAAATACAATCAGGAGTCTCACAGGGCAGCATACTAGGGCCTGTTTTGTATCTTCTGTGTACTGCAGATGTACCCACTCACGCACATCACCACCATGGCCACCTATGCGGATGACACTGCAATTCTGGCAGTGGATAAGGATCCAGATATCGCTTCGGAAACCCTGCAAAATCACCTTAATGAAGTTGAAACATGGCTGAAACAATGGAGAATAAAGGCTAATCAAACCAAGTCAGTCCATGTCACTTTTACCTTAAGAAAAGGAAACTGCCCTCCTGTTCTACTTAATGGCGAACAAATACCGCAAGACAAAACTGCTAAATATCTTGGCATGCATCTCGACAGAAGATTAACTTGGAGGAAACACATCTGGACCAAAAGAAAACAGCTCGACACAACTCTTCGAAATATGCACTGGTTGATCGGTAAAAACTCAAAACTATCGAATGAAAGCAAAATGGTAGTATACAAGGTTATCCTGAAACAGATCTGGGCATACGGTATTGAGCTCTGGGGAACAGCAAGTACCAGCAATATAGAAATTCTAGAAAGGTTTCAAATGAAGGCAATGTGATGCATGTACAATATACCCAAAAGCATTAGCAACAACTACATTTTACAAGACCTAAGGCTAAAAACTGTTAGAGAAGAAATTTCTCAGAGAGGCTCAAACTATCAGAAAAAGCTATCTAAGCATGTCAATGCCCTTGCTTCTAAGTTATCGGGATCTGGAAGTATCCAATTTGCAAGACTGAAGAGGAGCAGTGTACCTAACCTCATAGACCGATTCAACAGCCAGTAGGAAGAGAAATTCATTGGGTACTTCTCTTCAATGCAATATGCCACACTCAGACAGTGAGTCAGCCAAGAAAGCGGCTAAATGTTTTATAAACAGATTGCTGTGTTGCGGGATACAAAATAGAGAAAAAAAAAAGTTTTACTTTTAATGGCAATAAATAGATAGTTAAATAGAACTAAAATGAAATGTGACTATATTATCAATTAAGCAGTTCAGAAGGTCAAGGTCAAATCGATGATTCATAAAGACAACAATAATAGCTATGATTACATCGAATACATTATAATATAATCACATATTATGTGATTATACAACATGGAAAATCCACCAAGACTGTCGATGGACCAGCACGGACTAAATGATAACCTATTTGGTTATTCAATATCTAAAGGATGTAGTGTACAAAACATGTCAAGGAGACTATACAACGGGTTTTGAATACTAAAACATGTGTGAACAAAATTGCCTGTTGGGTAACTGTTGACGCAGTTAACATATTTTATGTATGAGCTAGTCCGTAATCACACTTACACGGCAAACATTTTGCTTGGATTTGTTGAGAATGTAAATGAGTCATGCTGACTATTGTGGACTAATTCTTAAATAAATTATTTTAACCAAAGCAAACAGATTTGTTTTAAAATATTTCTATGGATGACTTTACCTTGACTCAAAGAATCATTAGGAACTAACATGATAGATTTATATCATTACAAAATCATAAGAAAGCACTCATTTTGGTAAGACAAGTTAATCATTCAGTTCCTTTGGCCGTGTGATGCTCTGTATTAAAGTATATTTATATTGTCTTAGAAACAACCAAATTATTTTATATTGCTATTGCTATTCACAAGACAGTATTAACTATTAATTAATATTCTCAATAACAGGGACCTAATAGAGAAAAACAAGTTAGTGATTCATATATTACATAGAATGATATAAGTAAGTTCCAAACAATATTATCATTAGTTGAGCATCATTAACGCCAATACTATTTAAAAATGATCAATAAATGATATTTTATGATTATGATTCATCAACTTAACGACACAATCAGTACATTCTTTCAATATGATTATATTAACTGTGTAAATAATAAAAAAAGCAATTTATAGGTTTATCGTTGAAAACCCAAAAATAAATTACAATTAAAAGAATGTATGTAGTGTATTCAATAATAAGTACATGTTTTTGACCTGCAACACATTTAGAAGCAGATTATAAAAAAACCATTATAACTTTGTATTTTTCTAACGTTAAATTGTCATAGGCTGTTCACAATGTTAAAGTTAACTTGGTTATCAAACTCCAGAACTACATGCTCGATGTTAATAAAAAAGGAACTCTACAATCACACACATATAATTCTTATTAGCACAATGCTAATTAATAAGTTATGAGTACATAGGACTGTTTTAGTATTACCCTAAGGATCCTTGTATGATGGTTCAATAGTTATTAATTTGCATTGCATACTTAGCATGCGACGAACTGGCATTGTCTGCATAAATAAACTGTCGGCCTGCACTGAAGTTTTTTAATTGTTTATGTATCATTTTCTTACAAGTATTTTAATTATTGTATTTTCCTGAGATATGAACACAATGATAGGTTGGTGGGTATCCTTAGGGGAAGAGAGAAAATATTATTTAAGAAAATTTTAAAGAAATTGCATTAGTAATTAGTATACAATTCCTTATTAGTTTTCAGAAGTGGTTCATCATGTTCAGGACAGACAGTAAGAAAGATTTTGTGCTCTTTACAACTG
This sequence comes from Spodoptera picta, assembly GCA_038387885.1. Classification (NCBI taxonomy): domain Eukaryota; kingdom Metazoa; phylum Arthropoda; class Insecta; order Lepidoptera; family Noctuidae; genus Spodoptera; species Spodoptera picta. The sequence goes on from JAZHFQ010000725.1 coordinate 4,397,092, forward strand.
GTAGAAAACCTTAAGAATTTCTTATCTATAGTATTCTTGTTCTTTCAAACAAGTTTCTTACAAGAATGTGACATACACACAGAATTAATAATAATACACAAATAATGAATAACATAAAAGGTATGCATTCTATGACCAGGTACATATGTATAGAATAAATATAATCCAAGATATTGTGCAATATTGATTACATTCCTACTCTAGTAGATTACAAAAGTTTACATATTTATTGGCTGTATGTGTTTATCAGAGCAATGTTAAATACTCTTTGGTAATAATCAAGTGGCCAGTATCAGGGATAGATAAAAAGTAAAAAGTATTGAAGGCTTTGCATCTTTAATTTTCTAAGGATACATAATCCCTTTTATAGAATTTCAGATATTATTTTTTATTTTTTATACCGGTTATCATATTTTATGTTTTCAATGCATATTGGCATAAATAATGGCCTTTATTGAATTAAGTTTAGACTACTTCCTTAAATACAAATAGCTAAGTTTAATACAACAAACAACATAAGATCCTAATAAGGTTTTCCTTATGTCTGCCATTAAGTAATGGGAACAATTACTAATGGGTAATAAACACTTCAATTAATTTTATTTCATTAGTGATAACTGACAATATTCCAATAATATAGGTATCTACATAATATGATATGATCTCATAAAATCAATAAAAGTAATAAATGATAATATTACACCCAGGGCCGCAAAAATCGAAGATAAATAATTGGATTCTCACAGGACAGAGTAATAACAGTGTATTAAACATTTTACGGCGATTCGATACGACCTTAGCGATGTCTTTTTGTAACGAGAATATGAACTACGAGGTGGTTTAAGCAAACAAGGCGGACCACACGCGGTCTCGGAAACCACACGTTAAAAACGCGAACGCTAGCATTCCTTATACGGCAAACTGTACATCAAATATTGCAAAACATACATTTATCCGATGCCCCAAATGACACGCCGTACAAAACGCCGACAAATCAATTCCGATCAATTAATTTCTGAATTAAAACCAACAAACTTACCTGCTCAAACTGCTCCCTGATCTCAGTCCTCTCCTCGTCGGTCAATTTTGAATTATCTGCCATCGTCACACAAATAAAATCACAAAAACAAGGATCACATCAACAATATACCGAGTGTTTGTAAAACGCGTTTTTTCACAGTTCACTTATGTACTACCGATGATTGTATAAAAATAAAAAAGTAATGTATAAATCACAGCACTCGAAAACTAATGTAAACGAATGAAGCGCACTTTAAAATTACTATTATACCGTACGGTCTCGCAACACGATATCATGAAGCGAATGCAAATTATAAATACGTCAAGAAAGTCAACCGACGAACTCACCGAGCACTGCGCAGCGATTGTCTAGTGAGGGGAGAGATCAATTCTACATAGTCTATGGATATCGAGGAAATCAAAAATGTATGTCAGTATTAAACAAAAATTAACAGTAGAAAGTTGGACATAGAATAAAAACCATTATAATATAATGATAAAAATAGGAGAATAGGGTGAAATAAAACGGCCATCTGAAACTAGGTATGCAAATAAGTTAGTTACAAAAACCAAAACAAATAAACCCGCTAATTTAGTTTTTTTTTACATTTTTGAAACAGTTACTTTGTTTTGTTTTGTAAGAATTTATGTGTTCGTTCATTAAGTATAAACATGTATTATAAATAACTAAATAAATAAGCTCCGACTCGACGTGCAGGAGAAGGAACGGGGTGGTTTTTAGTCAGGAAGAGTCTGACACTCCCTCCCGCCTCACCCAGGCGGGAGCAGTCATTCGATGATTTTCCCACCTTAAAAAAAAGCCTCGTAATTTTTGAAAACATGACTTTATTACAATTTTCTTTTATATTATCGCACACAGTGAAGTGTGTAATATGTTAGTTATTAGCTTCATTTACAAGTATTCAAAAAAAGTTTACTGTTCTTTCAGCACAAAAAATAATATTGACACTCTATTAAAATCGATAATAGCATAGTATCGATATATCACATCACCAAAGTTGGCGTTGCTATTTCACCTAAAGTTGCCAGATATAGAACTTTGCAGAGAAGATGGAAAAACCAGTTTATCATTTTAATCAAAATTATTCTAATTACTTTAACAGTAATCTGTACGTAATAATATTTTATTCTCAAACCACGATACTAAAATTAATAGACAAAATAATTTATTGATTTTTACGAATCTTAAAAGACTCGTTATCCACGTAGAAAAATAAACGAAAATGTTGAGATTGCTGCCATCTATTGGTGAATTATTTAAGCAAATATAAACTTTTTTATATTACTATTGAACACGAGATGGCACTGTAACCATTTTTCCAGAAAATTCTATAAGGAAATTTCGTTCACCAACCACGTCGGGAATCTTCTAGTAAGTTTAGTCAGAGGTTCCCAACTAATGGGTCGCATATGTTTTTGTTTCAACACACTGCAAACAAATGCGGTATATTGTTTTACATTACGAAAATAATTATAATGGTTAGCGTTTATCACAAGAAACACTTACAATGTATTAGTTATTAGTCAATGGCCTAGTTACCTATCTATTATCCGGAACTCTTATAACTGAAATTAATTACAGAACACAATCCAAAATCTGTGAAATGAGGTAGTTTTTTCTAATTTAGATAAAGATCGGTTTTTATTTTAGCTGTAAAACGACAACGACTTGGCAGCTGCAATTTACTACGTTATCCACATCGTTTATTATTACGGCAGACGGATTAAGGCTAGTAATTTTTAATTATTAAATTAGGAGGGTTGATAAATAATGAAATATGTTTATAAAAATATCGACGTCCTTAATGAACTACAGCGCTCCAAGTTGATAAGCCCTGCAATCGCGAACATTCCACAAAGTTCTAGTAGATGGCGCCACCGCTTAAAAGCAGATGCGCGCGCAGCGCGTCATCAGTTCAAATTGAAAAAGCGAGTGAAAACAATCACGAAACGAAGTTTGAAGAGAATTTCTCTGCGAATTTACGTAGTCTTGAAGTTATTCAGCTGAAAAAGAAGCTAAAAAAGATGTCGCTGCTACCATTCTTGTTCGATTATGAAATGAGCCGCCCCCGTCTCATGGAACAGCACTTCGGGATGGGGCTAACACCTGAAGATCTCCTGCACGTTACTGCTGGGCCCCTGATGAACAGGGAGTACTACAGGCCCTGGCGACACCTCGCAGCAGCTGCACGGGACGTCGGATCCAGCATCAAGTCGGACAGAGACAAGTTCCAAGTTAACTTGGATGTGCAACACTTCGCGCCGGAGGAGATCAACGTGAAGACTGCTGATGGGTACATAGTGATTGAAGGAAAGCACGAGGAGAAGAAGGACCAGCATGGGTATATTTCCCGCCAGTTTGCCCGGCGATACGCTTTGCCCGAGGGTTGTGTTCCTGAGACCGTGGAGTCGAGGTTGTCTTCTGACGGCGTGTTGACGGTGACTGCTCCCAGGAAGGTGCCGGCTGCTGTCCAGGGCGAGCGCAGCGTCCCCATCACCCAGACTGGACCAGTTCGCAAGGAGGTGAAGGACCAGGCTAACGGCGACAAGTAGGATAATGATTTCTTACTTAAAATAAGTCATTCCTTATTTTGTCTCTTACTGTAAGACTGATTGTTTTTAAGTTACCTAATTAATAAATACTTGGTATTTGAACATAATTGTTTTTTTTCTTTATTGGTTATGGAGGGTTTATTCATATTACGATCATGTCACCCTTATAGGAACACTATAATTATTTCTATAGTGGAAATACCTATGTGAATTTTTATTCCCCAATGATGGTATTATAGTAAAACCTACCTTAGGTTAATTCTTAGTGTGTGTAGGTACCGGGTAGGTAATGACTTGATGATGCCTAATGATCGTGATCATCTGGATCTATAAAATTATACCTAATTACAGTGGTACCAAACAACCAAAGAGTAAAATAAGTACCTTTTTTATTTTTATCTTTATTTATTAACGAGGGTTTGATCACGCAGTGAACATGTCACCCTCATAGTTACCCTTAATTGTAATAAACTATACAAAAAAGCTTACATAAATACATAAAATGAAATGAAATTAACTTCTACGCCTAATTCCTATATTAACTACCTCTAGTTTGTATAATAATCTAGCAGCTTTAGCTGTCGGAAAAGCCAAAATAATGTTACAAATTCCTAAATCTTTAATATTAATTGAATGTTCAAAATTATCATGCATCTCTCAGCTTCGTTTCGGACACATTCCAACATAATGTGCAATACGTCTTCAATTTTATTACATTCCGTACAGTTTGGAGATGAAACTTTACCCACCAATGCTGCAAAACAGTTCAATGGAATATGTTCGGAGCGAAGTCTGAAGGCTGTCACGATCTCTTGCCTGTTCATTTCGGTATTAGGGATGGTTGTTAATGGTCGGTTGAACTGTCCGATACCAAATACCTTTGGATAGTGACTTTTCATCAAAATATTCCTTCCACATATCGTTGCCTCTTGCCTTAATGTCACATAAAACGTCTGACAAATGAGGTTCATATGCCACTGGCACACCTTCCAAACATGCGTCCTTGGCTAGCTAAACTACTTTTTCATTTTCCTCAATACCGATATGTGAAGGCACCCATTGTAATACCATATTTTTATGTTGTTCCTTTAATTTTATAATTAAATTTATTATTTTGTAAGCCACCGGATTACCCTGGAAATTGTCCGTACATCTTATCAAGTGCTGAAGTGCGCTTTTACAATCAGTATAAATTACATAATTTTCAAAGTTTATTGATTCTAAATATGCAATGGCTTCAGCAATAGCAATTAATTCTGCATACATGATCGAAATTTTTGAATGAAACTGCAATTTATTAGTTATGTTATTTTGAGGGTCAAAAATCGCCGCTCCAACATTGTCTTGGTATTTAGAACCTTCCGTATAAACCCTATAGTATGTGGAATAGTTATTTGTAAAGTAATTATTGCTTAAATTCCGAAGTTGAAAATGATTACAAGATTTCTTTGACTTAATGACGTCTTTAATGAATGGTATAACTATACAAGACAAGTTCACTCGACTTATCCATGTATCAAGCGAAAATCTACCTAATTGGTTGTTTGAAATCATTACTGTGTCATTTAGCGACTCGAATACGCTAACTATCAGTGGTATCTTTTTGTGTCTCCAGAACGCACGTTGACAAACTTGTCTGAGCTTTAATATTATTTCACAAGTATAATTGTTTGTTTGTGACTTGAGTTTCAAAAAATACTTACTAGCCAAATAATATCTACGAATGTACAAGGGCTGCAAATGTAGTTCACATTCCATTACATGAATGGCCGTACTTATAAAACCACCTATTACCCTCAAACATTGATTTGCATTTTAGTTAATTTAAATGTGTTTGACAACTATTATCATATAAAAAACTGGCGTAATCAATTCTGCTTCAAATAATCGATATGTACAGTCGCCGTAAGTGAGAAGGATGAATACCCCAACCTGATCCCCTTAGCATCTTAAATGCATTTATGAATTTCGAAATTTTTTCCCTAATTTCGTTTATATGTTTCGCCCACCTCAGGGACCGATCTAACCATAATCCTAAGTATTTATAATTATCGACTGTTTGCAGAAATCTATTATTTATCTTTATATCGATTACATCTTTCTTATAGCCATTCTTAAATATACATACTTTGCTCTTTTCACTCGAAATGTTTAAACCGATATCCTGCACCAAATCGTTGAATAAATTTACAGCTACCTGCAACTTTGTTTTTGCCTCGAAAATAGATTTAGTTGTATAATAAAGTACAAAATCATCTGCAAATTGTGAGATAGATACGTTTTTTATGATTTTACAAATGTTTACCGTAACTATATTAAATAATAACAGAGATAATGGGTCTCCTTGTGCTAGTCCACGACCGGTAGTTCTATAAATGCATGTATGTTCCAATTGTATTTTTAAATATCTGATTTGCAAAAAGTTCCATAAATAAGTAATTAATTTTCCCATCCGATCCAATATTTTAAATAAAATATGTAAATCTACGTTATTATATGCTCTGTCTAGATCCATAAAGCAACATACGGTCATTTGTTTATCCGAAAACCCGGTTTGAATTTTAGATACCAACCTAGTGAGATTGTCTAGTGTTGACTGCGCTTTTCTAAAACCTGTTGAATTACGAGTTAACAGCTCATTTTTTTCTATAAACCATTCTAATCTATTGAATAGTATGTTATGAAAAATTTTGCATATACACGAGATCATTGATATCGGTCGGAGTGAAGATGCTAGACTCGGGTCACGTCCTGGTTTCGGTATCGGAACCACTATTATTTCGCGCCATTGTTTCGGTACAAAAGAGTTCATTAAAAAATGGTTAAATAGGTTTACTAATATGATTTTACCATTCTGCGGTAGGTATTTTATCATAGAATAGATAACATTATCGCAACCAGGCGATGTATCTTTGTGTTTTATACATCCATCTAGTTCTTGTATTGTAATAGCTATTTCAAGTGATGTATTAATCGACGTAGGCATAGGGGCATCACGGGATACGAAATCGGGTGCAAGACTACAAAGCAGCTCGTTTGCTTGAGCCGTGTCAATATAGGATTTCGGTGTTTTGTATCCTTTAATCCATCTCATTTTTTGCCACAACTCACTATGTGTAGAAGTTTGATCTAGGGAAGAACAAAAGTTCTGCCATGACTGATTTTTAGAGTTACGTATAACTTTTTGAGCGTTACGGATTTTGTTTTGTAATATTTCAAGATTATGTGGTGACGAATTTCGACGAAACGTGGAGAGTGCTAGACGTCTTTCTGCTACCAGTTTAGAGAGGCCTGAATTCCAATAAGGCTTAGACTTAAAATTGCTTTCGGGATTTGAATTAAATTTTATATATGGTATACATGTATCTGCGGCTAAGTCTAAATTACTAATAAATAAATCATACTTTTTTTGTAAATCACTTGGTTCTTCATATGTTTCAAAAAGTTCGTGTAATAATTTTTGATATGCTACCCAGTCAGCTTTTTTATAATTTTGACGTGTCATGTAAACCTTACTCACCTCGAAGTATGTTGTCATTTTAATTCACTTCCGAAGGTCTCATTTAATACTTGCCAATTGATATTTAAACTTATATCTGAAGACGCTAGAGAAATATCGGGTGACGACTGTTGTAAAATACCATTAACTGCTTTAACTCGTGTCACGTGTGTGTTCCCCGGTATTTAAAGAAATTAAGTTGTTGCAGTTTTTTTTTATTTATTTTTTTTATTCTTTATAGGTCGACGCTTGACCACCATCTCGCCTGATGGTAAGCGATGATGTGGCCGACGATGGAGCACGCCTACCTATGTTTTATTCGACCAATTGGAATGATGCCCGTTAAAGTCTCCTAAAAGCAAAATGTGTTTATTTGCACCAGAAAATAAGTGTTCCCAGTCCAATTGGCTAATATTTGTCGATGGTGGGCAATACACTGATATAATATTATGAATATGGTTACAGTTAAAAACTTTGACATGCAAACATTCTATTCCTGGGTTAGGGGATAACATCCCATTATGTATTTGAGTCCTAATAGATTTATGTGTGAGTATTGCTACACCCCCGTAGGTCCCTGTCTTTGCGAAATATATTATAGTCTTTTATTCTAAAATTAATTTCTGATTGCAACCAAGTTTCGCTCAATACTGCTATGTGAATCTTGTCTTGTACTAACAAATTTTCAAATTCATTTAATTTAGGTTTGATACTTTGGCAATTCCATTGAATAATGTTCAATTTGGTAATATTCTTACAATTAACTGGCATTACAAAAATAGTCCATAATTAGTTTCAGTACAGGCCAATCCGTAACATTGTCAACTACTACTACAATAACCCATTCAATACACGTTTTAATAACTCCTTTCCAAATCATTGAAGTAGTGTTTCCTTTCATAAATATAATTTCTTGCAGTCTTTGTAACAGGGCGTTTTTCAAAAAAGGTGTACATAGCGAATTTGGGGTGTCCCTTCACTTTGGCTATTTTTTATAATTTTTGTATGCACCGTATTCAAATAAACTGCATATTTATTTAATAGTTACATATTTAAGTTATAAAATTGGCTAAAATATGCAACCCAATTATCACTGTAATTTAAATATCATAAAGTTAACATTAAAAAACGTGTAAAATATTCGTGTCCCACCTGCATATTCGGAACTTTCAAGTCTCAGATAAGATTAGATAAATTAAATGGAGTCACTGTTTTAGGCTCAGTAGACGTATGTTGAACTTATAATATACAATTTCGAGCTTTTTATTTCGAATTTGGGTTTTAATAGTTCAAAATACTATATTTATTGTTGTCCCAGGAATATGACAAAACCGGAATTCCGGCATACGTCACGATAATTTTTCAATACTTCAACGCAATTTTACCCTAATATATTGTTATTTTTTATTTCTGGCAACATTTATCTTGTCTGTGGTGTCAACCGCCATTTTGAAACAAACCTCAGTGTCAACAAAATCTGTGACTAAAACGGGCGCGTAACGGTGGTGCAGAATTGGAGTTCCATATAGTAGCGGGATTTTTTGAGGTATGTAGCAAATTTTCAAGTCATTTGCCATAACACAATTATATTTATATTTAAGTCTTACTGTAAAACAAGTCTGAAGTAGTAAATAAAGTGAATATAACCGCTTAAATTATTGTTAGAAGTCTTGTAGGTATGAATTCGTCACATCGGGATCGTCACGTATTGTATAGCCGGATTCATTTTGTGACGCACCGGAACTATTAGGCTGGGGTTACATTTGATATGGGAATAAAATAAATAATCATTATAACATTAAAAAAATGTTAGAATTGAATATTTGGTACCGCTAATCTTCGAAACGATTGAACCAATTTGAATGAAAAAAATATACAAAACAAATACGAATTTCGGAAAATCCCCTCCGAAATTCGTATTTGAATTCGAAATTCCCTACATTTCCTAAGGATCCTAGCGTTTTTGTCAGTTCCTTAGTCACTCAGTAATTCGGTAAATAATTAAGAGTAGTGTATATGTTACATATATACCTCTATGTATATGTTATGTATATATGTTATGTTATGTATTATATATGTTGTGTTATGTATTGATTAAGTATATAATGTGATAAGTATGTCTGCTATATTTCAGTAAACATGGCTCTCACGGCAGCAGAAAGAGCTAAACGGTATCGGGAGAAACTGAAACAAAACCCTGAGAAATTTGAAGAGCAGCGGAAGAAGCAGTTAGAAAGACTTAAGAAGAGTCGAAAAAAATAAGTGAGTTGACAGAAGAAGACAAAAAATTTAGAAGAAAACAATGGAGGGAAGAAAAGAGGAAACAGAAAGTAAAAAGGAATAAAAAAGAAAACGAAAATCAAAGAGCTACCCCAAGTTCATCCAAGTCTCAAAACAGCACAGCTCCTGTCTTAAAAGTTCGTTACAATAAAATATGTAGGAGTTATCGAGCCGCTTTAGAAAATGTCCGCAAGTTAAAATTAAAGAATGAAGCAATTCGCAAAAAATGTTATCGTGAAAAGTTGGCTTATGAGGCAAAAGTTGGTGAACTCCAAAAAATAATAGATAAACTTACTGCGCGGCACGAAATTTTAGAAATGTCACTACGCAAAACTTATGGCACTGCTAAAACTTTAGCAGAAAAAAGGCTGCTTAAATCTGTCGCGGTAAACAAAGTGGCTAAAACTAATCGATCGGTCACAACGATTGCTATGTGCTTGGGACTGAAAGGCCGCGTACGACAAAACAGGAAAAAATTAGTGATAAACAAGAAGATTCAAGAAGAGATAAAGCATTTTTATCTAAGAGATGACATAAGCCGAAACACAGCTGGAAAACGAGAAACGAAAACCAGAGGAAAGAACAAGATGCAAATCAGATATTTAACTGACACTTTACGTAATATATACGAAATTTATAAAAAAGAAGGGGGAACGCACAGCTTTACGACTTTATTTCGCTATAAGCCGTATTACGTTTTGTCACCCACGGCCAAAAATAGAGATACTTGTATGTGCGTTAAGCATAGCAACATGGAGTATCTTTTCATTGCTCTGAAAAACAAAAATGTCATAGACTATAAAAACCTCGAAGATACTATTAATAAGTTGGTTTGTGACAAAAACTTGTATGCTTGCATGTACGAACAATGTATAAATTGCAACAACCGAAGCCTACAATACAAAGAGGAAAAATATGAAGACGAAATTACATGGTTTAGATGGGACAGAGTTATGCATACATATCAAAAAGCGGAAAAAAGTGTTAACACTAAGAAAACCGTGAAACAAATGCAGAGAGGAAAGGTTCGAGACCTAGTGACAGAATTTAAAGGTGAGTTTTCAAAATTTAAGAGACACTACTACAACTGGAAAGAGCAGCAGCGGCAATACCAAATTTGCATTAAAAATCTGGGCATTAAAGAAATTGCCATTTTAGTTGACTTTTCCGAGAATTACGATTGTAAACTGGGGGCAGAAATCCAATCGATGCATTTTGGAGCATCAAAAAATAGTATAACACTACATTGTGGTATGATTTATTGGATCGGTAAGTCGCAATCGTTTGTAACGATATCTGATAACACATGTCACGAACCCAATGCCATCTGGGCACATCTCTTGCCCATATTACAGTTTATAAAGAAATCGGACCCAACCATTGAAATTATCCATTTTTTTTCTGACGGCCCCACATCTCAATACAGACAAAAAAAGAACTTTTTCCTCATTAACTTATTTACAACAAAATTGAAATTGAAATATATTACCTGGTCATTTTCGGAAAGTGGGCATGGTAAAGGAGTCGCAGATGGCATTGGGGGTGCAGTTAAAAGACAATTAGATAGACGTGTGGCTTATGGGCATGATGTGACAGATGCCGATGATGCGCATCAACATTTATCAACCAGCATGAAATCTGTTAAATGTTTCAAAGTCTCTGATAGTGATATCGAGAACATTAATAAAATCATTCCAAGAGATCTTAAAGCTGTCCCGCAGACCATGAAACTACACCAGATCATATCTGTTGATGCCGGTCAAATTATGTATCGGCAATTAAGCTGCTTCTGTGGCGATAAACGCGGGCTTTGCACTTGTCTTAATCCCGAAATTCATTCATTTGATTCTGACCGGAGTCAACGTGGCAGTCGATCTGTCTCTTATAAAAATGGCTACGGTGGTCATGATGCTCCAATATTTTTGGACATCAATCAAAACGCTGCTTTTATTGCTGAAAACGATCAGAGTAACCCTGAAGTTCAAACAATCGAGATTATTGATCTCGAAAATATGCCTCGAGATGAAAGTGATGGAGGAATCACTACCGTTACTGATATTGCACTCTGTAGTAAAACTAATCAGAGTGCCCTTAATATTGTTGACCTCAGTGTTTCGCCCAGCCAAAATGCTAATCAGACTGATTCCGTTATGGAAATTAACTTGAATGCTGATGATGTTGTGAATTTAGAAGTTTTTGACAATGTTATAGAATATCCTCAACCGGGGTTTGATTTAGTATTAGATACCGTAGACACCTTGACAAATTACGACACCGAAGGCTGTTTGGCAGAAGAAAAAGAAAATAAAAATAAAATTAAAAGAAAGAACAATATATTGGTGTCAGATAATAGTCCATCAAAGAAAAAGCCAAAAGTAATTTTACCAATAAAAGAAGAAAAATTCAGGGAAAGGTCATTAAAAACTATAATTAATAGAAACTTTAAATGCCATATGTGTAAACTGCGTAAACTATATGTGATCAAAGACATGACAAAGTGTATTGCTTGTAAAAACTGGGTATGCAGATCATGCTGCAACCAACCAGCTATTGACTTTATTTGTGATAGATGTTTCGAAGACTGATTAGAACCATAAGCGATAATTTACTACATTCCAAATAGCAATAAACAAAACCTAATTTAAATAGTCATAAATTTAATCAAGATATGAATAATTTTCTTTGCATTAATTTAAATTTGATTGTTTGGTCGGGTAATTGCACAAACAGGTACAAAATTAAGATTTTGTACCTGTTTTTACTTTAGATTATTAATAGACTTATAATGAAAATGTTTGACCAAATATTACTCCGTGTATACTTAGCTTAATGTTTTCCAGTTAGTCACATAGAATTCCAGATAGTCACTGTCCCACATTTTACAGAGACAGTAAACTTATCCTATTTAATAAATATTTCGTTATTTGATGATATTTATATAGTTGTAGTTGACCCTGAATTTCTTGTTTGTATTATTTGTAGTCTCGTTCAATTTCATTTTAAGTAGTAGGAAGAAACGTAAACTTTTAAGGGTCAAAAGTTCCGCATGTTACGATCTCGAAATTAAAATGATTGCTAAGCGATTATTAAAGTGATTTATCTATGTTTAGGTGTTTTAGTACAAAGATTTGAAGACTTATTATTAGATATTAAACACAAATTATTATAACAACTCATAATTTGCATTTTATTTACACTTTTCCTTTGTGACGAACCGGAGCATGTTCCTGTGAACCCTTGCATAAAAATAAATATTGCTACGTTGTTTTACGTAATACTAATGTATTTTTTTTAATTCTAATTTTTTAAGGGTATATTTAATCAAATGAGATAAGAATTTACAGTAAAATTTAAATAACATAAAAAGTTGTTCCGGTTCGTCACGTGTACATCTTTTTTGAAAAACGCCCAACAACTCCTTGAAACTCACATCGTTTTGCCTTTTACCAGATTTACATGATTTTTGTGATTCCGTTTCATTCTGATCTACTTCGAAATTATTCCACTCCATCCAGTCTTCATCTGGCGATTTATTCGGTTTATTACGAGAACTTGGTTTAGGTTTCTGTTTATGAACCTGTGCCATCGTTGTCACTTCCGCGTAAGTTTTGTTCTTTGTGTGGGAATTAGGCTTATCTCTTTGACCGATGAAACATTTGTTGGAATTTCTTTTGTTTCTTCTTCTGCTTCCTGTATTGGTTCGTTTTCTGGCACGTATAAAGTTAAAGCTCTTCTATAAGTACAGTTATACTCCAACATGAGTTCTCTCGATCTCTTTTCTTTAATAAAGTAAGGGCAACTTTTTGAAAGAGATATGTGTTGTCCTTTACAATTAACGCATGTCATTTTAGAGATTTCACAGTTAGCATGGTTCCCGCCACATTTTGGGCATACCACTTTATTACTTAGACATCTTTTGAGAACGTGCCCAAATCTCCAGCAACGCGAACATTGCGAAACTGGAAAGACATACGGTTCTACCACTATTTTCAAGCCGTGTGTAAACACGTAACGTAGCAAGTACGAGCGTTTAAAGCATAAACGCACCGCTTCACTCGGAGACCATCCATCCCTTTCGACATTTCTTCGATTCAAACGATTAACGGACAAAAGTTTGGCTGGTTCAGGACAGGATATATTTTCTAAAATTTCCTCTTCCGACATCTCTAGATCTACATCTACATCTCTTATCACCCCATAGGATTTATTCTTCTCCATAGCTCTCTGAATTTGCCATCCCAAATCTATGAAGTATTGGCACGTTTCAAGTTTTTCCGCACTGATCTCACTGGTTAATTCTATTCGCACTCGGTACGGATTTATAAATTTAACTCGTATGATATCTTTGATGTTTTGCTCCTTCAGTAATTTTGCCAGATTAAACTGTTTTGGAAGTTTTTCATTATTGGATATATATAATTCAATCTTTTCTGTTTCCTTTCGCTTTTTCTGTTTAACGTCCGTCCACTCCTCATCGCTGCTACTTCTCATCCTTTTCTTTTTATCACCTTCTACATATTCATCCAAATTTACATTCATCGAATCTTTATTTAACTCATTACTTGATTCTTCGTTATCGCTCATTTTACACGTAAACAAGTCGCATCGCATCTTCGGCGCAGGTAGCTCGCTGGCCGACCACGTACCGCACCTTCTTAGTTCGTATGCACTAAACAGTAGGCTACTCGCTCGCTCAACGTAAACAAGAACGCGACCGGTTCGTGCGAACACCGCGACGAGACTCAAAATAAGTACCTATAGGGAACAAAACAAACTACACTTACCCCCACTGTTACAAACAACGTAGCAATCTAGTGAGGGCTCGATTTGAGTGATCAGTAAAAACTAGTGAGTTTTTACTATTCGATGAATACCACAAGCCTCTTAGAAAACCGGCGGGCGTGAAACAACGCTTGAATTGTGTTTGTGGAGGATTGGGCCTACAGTGTAGACCCACACACACACCATAAAGCTAAAAAGTTTGTAAGAACGCGCTAATCTCAGGAGCTACAGGTCCAATTTAGTATTTTTGTATTGGATAATCCACTTAGGGCTCGTACACAAAACAGCGATGCAACGTGGCATCGCAAAAATGTGCGAGCTCCCTCTAGGCCTCTACGCATCGCAAGAACTTGCGAATTGATTCGCATGTCGCATCGCGCATAAAAACTTATCTTCACAAAATCTTCTTTGTTTCTTTTTCCTGTATCTCCTAAGCAATAACAGTTGCACACTTCTTTTTACGATCCATGTCACGACTTAGTTTTCAATTTAAAATACGTTATGTATGGTTGACAGTCGTCGAAGGAATAGTCACCCTGGGAGACGGCTTGTCGCACGAAATCGCATCGCAGCAATTCGCATCGTAATTATCTGCGTTGCGAATTCGCATCGCATCACAGATTTGTGTACGAGCCTTTACTGAGGAAGGCTACAACAAATCCCGCTACGATCAATAGGGAGCCGAGCAGAGCGGGTCAAACTGTGCGGGGTAGCTAGTAAAGTATTAAGTAACTATGTTCTTTATTACAGTCCTAGCGACCCGCCCCGGCTTCGCACGGGTGCAATATGCATGTATTATACATACAAACCTTCCTTAAGAATCACTCTATCTATTAAAAAAACCGCATCAAAATCCGTTGCGTAGTTTTAAAGATCTAAGCATACATACGGACATACAGCGAAAGCGACTTTGTTTTATACTATGTATGTAAATGTATATGTATATATATATATATAATAATATATATATATATATATATATATATATATTGATATTGATGATGATAAAGAAAGGCACGGCCCTCCATACCCAATTCTTAAATATCTAACCCCCAAAATGCAAAGGTGATCTGTCAGTTCGTCTGCTACCATATCTCCAAAGAGTATAATAAGAATAGGGCAACATTATATATCTCGTAAGAAAAGATTGACCTCCCTGACACATTGCTAAAGGATTCACGCCGTATTCATTCTGTGATGCCACGCCGCGGCGTCTCGGCCTCCAGTCGAGAGTCGAGCCGACGGGCCCATTCGTGCCAAAAGTGTCGTCCTCTACGTGATGATTATATCAGAGGCCTTAGTGCGAGTTTGTTTTATGTTCAAAATTTCAAAGTAACGAGACCCCGTCCGGCTCTTTGATTGCCCGGTTCCAATGAACCAACCAATCAGACCGAACACGGTCTCGTTTCGATCTATCAATATTCGACCCGTATATGTAATATTTCCGAACTGTCCAGTTTTCGTATATGTTAGTCGTTATCAGTGTCTGAACAAATCTGCCTTTCGAAAGTGTGTGTATAGAGGTATATGTTTTTATGTTTGTATTCGCATAACTTTTGAACTGCAAGTCCGATCTAAATAGTTCTTTTTTTTGTTTTACTGTGTATTGTTCAACTTAGGGATACTGTAAGTTTCATCGAAATCAGTTACCTGCTTTTTGAGATAGGGATTTTTTAATCGACTTAAAAAAAGAGAAGGTTATCAATTCGACCCGTACCTATGTATGTAATATTCCCAGAACTGCCGAATTTTCGTAATTATGTTAGTCTAACCTAACTTAACTATTTTTATATTATTTCTAAACATACGTTAAGGTAGATGCCTAATTTTTATTTTAATGTCCGTCTGGTAGATTATTTTAAATAATTAGACACCAATTTTTTATTTTCTTACAGAAACGAATACTTTCGTTCGACCATATACCTACTGATTTGAAATGTCGCGTGACGTCACTTCTATGACGTTTTAGCCCCCACTCCCAAATTTTGATTCGTTTTATTTTAGTATTGTTTTATTGTACCTACGACAAAATAAAAATATGTATGTCTAATATTTTTTTATTACCTTACTTAAGGACTAATTATATTTTTAATTTTCATACCCTGTCATCATGCCAATTGCATACAATTTTGAAGTCGGTTTTATATTTTTATTTGTGTACATACTTTTTGGGGACAAAAAGTACCCAATGTGCCTAGTACCAAGTAAGTAGGAAAATACCAAGTGTCATCGTAATCGGACCGGTAGTTTTTGTGTGATGCGTGAACATACAGACAGACAAACAGACAAAAAAATTTTTAATTACATTTTTTGATTCGGTGACACCCCTACTAATTATTACTTTTTTACTCGCCTCAGAATATCTTTATTTAAATTTAAATCTATTGATTTTAATTTACCTACACTGACTTTACCTACATTGATTATAGGTACCTAGGTATATTTACCTAGGTACCTATAATCAATGTAGGTAAAGTAAATAAAATATTACTTCTGGGAAGGTACGGTAACACGTAAAAATACAAAAAGTTTAATGTCAGAGTGTCTTGAATATGTTTATTCCGTAAAAAAAATAACAAAATATATTTTTGTGTTTTCGTCTTTTTATTGTTACTTATGTGAGAATTATGTGTACCTACGTAAGTATTTACCGTATTGTTGTTTTGCAAATACAACGTATTTCGATGAGATTATTTTTAAAATGCGTCATCTTGTCGTATTTATATGGCGTCATATAGACGCAGGCACAGCTAGTATATGTCTATGTAGTATTCTGTGGTACAGCTAGCCACAAAATGAACCGTAACTTTATTTCATTTTTTAATCGACCTCAAAAAAGGGGAGTTCTCAGTTTGACATGGACGTATGTATGAATATGTTTGTCTGAACCGATTGATGGTTTTCGAAAAAGTGTTGTTAGTGTTATTACTTATTACTGGGAGAAGATTTTAGTATATTAATTAACTGACTTTAAAAATTGGGGCGGTTAAGTCAGTTGTTCTATACGTAAATGAATGACAATATAAATATTTTTTACTCTAATTCTGTACCTGAAGTACCTACCTACAAATTGTTAATAATTACAGTTCATTTTATTCGTACAACTTTCTAAACATTTACATTGTCTGATTTAAAAGTCATGGTAAAGTTTAAAACTATGCGTAGGCGTAGCTAATATTTTTAAGTCAAGTGAAAGTCAAAAGTCAAGTCAAAATCATATTTTTCAATTAGACCAGAAAGGCCCTTTTGGACGTCAAATCAAATTTATTAAAACATTATTTAAAAAAATGTCAATCTGTCGGTCAGTCCTCTAGTGAAGCTATTTGCTCCTTCCAAGTGTAGAGGAGGAGATGAATGAAGTTCCATGTTCATGTTCCTATGAAGTTCTATGCTTGTTCTCCTCCTTTGGTATAGGTTACTTATTCGTTTTCAATCAGGTTAACAATAGAATACTCTTGGTTACTTTGTTTCGTTGGTTCAATTAAGTGAGATCTGAGAATAATGTAACACCAATATTCCGTCAAGGAGAAAGAAAAAGAAAATAATCTTGAGGACAAAAAAATATAGGTAGGTACAGTCTGGAACTGACCAGCCCCAGTTGACAGCGCACGTTCACACATCACCGCCCAACTCAACCATATTGTTAGGAATCGAGCGATCTAAGCTGCCCGAGCCAATGCCAATGAGACATAGAGCATGTATTTAAATTAACTAAAAGTTGCGGGTTAAATAAAAACTATAAAATACTGTTCTACTAGTTTCGAGCCACAGATGGGTTCTCCTCATGAGTAGAGTGCGTAGTCGTGGCGATGTCGTGCACATAGATTTTTTAAGAGGAGCCAATCATCTAATGGCTTCTCCCGCCTGGGTGAGGGGGAGGGAGGGTCAAACTTACTGACTAAAAGCACCCCGTTCCTACTACTGCACTTTGAGCCGGAGCCCCGTTAACCTTTTACGTTTTCCGTGGCGATATAATATTTCTGTGGTCGCGCAACATACTGTCAGTAGCACAGAAATATTAAATTATATCTATGGTCAGTAGGTTCGAATATGTGGCTAGAAACTAGTTGAGCTTTTATCAGTATATTCACGTGAGTAACCCGCGATTTTTAGTTAGTTTAATATGTCTCACGATAGTTATTATAAAAGATGAGCATGTGTTTAATGATGATAATAATTTATTTATCGTTTAAGTAATATTCAGATTCACCTAATTTAAACGCGACCTGTTTTTATAAGAACCGGTTCGATTTAACGATTTGATAAATATATTATTTGGTTTATTTTATGTTAAATAAGTAATAATATTCACAAGACGGAGCAGAACCATTCCATAAAAAATCTGGGCCAAGCATAAAGATAATGATGACAAACGATCCCCTTTAACCTAAGTATGTAGAGGAGGCTCATAGTTCAGCATCATGATGTGATTAAAAATATAACTTAATTTCACCAACATAAGGACCAGTATCGAAGAACCATAGGCACGCGCCCTGTAGCGCTTTCGTGCTTGCGACATTTAGTTCCTTTTACGCACGGTAGGGGCGATGTGCAAACCACATTTTTTTTTTTTTTTAAGCGGGCAAATCATCGAACGACTGCTCCCGCCTTAGTGTCAGACTCTTACTGACTAAAAACCACCCCGTTCCTTCTCCTGCACGTCGAGCCGGAGCCCCGGTTACCCGTTAGGTTCTCCGCGACTCCGAATCGGCATCGGCCCTATTGGGCCCCATCTGTGGTGGTCTGATGGCTCGCAGCGGAGTTTCGCCCCGGCGACGTGCCTCCGCGCGCATGCTGTGCACGCGCGCGAGCACCTTCGCCTCCAGATCCCACGGCGGTAATCCGGCAAGGAGGTTCGCCGACTCCCCAGAGATCGTGCGGTATCCGCGGATCATTCGGATTGCCATGACCCTCTGTGCCATGAGCAGCGTCCAAGCGGGACGCCGCAACAGGTTTGGCGCCCAAATAGGGGCGCCGTAGAGGGTCATGGACCGCACGACCCCGGCGTATAACCTCCGGCAGGAGGCGTTTGGCCCCCCGAGGTTGGGGAGGATGCGTTTAAACGCAGCCCCCGTCCTCTCCAACTTTGGAGCCAAACGTCGGAAGTGCTCTATGAAGTTCCACCGACTGCCGAGGACGAGTCCTAGGTACTTCATCGTCGTCTCGACGTCGATGGTAACTCCTCCCGCCGTTATTTGGGACCCACCCGGAGGTGGCGCGTTCCCACGGCCATGAAAACACATGGCCTCGGACTTGTGGAGCGCCACCTCGAGTCCCAACTGCCGGATTCTCTCAACGACTGTCGCAACCGCTGTCGCCATTAGAGCGGCCGCCGCCATTGGTGCGACCTCCCGTGCGCTAGCACCAGCGTGTCGTCGGCGTAGCATATTGTGCTAACGCCGTTCGGGAGGTCGGTGCGCAGCACCCAGTCATAACCGATGTTCCACAGGAGCGGCCCCAGAACCGAACCCTGTGGAACACCGCGTGACACTCTCGCCGGTTCCACTCGCCCCGGTGACCGGGGTAAATGACGGACCTGTCCGTCAGATATGCCTCGATTACACGACGGAGGTAGGTAGGCACCCGATGATATCGGAGTGCCTCCAAAATGCAGCTCCAGGGCAGGGAGTTGAGAAAATGCTTTTGATGTCGATACGAATACTTTCTCGATAGTTTTCGTGCTAGGCACTCTGATGCCGTTTGATTCGCAAATGGATTTTTATAGGTTACCCACCCACTGATAGGTTAGAAGTCGGTGCCACCAGCCCACAACAAAATATACCTTAGGTTAATGGTCAAGGTTATAATTTGTCATAAAATTGTACACAGCTTAGGTAGGTAATATAAGGTATTTGTTACGGGTTAACCTATCAGTGGGTGGGTAACCTATAACTACGTATGATTAATAATAGTTCTTTTTTGCTTTTTAGTTTTCACCTTTTGCTTGTTGCCAGATATACGTAAGTATATTACAAGTTCAACCCTTACCTTTATTTCTGTGTCTCGTCACAGAGACACTATATACTTAGACAAAGGGTGACTATATAGTTAGACAAAGGGTGACATTATTGCAATAAACTAGAATACTTCCAGACTTCGTGTTTTTTCCTAAAAATGTCCTAATTCTCAAAAATCTAATACGAAAAAATCGTGCCAATACGAAAATTGGGAGGTAAATGAGCAGTAGGATCATTTAATGGTCATCTGTCAGTGAGGATGATGATAAACACCGCCCATGGACACCTGCAACATCGGAGTAGTTCTTTACATGTGTGATGCCAGCCTTTGCGGTAGGAGTAGGAGCCAGGACAGGAGCAAGGATGGGCTGTATTTTTCGCACTGGTTCTCCCACGTAGATGTTTACAAAGAAATTGAGGAGGGATTGAGGTCCTTTTTGTCTTTGATCACGCGGGCAAAACGCGGGCAAAAAGTTATTAAATAGCCAGTGCAACCGGTATAAAACGAAAATCAGTCTTTTTATTTTTAATATTTATTTTTAAAATGTCGCAGTAGTTATTGTGGATAACGACTATATGTTACGTGAATAATGACATTTCGTAAATGGACCACGTTCATTTAGGTACGTCTCTCGGTTGCCATGCGTAGAAAAGCGGTTATGTTTTTATTTTTGAGACTCGAGACTACTGGATTAAGACCTTTATGCCCAAATGCCATCTCTATCATTTTACAAAGAATTTGTATTGACGACGGAACTATACTTAAGCGCGACTCTAAATTGAATAGCGTTTAAGTATTTTGACATTATTGCTTTAACTTGCGGTTCTATTTCAAAACAATATCATTGTCCTATGATCAGTCAGTCATGCACAAGCTCTATCCCGTTAGGTTGTCGCGGAGAACCTAACGGGTAACCGGGGCTCCGACTCGACGTGCAGGAGAAGGAACGGGGTGGTTTTTACTCAGTAAGAAAGAGTCTGACACTCTCTCCCACCTCACCCAGGTGGAAGCAGTCATTCGATGATTTTCCCCCCTTAAAAAAAAAGAAACATAAAATCCCGTTAGGTTAGAAGTTTTTCTCATACTTTTTTTCATTATATAAACAAACAAGTGGGAAGAAAACACAACAAAAATGTATAGTTATTACTGTTAATTTAAAGTGTAACTTCATGATACAGTTAGCACACATCCTTTAAAACGAATTATTCGCACAAAAACGTGGTAAAATTGGATCTACGATTTACGTCATTAGTTAATTTTAACAATGTCTGTTTCAACATTTAGCGACTGTAACATCGGACAAACTTCCACCGTCGGCGTGGAACAGCTTTCAATTCAACTTAGTATTGAATTGATTATCATACAGAGTTGTCCATTATGAAAAATAAGGAAAAATATTTTTAATGAAAAAGTAATGAAAGCACTTTTTCAGCAGTGAAAGGTGACAGTGAAAGTGTGAATTTGATATTTTTGAGAAATATTCTTCGGTACAAAGGATCTTATTGAAGTAAGTTGGTTTTGTCATTTCGCAATATTTTAGAAGTAGGTAGGTACTTATTGACTTACAGTAGGTTCAATTTGAATAATCTATGCAAGTTTTTTTTATGAAAATATGTCCCCATGTCATTCATTACTGTGTTTAAATATTCAGATAGGTATCATGACACTTAAAGACGACATGACAAATGCGACATTAAATATAAGAATTACATAAATATCTGTCTATTTACACGGGAGTTGAAGATACAGCATCGCACCACGCGTTTTAATCTTCGAAGTGGTATATTGAGGTTTCAAATGTTCACGTGGGGAGCCATCGACAGGATTGATACTATTGGTTGGTTAGGTTGTTGTCTGCAGTGTGTCGTGGCGTAATAAACGGCTATTCTTTCGTACTATTGGCGAAAATTGGCTATATGCTGGCGCTGTGTTTCGCCATGTGAAATAGGTTACCGAAGGCTCAATACATCGTCCATACCCAAAAGCATTTGTAAGCTCTTGTGTAGTTCATACGGTGGCGGTGTGCCATGCGTGAAGTTGAGCACCGCTGCATGTGATCGGCGACGGCGATTGGATAACTTTTCTTCCTCAAAAAAAGGTCTTGTGTATGTAGCCACCTCCCCATCCCAAAAAAATCACTAAGGTGTAACAAGCTCACGGTCTGCCTAATGACAACGTTGTTGGGAAGTCTATGCATGTCTACAACACGAAAGGGTCCTGTAGGGTAAACTCATCTAACTTCGTGACAAAGGCATTTGACTAATAAAATATCAATAAATTATTAATTATTTTAATTCTATCTCAGCATGAGTTTTAATCAGTCTTTTATGAGGAATAGCACAAATAATCAGATTTTGTTCTAGAAACCTAAGAGTTATACCAAATTTACTAAACCAAGTCAACTTGCCTAATCGTGGTGACCTCTTTAAGTCCGTGATAGCTAATATACTTTAATTCTGATATAACGGAATTAAACAAGTTAACTTTATTTAAGTACTTCAATATTAATATTATCTTGCAGTATTTTCTGTTGTTCTTGTTGGGGTCATCCATGATATACCTAAAATCCTATTTTTTATAGCTTTAGCGGATTTCTTTTAGCTAGTACTATTTAGGTATTTGAAAACTAATAAACCTAAACTGATTCTTAAGCTTAATGCTCAATGCTCTGACGTTGCAGAACGTCCATGCGTTTTAGATTTCAAACAGTGAATTAGAATTCCCAAGGCTCGCATTTAGGTCCAACTAATAAACAAGGAAACCAGAGAGCAAAAATTATTTAAATGTAAAGCAAATGCTACCTAAACTTTAAATAGCCATGCCCATTATGTATGCCTACTAAGTTTCAAAACAGAGTGGAAAAATCCACTCTGAATATCTGGTTCCGTAACGGTTTTTGAAGCCTAACTGCCTAATGTAACTTTCTCTTACAAGGGCGTAGAAATATTTTTAATTTTGTATCGTAATGTATTCTTCTCTGTATTAGAAGAGGTCCTTAGTCCTTACCCTGGGGTATGCATGTATCTCACTCTTGGCAGGGGTGTTAGAGATAGTAGAGATAGTAGAGATCATAGTTAAAATAAAATTAAAAAACAACTCCAAAAACAAAGACAAACTAAAAGTAAAACTAAAACGGAAAAAATAACTACTATTGGTCATACGTACTTATTGAAGTAAATCCATGCAGTAGGTAGTTTTTGAGATCATCCCGGACATGCATACAGGCAATATCCAAAAATACTAAAAATCATATTTTTGGCTTCGGTATCGATTGGAGATCATGCTGCAAGGTTTCTTTTTAAAAAATATTCAATGTACCGTTTTGACTTATCTACGATTTTATTAGATGTACTTATAGATAGACATAGATATCTGATTTAAAAATTTTATTGAAAACATGATAACGTAAAATTTTAATTTTAAGTTATCATGTTTTCTGAACGAGTAAAGCAGTACAGAGTATGAGCAAGCGGGCGGCGGTACATTGAAATTTTTATTACTAAAATAAGAATGTGGGTATTACTAAAAATATAACATTTAGATACTAGATATAGATTTATAGTTCTTAAAGGACTTACAGCTAATAAAAACGAATAAAAATAACTATAGGCGTAGATATCAATGAGCCCATTACAAGTCCTCATGTTAAACATCTTGAAGGAATTAATGAATCGCCCGGTCGCGGACATTATATTTTATTTGTAGCTATTACGTGTAAAACTTCTGTAGGACTTGCCTCGATTTTTGTCGTATTCGTTACCTCTTCAAAATTGGGTACTTTCCTTAACCAAAAATAAATGTATTTCGATTGTTCAATAGGTACAATAGAATATTAAAAATTAATCACACTAGGTATCATTAATTGATTTTATGACCAACTTCATTTTAGTATGATTCCAGCAAATTTTTAAGAAATAAGTATGGTGTTTGACTCTAAAAAATCGTGACGTCACAATACACTATCTCGTACAAAATGCGTAGAAAACCGTCGTTTTTGACTTGACAGTACGAAATAAGTATTGAATTTGACTTACTAGTTGGCAAGTACCTAATTATACCGACCAAGATCTATTTAAATTATTTGTAAATTTATAATAAACCGGTCCATCTAGAATCACGAGCCTATTATATGAATTAATAAAACATTAATGTTATTTACTTAACAAATACTTTGATTTAAGCTACTTATTTGGTATTTATTATAATTATATTTTTTAACTTTAGCACAATTTGTGTAAGTAATTATGGTGAAATCTTTACTACAAAACTTAAGTTTATAGTTTTCATAATTTTAATGTATTTAGGTAATTATAAGTATAATTGACATTAAGTAAGTAGATATACATACGCATAGATACATAAGTACATAATTCATAGTTTTATAAATATAGCAAGAACTTTTCCTATTAAAAATATTAGTATAAAAACTGATACAGGCTTACTTGAGTGCCAGTTAGATTTATTTTGCGTCATTGAAAGAGGTTTCAAAAGTTACTAACTGTTGATTTAACCACCAAAGATGAAGAATCAATAAAAAAATAACATTTCGTAATTTGGGCAAACTAACTTTATAGGTAAGTCGATAGTATAAAAAATATTAATTTTTTTTCAAGTCTTTATCACAATATTATAGACAACGGGAAATAGTTAAAAAAAACAACTAAGTAGGTAAGCACGTCTGTTGATTTAAATAACCCTGCTTGTCCTTATAAAACTAACTAAACTACTTTTGAATGTCAACCAGAGAAGAATAATAAATATGCTTAATAGTAAAAATATCTAACTACCTCTATAATATGTCTATATCGATCGGTCAATCTCGTCATGAAGTTCCAAAGTTCCAAAGATCCAGACCACGTTCCGAAGCATAGATTCATAGATACATAATTATTTAAATCTGAAAAAGACGCTATTTTTTAACAAATGATTTCTATTATTCAACAGGTTTCTAGAAGCCGCCCAATTAATTACCATACTAGTAATAGAAGGTATGAGAACATGTGAGAATTGAAGAATTTCGTACAAACGACCAAAAGACGGCAGGATGACGAAAATACTAGAAATTTTGACGCCAAAGTTAACGGGACGAGCTCATATTTATAGACAGGTAAAATAATAATAAATACACATTTTATTAAGTAAGTATAATAATACCCTTCCTATCAGAACGGAAACAAATTATAAGGTTCACTGCACTGACGATATTAATTTCTCAATCAATTTGATTTGCTAATGAAGTGCAAAGTTGGTATATTAAATAATTCGCATTTTTGAAACTTCGAAAACAGAAATATTTTGTTCCACCCGGAACTTGCTACATATTCACGATTTCGACCACTTAAGAATCGGAAGCCTCAACAAGGGGCTGAAGACTGAGTCATGATTTTTCTATTACCATAATAAGTAACTTATGGAAGACTCGATCCGTGAAGATTTAGAGAATAAAAAAAGATCTCATGGAAGTAAAACACCTTCACACTTAGTCCTAATATTTCCTTTACAATCTCAATGCAGGTGCTGGCCACATTTGCATCGTCTCTGCTGTCCCTCGCTGGAGGTATCACATTCGGGTTCACGGCGGTCCTGCTGCCACAACTAAAGACTGACACAAACTTCCCTTACGATGAAGTTTATGACTCATGGATTGGTAAGCACTATAACGCACATCTTTAGCTGATTTTAATTAAAATAATATAGGTTTACTATATGTTCATAAATATGGTCACACCTATCTCCCATTCTTGTCTTCAGTAACAATGGACTTCTGAATGAATAATTATTTTATCTTCAACAAAATTACTTATTAGCTTTATCTATTACAGCCTCTATCTCTCCGCTGGCCATGATGATGGGGTCTCTGTTCTCTGGCTGGATGAGTGACGGCGTCGGTAGGAGGATGGGCCAGCTCATCCTTATCGTACCGTTCACACTCGGCTGGTTTATCATGGGCGTGGCTAACAACAACGCAGTCATGCTGATAGGAAGGTTCATCACTGGAATGTGCACGGGAGCCGTGAGAGCAAACAGCATGGTCTACATCGGAGAATTATCTGACCCGAAGCACAGAGCCGTGGCCCTCTTCTGGCCCTCAGCTGCCATCCACATAGGAGTCCTAATCAGCCATCTAATAGGCAAATATACATATTGGAAAACCAGTTGCTTGCTTTTCACAGTACCCAACATTCTTTGTTTCTTAATCCTACTATTCTTGAAAGAAAGCCCGCTATGGTTGCTTTCGAAAGGTAAAATCGATGAAGGCATACAATCCTTCAAAGAATTTAGAGGTGAAGGAGAAAGTGCCGAGAAGGAACTCACAAGTGCTATAGAGAAGAATAAAGAAAAAGCGGAAGAAACTACGACATTCAGAGATATACTTGACATAATATTTAGTAAGCCGTTCGTGAAGTCGATGGCGACTATAGTGTTATTGTTTATCGCGGTACAATGGTGTGGTATCAACACTTTATCATTCTACGCTGAAACTATCTTTGAGAAGACATTCGGTGGTGATATTGATGCATTTATGTTGACGATAGTTACTGATTCCATTAGAATCATAGCAGCTATCAGTATTTGTATGTTTGCTAGGATGATTCCTCGTAAAATCACGTTTGTAGTTTGTTCTATAACGACAACTTTTGTGTTGGTAGGACTGATTTTATGTTTGTATTTGAATCCTTCTGGGTTAGTGTGGGTGTCTGTAACTTGTATGGTTATATACATAGGTATGGCAAGTGCATTGACATCTATTTCATGGTCATTTGTAGCTGAAATATTCCCTGCGAAAGTTCGTGGCCTCGGTTCTGGCATGAGCTCGGCTATATCATTTGTTTTATTGTTCATTTCTGTGAAAGTCACACCAGAGATTATGTATAAGTTTGGGGAACAAGTAATGTATGCTAGTTTTGCGAGTGTTACGTTATTTAGTAGTATTTTCTTAAGCTTTATTCTGCCGGAGACTAATGGTAGAAGTTTACAGGATATTGAAGATTCGTTGTACAAAAAGAAACCAGCTGAAAATAAAGATATAAACTTAGCAACATTAGAAAATACAGCCAAATAATAATTAGGTGAATAATAATTGTAGACAGGTGTTCAATATTATAAGTAGGTATATCTAATTGTAAATATGACAATAATATTATTTATAAATTATGAATAAATAAGAAATTAAGTACCAAACACGCCTTTGATTCCATGCAAAAACCTTCTCAACGTGGTAATAGTAATAAATTACCACAGATATTATAGTGCTGTTACATGTCGGCCATGTTGGAGTAGCAGATAAATAGTTTATACCACCAGTGTGTTTTACTTATTTATGTCTTCATCAAAATTATCTAATTATTCGTACCTGAGTATATAAAACTGCGACAGACAAGAGGGACTCGAGCAGCGCTATTATTAAAATCTTCGTGACTTCTGGGATCCACAAGCTGGGTGCTAAGCACGGCACACCTTCTGTATGAGAGAGCCTTTAACAATGGCCTTTGGCTGATAATGATTTATCATCAACAAAGTCGTTTAATTCAATAAGCAATGGAATACAATTTTAGCAATCAGACGTACGAGAAAACATCCCAAAATAGTACCGTGTTTAAAAATATTGGCCACTTGCGTAATATTTATGTTTCTTTTATTTCTGTTGACTTTATTTTACAGAGAAGGTAAATTAGTTCGTTTATTTACAATGTTTTGTGGACTACGGCGAGCGCTTACTCGTATAAATTCCGAATAAGGAGTATCTTCGATTCGGACCATAAAGTGTTTGACTAGAATGTGAGGAGTCTTGCACTTGAAAACAGAAATCATCACTATTACACAGCCGGTTAACAAAATTAATAAACGTTAGACAAAAAGTAAAAAACACTTTATTTATAAAACATTAAACACATACAAACTTAACAGAATTAAGGAAACAGTCTCATAATGCAGTCTGGTCATCATTCCTTCTTGGATTCCTCTAGAACATCCTTGCGAACTGGTCCAGTATGGGTTATGGGCACTGGTCTCTCACCTTTGACAGCCTCAGCCTTCTTCGGAGCCACCACAGTCAGGATTCCATCAGAAGATAATCTGGACTCCACAGTATCAGGGTTGCTCTCCTCCGGTAACTTGAACCGTCTCACAAACTTTCTAGATACAAATCCATGTTCATCAGCCTTTTCCTCGTGCTGGCCTTCCACAACAATGAATCCATCACTGATCTTCACAGCTATTTCATCTGGAGAAAAGTGCTGAACATCCACGTTGATCTGCCATTTGTCCTTATCCACTTTAATTGAGGACCCTGAACTTTTTGGCCACCAAGGTTGGACTCCAGCGATGATTGGACTGATAGGGTTGACTGAAGCCGATATTAAGTCATCAGGGGTCACAGTCAGGCCGAAGTTCTGGTCCAGAAGTCGCCGTGGCCATCTCGGAAGGTCGTAGTCGAAGAAGTAAGGTCTTAGAGACATTTTTGTTGTGTTGTTGTATTCGCGTTTCGTTTTAGTGTACAGGAATAGAGGAGTCGACCGTTTTATATATACGCGCGGTGAATCATGTCTGGCATGAGTCTCGATAGTATTTGGAACGAGAAAGTTCCCGATGCATACAACAAATGATCTATGGAGACTGGAGATTAGACTAGCTAGACGCGCGGATTCTTTCGGCACGTTTTGCTTGTGTAATCACGTCAAATCCTTTGTGTTAACTTTTAGGACCCGTTTCACAATGTCTGAAATCTGATTAAGTTTATTAATCAAGTTATTATGTATATTTAAATTAAATAACAAAATAACATACATAACATCACGCCTTTTTTCTCCGAAGGGGTAAGCAGAGGTGCGCATTATGTCATTGTACAATGTAACACTCACTTTTCACTATTTATGTTATGAGTCCCATGTAATAGGGGGTGAGTCTATTGCCATATACCGGACACAATTCCAGACTCCGTGCTATTATTGAGAATTTGATGAATTTCTCCTAACATGACATATGGCAAGTTTGTATACAAGCACATATATATATATATATATTTACCTAGTGGCGTACAAGATGGCACCTTGAGGTAGGTAACGATTTTAAAAAAAAACCAATAATACTTTGCCCGACCCGGGAATTGAATCCGAGGCAGTCGAAATAACGAAATAAGTATTTATATATAAATAGATTTTACCTGCTTAAATACTAAATCAGGATATTAGTAATTAGTGTGTGTTCCGCATGTATGTAAAATATTCCAGCAAAATGTAGGAACACCATTTTAGCAAACTTGTTTTTGTGTCCTTCGGCTTAAAAATAACATATTTATCGTACCTATATGTAATCTAAATAACCGCTGAACTATGCACATATGATTGATTGAGCTGACGTACATTGCAACCGGTATCGGTAAGGAAAAATAAAGTCCTACATACTTACCTGCTTCTTCAGGATCAAATTAATTCATACTATAAGAAGCAGGTGTTGTGTTTTTTTTTCAAACCGACTTTGCCTACATTACTACAGAAATTTGTTGAAATCCTTAGCTCCTCTATCTTCTTTAACCAATTAATCAATGATTCTTTGCTTATTCATTCAGTCGAGTAAGTCCTATAATATTTATTCATGTACTAAAAGTTTCAAACAAACGGTTTCGCTTGGCGCGGTGGCAACTGGCTGCCAACGTGTCGCGGGTTCGATTCCCGACGGAACAACTTTTTGTGTGGTTCATAGAATGTTGTTCCGGGTATGGGTGTCATGTGTATAGTGCGAAATCAAAGTTTAGGAGTGGGGGCTAAAACGTCATTTCTACGTATAAAATGTACATAGAAGTGACGTCACGCGTCAAATCAATATATCGTCGAAAGTAAGTTCGTTTCTGTAAGAAAATAAAAAATACGTGTCTAATGATTTAAAATAATCTACCAGACGGACATTAAAATAAAGATTAGGCATCTACCCTATTCTCGTGTGGGGCAACGTTTTTATAAAAAAGGAAAACAAGAAACATTGAACAATAATTACGGGGTCGTGTGAAAATTATCTATTTTTGTTGATAAACAAGAATACACGAAATCGTAAGGTGTGTAATAATTATTCTGTCTTCTCAAAGTTTGCCAGAAAATACTAGAAATGAATGAACGTGGGTATTATACTATACACACGTCACTATAACGTTAATATTGAACTACTATGTATTATTATTACATAGGGACTACCTACACAGTAAAGTGACTGTCGGTCTATTATTTTATTGGTTCATGATCTATTTTAAGAAGGTTCGCCTACGAGAAACAAGTGTTGAAAAAATTCTTGCGTTTCATTCAAGTATTTTTAGAACATTTGCGTCAAAAGCGGTTGGAACTTTGGAATTGTTGATAGTTTTACCTAATGCCGTTTACTTTATCGAGGAAAGGAACTCAGCAGAGCCGTATTATCATATAAACTAATCAGGTCTATAGCGCCGGTTTGTGAGGGGCGTCGTTAGAAGTGCAGATCCATCTGCACATACGAGTAGTGGTAACGCAAATTACGGGTGCCTATGAGGTGCTTACTTGGGGCGCTCTATAGGTTTAATTCGTCTCTGGAACTCAGGTGGGTGTTTCAGCAAGAGTATCAAATTGTTTAGACCTATATTTTGTGAAAAACTGGTACGTAGATGGAGTTTGTTGGTAAGAAAGTAATGAACAAATATTTTATGATAAGTATAAAGGAAAACCAAATTATTTGTAGATAAGTATCTAGTTTTACATTATTTATATACAAATAACGATGTATGTGAGTACGAATATGTTTTGCTTATAAAAGTATGGCAACAAACTCATTATCGAGTTCATCACGAACACATCTTTATCAATAATATAAAAGAAGAGAGTAAGCTTTTTTTCTAAATGTGTCAAGTATTTTAACGCCACTCCATTTCTGCTACTAGAAATTCTTTGTGGCAGAGGTGGTATTTAAAATTGAGTAGCCTTTAAGGTAGTATTCGGGCGTTTGTCTTCTATAGAATATCTTCAGATTTACTTTGCAAATCTTCTTTTATTTACTCTTCGGGCGGTCGTTTCGGTTTTTTCCCTTTGACTTTTGGAAACTCTGTACAATTAGTATAGAATTTTTTTTGGTCAGCTGCCTGAGCTGCCTGAGCTGCCTCTATTTCTTCTTTGTCAGTTACAAAGGCACCGTAACATATTGGAATGTTGATCATTTCAGCAGGTGTCCCGGAATCCTTATACGTCCTTGGAACCTCCACTTTCAACGTCCCGTCGGGGCTCAACTTGCATGTAATTTGTGAAGGAATACAGCCCTCAGGCAACTTGAATTTTCTTATAAATTGTCTTAGAATATATCCTTGCTCGGTATCCTTTTCTTGTTTTCCTTCAATGACCACGTATTCTGGGTGTGCTCTCACTCGAAGTTCATCCAAATTGTAATTGTTCACGTGTATACTTAGGTGAAATGAATCTTTCCCTATTCTCACAGTCGGTCTCAAACTTTTAGTGTTTCTCATAGAATAAAATAACTTTGGTTGTAATTGGCTACCCAGCAGAGATCTTAAAAACATTGTTCTGTTAATTTATGGCATTTTTTGGTTTAATTTTGGTTTTACCTATTACTGGAATTTTTGTTGGCTGTAGTGTTTGACAATGTTAATTTGACATTTGTTGTTATCATCCATCAGCTGTGTAAGTATCTATAGATTTTTTATATTTTTTTTAAGGGCTGAAAATCATCGAATGACTGCTCCCGCCTGGGTGAGGAGGGAGGGAGTGTCAGACTCTTACTGACTAAAAACCACTAAAAACCACCCCGTTCCTTATCCTGCACGTCGAGTCGGAGCCCCGGTAACCCGTTAGGTTCTCCTCGACAAGTATCTATAGATAGACGTTGAAAAAAGGGTTATTCTCTTTGAATAAGTAAAAACTTCTTGGTTTTTTTCATTCATAGATGTGTACCAACTTGAGCCCACGGACGTTGAAATGAACTTTGCTTGGACCAACCAATACGTACGTTCTTGTACCTGTAGCAGTGTACACTTATTGTTATCTCATAATATAACACTTCATCACACTGGGTGACCATGTTTAGTTTGGAACCTACCTACTTAGGTAGGTAGTTAAAAACTTCAACAAAGATTTTTTATGGAATAATAGGCAATCGGTCCTCGTTCGATCGATCACATGGTGGTAAAGGATCAGCGCCGCCCATGGACACCCGCAACACCAGAGCATCACAGGTGCGTTGCCGGCCTTTGAGATTTGCGTGAATATTATAACAATGTAGGTGTAATATAATAATATCATGATAATAATATGTATCAGTGGAAGGTATCTAGAGATAACACAAAAAGCAAGGAATTACAGTGTAGGTACAGCGACATCTAACGGGGAGTAGCAACACGCTGATTGAGCGGTAAACGCGTTCTTTGAGGACATAAAAAGCAAGTTGTAGATCTTTTCAATATCTAAAACTTTGCCATTGAACTCTTTTCCACAGGTGTTTTAGTTTTGCCAGAAATCAAGATATTTTTAATCCTGAAAAGCGAAAAGCAAAACTCTCCCCCTCCTACTTCCCGATCTCGAATCGACCGTAATTTATTTATCCTTTCATTTTTATCATATTCCCCTCCTTTTCTGATTGTACTGTATTATAAAGAAACTTTCAACTTATTTTATAACAAAAGTAGTCTATGGGAACATAAAAAAAATATTTAGGTATTGTAAATATAGTTAACTTCCATAGACATTATGATAGATATAAAAAAGGTATAATAGGTAAAAAATAAAAGCCATCCTTCTAAATATTGGTATATTTTCAAAAATATTGTATTACATGACTTGCTTATCTATTTACAAAAATAAAAACAAATTAATATTAAATCAGTTATACAACCGCCAATGCTTCGCTACAATTAAATAAAACTGGAAACATTACCAAATGTCTTGACGGAAACTTACTAATTATATATTTACAAAATAGCAAGATCGATTACAATCTTGAGATCCCAACATTCATTTTGAAAAATAATTTTGATCTTTCATCTTGTAATATGTATAGTGCAGTGCGATTTAGTTAGGAAAATAATTTTTCACTATCTCATTTAGTTACCTAAATATCTATAATTTTGTAGATTTTTATCGGTATACATATTACAATTAACATAAACATTGCCGTATAATAAATATAATGCAGAAAGAGGCATCAGTTGATAACATGGACAATATTTTGTCACTCATCCGGAGTACCTTCATAATATCAATGTTGTTTATAATCTGATGCCTCTTTTTACATAGTTAAGCCCCATTTAATATAAAAAGCGTACATATACACTATGTAGAAGCGATCTGAGCTTGTATTCAACGTTTATTAATATAAATTTCGACCTCCAAAAAGGAGTTTTGTACCTACCAAGATTGGTGGAAGTTTGATTTCAAGGTTACTAATTGAAGCACACAATATAAGCTATGAAAGGGAGTGTTTGTTAGTCATACTAGTCTAATTTTTGTGATAGAACCTTTTCATATTGAGCAAGATGATTTATATAGATTATAATCTTGCTATATCGTTTGTATGTTCTTGCCATCTCTTTCCTAACAACATTAGAAGGATTACAGATAGTAACTAAGTTTTAGCCACATATTTCCATCAATTAATGAAAAAGATAGCAATAAGAAACGGTATCGCGATTGTATTGAGCGTCTTAAAAGTTTTAAAGACCGTTACTTATTAAAAAAAACACGTTCATATCAACACTACTACTAAAGTGCACATCAGCTTACACATAATGTATTTCTAAACAACTATTTACACACAGAAGGTACATTTTAAAAGGTGTTTAATCAAACTTGCCCCAATCTCAGTACATCCAAATATTACTAGCCTACCCTACTGTTCATTTATATAAAAAAGCTAATAGAAAACACGCCATGTTCAGTCGCACCCGGGACTTACACGTACTCCTTAATCGATGGATGATTAAAATTAAATCTTGAACACAATATAAAAGAGATCAACGTCGCGGTGAGTTTACTTATGATTTCCAACACTTCCATAGATGCTAGAAGGTTTAATTTGCAATGACATAATATCTCAAAAAATACTACAACAAAAACTGTAATAATACTTATAAATACAAAATTAAATGAATCAGTCATTATGTATGAAAGACCACAACTTATAATCCCATCACCTGTTAGTTAAAAACATAAATTTCTGTATCATAGCCTTTTTAGAACAGTTAAGAATTAAAGTTACAAAACTAAATATTTTAAAATGGTTTGGAATACGATGCAAGTCCCTTATCCACGGTACTTGTAATCAGGAGTGGTTCCATGTGATTTTTAATGGGAAATGTATTAGGTAAGGGGTTTTGAGATTCTACCTATATCTAATGGCTACATGGAATGCGAAAGATGAAATGATTTATTAAAGCTGTACAATAGTATAGACCTATAATGTTACTATGGATTAAATATTAATGGATTCGCTTGAAACACTGAATTATTAAATTCAAAGGATTCATTACATATTCCTCGATAAAGTAAACAAAAACTCTGTAACAGTAATGGTAGATTTCCTAATCAACTATTTAAAACATCTCGTATATTTAAATAATGACAAAAACCATCAAATTCTTAGATACAACACAACATCACGTCTTTTAATTCCCAAAGAAGGTAACCAGAGATGCACATACTTATACAATATAACACCTACTTCAAACCAGTAATGTTATTCTATTTTACAAAACTAACATTAATAGGCCCTGAAAAGTTAATGAAAAGTTATATACACATGAACCACTCCTGAAACGGTCACTCAGTCATCCGAATGTTCGGCAACATCCATCATCTTTCTATTGATATCAGTGGACGACACAAACTGCTTGTATGTTCATTGCGATTTACCAAAATAATATACAAAGGAGAAAATATAAATTACGATTTGTATAGATAAAATGATTTTAGTATGTGAGTAAAGTACAGAAACGAATAAAAACTTCTTGCTAAAGAACCTATGTTAGTTGGACAAGCAAGCGCATTTATTAGAAAATATAGGTAAATATATATTTCATGTTAGCCCTTAACCGCTTGAATGCCTGTATGTGAGACACAATAGAAAATACATTGTCTCGCGTGGATCCACGTTTAGACACACGACGATATAATGGGCTAAAAAATTAAAAGTATGGTCTGAGCTCACCTTAGACCTTAGACTTATAATGAAGCATGCATATAGATATACGAACATCGATTTCAAAATAAATGACATCATAACACAATATGTAAAAACTACCCTAAACTACTAAAAGTAAAGTAACTTTTTAATAATAAATACGTATACAAAAATTACCACATTAAAGAATCAAAGAGGAAATTCAAAAATTTTGTACAATATCAGGCGAAGCTGGTGTTACCCTATAAAGGGCACAAAAACCTACTAAAATTTGGTAATTTTGTGTTACCATTAACAAAAAAATTTAGAAAAAATGGTAGAATCGATATGAACATAGAAGCAGTGTTCACAAATATTTCACATTCAACATCAACATTGTATATTTTGTTTAGCTCATACAAAATCTAGATATACAGCTTAGACTATATTACAAATAGGTCGACAGTCATACGGTGCGGAACTAAGCATCCGACTAATCATACTGCTTTAATTTTTAGTTCTTGATAACGAAACTTTACTGACATTTTGTTTAAAACATTTAACATGCAAAATTATTATACGTTCGAGGTTATTCATTCGCTGTTATTCTGCAAAAGGGGTAAGCACA
The DNA here is from genome assembly GCA_038387885.1 of Spodoptera picta. Classification (NCBI taxonomy): domain Eukaryota; kingdom Metazoa; phylum Arthropoda; class Insecta; order Lepidoptera; family Noctuidae; genus Spodoptera; species Spodoptera picta. Next base: position 4,432,953 of record JAZHFQ010000725.1, read on the forward strand.
AACCTACTTGTAGTATACCCACTGTTACTAGTCAAATTTTACTAAAGGATGAATTTTATAGTTTAAAAGGTCATCCATTTACCAACACCTAACCTTGTGGTCTTGAGGTCAGTGAAAATTACAATGTTATTTTTTATACAAAATTATCGCTGGTATAATTTAACTAGCCAGTATCTGCTAACTAGAATGAAAACCATACAATAATACCAGCAAAGTTTCGTCAACAAATGACAAAATATTAATTAAATGAAATATAAATATTACGGTAAAAACATCGAAAATGATTACTTATGAGGTGTTGTGACTAATTTGTGTTACTATTACATGGAATAACTTATCTATGAAAGAAGTCGTAGAAGGACTTCGGTAAGATTTATTTTGCTAACAATGGTACAGTAAGTTCAAAGACTGGAGAAAAGTCAATTGTACGGAATTTTAACGGCATTTTGAGCAGTTAAAAATGAGAATGTACTGTAAACTCAATACTTTTAGGTCTTACTGAAGACCTATCGTGAAACTACAGTGATTCCATGTAAAAACAACACAAGTTCTACTGAAAATAAACACATAGTTTGCTGTAAGACATACAGATGAATATTTTTCACATACAATGCAACACGTCACACAGTTTCACACCTCATTCGTAATAAAAATTTGTGCTAGCTTGGGGTACCATCATTTTGGCCTCGAATCATCATTTTGAGGTTTTTGCAAAACCATTTTTTATCAAAAGTAACTTAAAACCGTTAAAAATGCATTTAAATATGGCTTCCTATTTTTAATTTAACAAATAAATACGTAGTTTTCACTTCACATTTATGCCTTGATATTTTTTTTATTTCTTATACACCTCTTTGGACACGATTTCAATTTGGTATGATTTATACCAAAAATAATAATAATAATAAAATTACAATTATTAATAATAATTACATAAAATAATACGGTAATATTGTTATAACGACAGATCTATCACTAGGGGCGTGTGTAGAGTTGTAGCAAATATAAGATTTCTGAACCATTTTCTTTACATAAGCGAATTCGAATTCAAAATGCTTGTAACATAAATACCAAATTAGCATGACATGGATAGTTTCGTCTACTTACCTTGATTTTAGACTACATGTCTTAAGAAATACGGTTTAAATTAACTTGTATAACCCTTTAAATTAAAGATTATTGTACCAAATGTACTTCTAAGTCAATTCTTAAATTATCAAGACGAGAAATAATTCAGAAAACTTATTATTTTTCTTACGATTTCAAGTTGCGATTTGTTTTTAAATGTCATGAAAAATTAATCCGCAACATTCAGCGTAAGTTAGATGAAGCTGAAGCTTTTATAGTAACCCTATCTACTAAGTATATTTTGAAATTATATTGAGATACAAAAAATGGTAGTGCTGATCGTTTGTACATACATTTGTAAAATATTAACGTAAAAAATGTATATTTTTAATGAACAAAATATAAATTGATTAAATTAAACCAACGTTACTATGCGCATGGGTCGATTATGATAATCTTACTTATAACAAAACAAACGGGTACACAAAGAGGACGGGGTTTTTAAAATGACCTTTTAAAAATTCGTCCGAATTAGATCACACCGTTGATTGGAACAGTCCAGGGTGGTCACTGGGTTCCGATAAAAGAATTCGACATTTTTCGCGGTGATCCAATATCTTTTTAGCAGCCTAAGAAGGTAGTGTCGGAATAGTTCGTCAATGGCGCCTTTTGAATAAAACAAATATGATGTCTTTGTTTACTTATAAGAGCAAGAATATCTAAAATCGAAGTACGATCATAGTAACGTTTATTGACTTTCAACTTTAATTTTATTAGCATAGAAGTTAATATATGAAAATAAATACCATCATCCATTTATAGTACAGCGTTTAGATGTTTAAAACTTCGAAACACTTATACAAATCTACTGCAAAATTGTGCGTTAATATAGCTTCATTCTTCTTCAAATAAATTCGTCATCTCGTTTATTTACATACAATAATATCTATGCTAACAAAACTTTGATAATAAAATAATATATAAATTCGTTTACAAGATAAACTTGTCCAAAATTTATAAAAAGCACCTACGGTGAGCAGTGTAGGGTGAACGTCAAATAATGTCCAATAAAAACGTAATATTAGACATGTCAATAACCTTCCACAAGTTATAACGACCATTGATCAATTATAAATCAATAATACATGTGATTGATCAATCTGTATACTTATAAATGAGTGCTAAATCATCTGTATATTAATAAAACGATTGATAAATCGCCGTTAGCTACAAGGTATATTATATTTCTGTAAATTAACCGAAGAAAAAACACCAAATATACAAAATGTATACTTAAAAATTAGTCTTAAAATTGTATGTATTGTTCGATAGTCCGCTGGGTGGCGGGGGAGATTGTACCATATTGAACATATGGTTATAGGCCTTAGAGTCCATGCCATTTACAAAATACAAAGACACTTTCAATACGCAAAGCGTCCGTCAACGTAATGGCGTACATTCCAATGATAATATCTACAGCTAGAGCTCTTTTATATAAAGACGGAATGCCTAAACTAAAAATAAACATGACATTTCAGTAGCCTCTCTTTTTAGTGTTTTATCAACACTGAACATCTAATAACCTCTTCATTGTTCACGTTTTAAATAAATACGTAAACGTAATATAAAAATAAAGCGTATACTTAAAAGGCTGAAACGCTAATCGAAACAAACGTTAAAAAAGGCGAACTTAGTCTCTTAAAACAACGACTGTGGCGACTATCTATTATAGACTTACACGCAGAATACATTGTCAATTCATTGACTGCATTTTGGTGTTACATTGTTCGATTGTCCAACAAAACTATGTAACTAGAAAATTGAATTGTGAATTTGATTGAAAAAAGTAACCTATGGAGCTTCTTGCTCGTTCTTCTCCATACGAATCTGCACCGTGGAATGAGCAAGTAGCTTCACTTTTAAATTTTTTGTTGACGTTTCAAAAGTGATGTCCTGGTCTATTTGACATAAAATTAAGACGAAGGACATCTGTCGCGTGACATTGCCCGCCATTACTCTTCATACATTACGGTGTTTCACGTACACGCACACATGAATACTCCACTGACATTTTGGTGCTTCAATTCTTTTTAGGTGACATTACGCCCGCCTTTTTTCAACATCCTTGGTATGTGATTGGTGTAAGCTTCCAAATTAATCATAAACAAGCGTCAATCCCATACTCTTATACATCACCGGCATATCTCAAGAGCCTTTCAAAACTAACACCTAACTGTTATAAATATATGAAAGTACTCTACTCAATATACACGCGGTGTATCTACTCAAACAATACTGACGCATATATTATATTTCCGAAGGACATAAGACTCTAAAAAGCTTTCAATAAATATAAAAGAGCTCTATAAACTAGGCAGTGCCGGGGATAAAAGGTCGTTAAATTATTCACAGAACCTTTAAAAGGCGGAGTCCTAAGTGTTACCTTAGAACGGTACTAGTATTAGGGGTTTGGGAATAGGGGAGTATCGCTTAACTGTCCTCTAGTAGATTGTGTAGCTCCGCGTAGTTCAGTATGGCACGGTACAGGAACTCGTATTGTAACTGTGGAAGAAGATATAAGAATAAATTAAAATTCAGTGTTTGTTGAGCGACTGACATAATATGATTAATTATTATAAGCTTTTTTTTTTTAAAACGTTGCCCCATATTTGAATTTTCTCCTGTTATGGATGCGTTTAAAAACATACAAGTTCACATACGTAATGACAAGCAGACCCGAAACAACAATTTGTGGATCCCACAAAGACTTGCTCCGTGCTGAAATCGAACCGAACGTTGCGCGGCAGCTAGTTGCTTAGCCACCGCGCTAGCCGCGCAGTCAAAGCTGTTTGATAGCACAATAAATTGAGATCATGAAGGTCGAAATTCGATTTGATTCGATTCGAATTGTCTTGTGATAATAGTACGATTCTCAGTATTTTTCATATAAATCACTACATAGTTTAAAACACAGTCGTTATCCACAGTCTGTCTGTCCCTATGTATGCTTAGATCACGGGTTTTGATGCGGTTTTTTAAATAGATAGAGTGATTCTTAAGGAATGTATATAAGTATAATACATGTGTATTGCACCCGCGCGAAGCCGGGGGGGTCGCTAGTTAAATGTAAAGTCCAAATAGCCGTTAGCTTGGTAGCGCGTATACGTACGAAGGTGTCGATGGTCCGCGCGCGCTGCGTGCGCACGGCGCGCGCGGTGGCGCTGACGTCGACGCGGCGCTCCACGCGCAGCGCGCGCGTCAGCGTGCACAGCGCCACGAACAGCGGGGACCGCTCCGTGCCCAACCTGCGGGGGGTTATAACATCAATACTTTTCTGTTTTCAAGTCGGCTGTGACTCAATGACTCTACAGTTACTTGTTTTGTTCCCTACGGTAACATAACCGGTATACACACATTATGCAAAAGTGCTTCGAACAACACGGACCTCAAATTAACTTTGATCACAGACAAACAATTTATTCTAAGTGTAATACTGATCTCTTGTTCAAGATGAACAGAAGAGAAAACTATTCGTTTACTAATCCTCTAATTATTTCATAGCAGAATCTAAGTATTATTCATTTTCTTGGAACGCGTAGAACTTTATTGTTTCGATGTTTGTATGATAGTATCTACTAGAGATCATGGTTGCGGCAATGATGGCAGGTGGTAGTGTGTTTGTCCCGGCCCAACAAGATACGCACTGGCAGTGCACGAGCATGGTGGGCGCGAGCGCGGGCGCGGCGGCGTCGGCCAGGTCGGCCAGCCCGCGCGTCACCTCGGGCACGTGGCCGCGCGCCGTCGGCCAGCCCTGGTACTGCAGCTGCCGGACCACCACCACCTCGCCGCTCTGGAATACAAAACGTATGCATCATACTTAGGTAAACGTAAACCGAGGTAAATACATAATACTGCAACAATTTATAAAAATGTATTCAAACCCTTTTACTGCCGCAATACTAAAAACAATGATTGTTGAAGATTCAGGGAGATTGGAGAAGAAGGGGGGGGGGGAGCGATGTGGCCTCCGGTAACCTCACTCACACGACGAAACACAACGCAAGCGTTGTTTCACGTCGGTTTTCTGTGAAGCCGTGGTATACCTGTCGAGCCGGCCCATTTGTGCCAAAACAGGCCTCTCCCACACTTTAACTTTCGTTCACCATTATGTTAGTGGTCATCTAAATAATCATAGGAAGCTCGGAAAGTGACATTTCGAACCTCATGATCGAGGAGCTAAGGTTTAAAAGCAAAATTCTAAGGTTAACAATAGTAAATTCCATGACTAACCTTATCATTAGTGACCCTGAACTGTCTCCTGGTGTAGTAGGGACAGGACTCGCTCTCCTCATACTGCACCGAGATATGCTCGTATTGGACTGTGCCGTCATCCCAATACCGCGGACATTTGCCCTCGCCCAGCTGTAAGATATTGACCATATATACATATTTGCAATACATACATACTATACACAATTTCACACCTGTCTCCCGATTTTTTTTAAGGGAGGAAAATCATCGAATGACAGCTCCCGCCTGGGTGAGGCGGGAGGGAGTGTCAGACTCTTACTGACTAAAAACCACCCCGTTCCTTCTCCTGCACGTCGAGCCGGATCCCCGGTAACCCGTTAGGTTCTCCGCGACGCCTGTCTCTCATAGGGGTAGGCAGAGACTATGGAACGCCAATTGCTGCATCCAATAATGATAACCAAATGCGAAAACATTTTGACGCTTATGCCTAAATATTCTATATCTAAGCAAACTTACAAAATGGCAACATTTATTATCATTCATAACACTCAATATATTTCTATAATACAGCTCGTATGTCGCTACGAATATATAAAAATCTTCAGAGAAAAGCCAGGCCGGTTTCGACGACAATTACACTAAAGTTTTTAGAACCAGTTCCGCATTTATCTCAATTTTATATAGGTTTTAATTTTAGATAGGCAGAGGTGCACATTACGGCACTTAATGCCACTGTACAATGTAACACCCACTTTTCACTATTTATGTTATGGGTCCCATGTAATAGGAGGTGAACCTATTGCCATATAACGGGCACAATTCCAGACTCCGTGGTACCACTGAGATTTTTTTAAAACCCAGTAGTACTTTGCCGACACGGGAATCGAACCCAAGACCCCTTGCCCGGCAGTCGCACTTGCGACCACTCTGCCAACGAGGCAGTCCGTCATTTTAAAATCCTCAATATAAATAAGTACACACCTCACTAAGCATCACAATGGTGGTGACATTATGTTCGGAGACCATCCGCCAGAAGTCCATGATCGTGTTCGGTAGAGGATCCTGCGTTATTATGAAACCTTCCGAGTTGTCGTATGCTGGGAAAATAAATACAAATCATATTGAATGGCTAGCATATTTAAAAATTAATAAATAGCACGCAATAAACATGATCACACTGCAAAACTTATTTTGACAAGTTACATTTTTTAAAACCAAAAAAAAAACGTTACAATTTATTAACACAGTTGAACTTATTATAATTAACACAGGACGAAAGATGTTAGAAATCGAAAGTAATTTCTAACTAAATTGTCATGCTAATAATAATAAGATTGAAAATCCTTCGTTATTAACAACTCATTATGTATTTACCTTCAATAAACGAAGCATTGATATATGTAGAGAAGTCCCTGCCAGGTATAGGAGTGAGTATGACCCTGTTCCTGTCGTACGGCAGACACTCGGGGCTTCGGTTGCGCGCGCGCAGCTCCTCGCCTGCGCCGGCGCCCATTGACTTCAGAGGTTCAGCTACTGGACTGTTCAGCATTTTCTACAGAAGGCAAAGAATTAAAAATATTACACATGAGTTAATTTATTGCTCCTATCATGATAAAATCAAATTTTATCACAAAATGTTAGAACATGGTGCAGTGCCCAAGCGGTCACCGGTGACCGCTCTCCACATTATAGACCTTATTTCCAATGTTTACAGACTACTTTTGTATGATCAAATGTAGGGGATGGATTTCAACGGGTTAATAGAAAATAAAATGCTTATATAGAACTTGGTATCTCTAGACTATAATAACACAGAAGTTTTCGATTCTGATGTCTGTATTACTACTGAAATCAAGTTACAAACTGCATATTACCATATCCCACACTATCTCAGATTCGTAATAATATCAAAGTTCTTATACTGACCTCAAATTCGACCTCCATGAGACATTTATCAGCATGGTCTGGAGTATTGCGCAGTCTGTCCACGGCGGGCTTGAGGCGGGAGGCGGGGATCTCCGTGTCGCCGTAGTGAGCGTACTCTACTAGCGCACGGTATACGAATACGTATTGTTTCTGTGTAGGAGAAGAAAAGTGTTAGAAATATGATTATACATACAACAAAAACAGATTTTGTTCCATTGAAAGTAGGCAGAACTACAGTGCCACCTAATACGACTTTAAAGTTATTCTTTACATTCAAATACATTCATACATACACGCCAGTTAAGCCATTGACTGCCGACAGAAAACTGCTGAAGGCAAATCCTCCGCTAACGTTGAAAATACAGTAATTTTTTTTGTGTGATTCATGGCGCAATGAACCTTGCGATGATGGCAGAGCGAGTAAAGAGAATTTTCAACAACTATGTTCCCGCGGGATTATCTTTCTTACCTAGGAAGCTTATAAAATCCAACAGTAGATTATTACGGGCTGTGGAGATTGATTAATACCCGAAATATCTTTCTATTCTCAATTACAACTCACGGTCGACCACCGGGTCGCAAGTGCAACTGCCGGGCAAGGGGTCTCGGGTTCCATTCCCGGGTCGGTCAAAGTAATATTTGGATTTTTCAAAAAATATCAGTAATAGCACGGAGTTTGGAAATGTGCCCGGTATATGGCAATAGGCTCACCCCTATTACATGGGACTCGGAGCATAAAATTGTGAAAAGTTGGTGTTACATTGGCATTGAGTGCCATAATGTGCACCTCTGTGTACCCCTTCGGGAATGAAAGGCGTAAAGTTATGTTATGTTGTAACAACTCACCAGCGACTGCACCAAGAAGTTCCTCTGCCTCCTGAGTTCGGCGACAGTATTAAAGACGGAGACTTGTCCAGTGGCCCGCAGTTGTTCCAGCAGGCAGTCCAGCGCCACCAGTGTCCCGGTGCGACCCACGCCCGCACTGCAGTGGACCACCACTGGCCGACCCACCATACTCGTCCAGGCTTCGTTTACTCTCTGTAAGAAGTATTTCAAAATTAAGTGAAAAAATAAAGACAATGATGCGACTCAATTCAACAGAAGTCTGGCAATTAGAATCTATTTAATGTTATCTAAAAAAAAAAGATCAGATGCTTAGTTAAAATCATGGTTGAAATACCACTTCTCTCCGAAACATTTAATCATTAATGTATCTTTTTTTTCCCCAATGTAATTTTGTATTAATGTGAAGGTCCAAATAATTAAAGAAACACTTTCGGTATCTTTTGTACACTTGCTTCTGGTATGAATATAGTTGCTATACGCCGAAACCCTCGAGAAGTAAGCATTTTGACCAGGGTATGCGCCACTTGCAATACATACTTTTTGCTCACATTATCATTAATGTGATCAAAAAGATAATGACATCATTATGTAGCTATGAAAAAAAAACACCCTATATAGGACAAAAAATAGAGTTTTTGCGTAAGCCAGCGGCATCATCGGCGTTTTCTGAATTAAAAGCTACTATTACCGAAAGCGAAGTTTATTCCGAAGAGGAACAAACATACATCATCACAAACAATCTTATTTATAAAATTAGTAAGAAGTTGAATTATGTATAGAGTTATCACGAATTTATCAGTTATGCTCACCTTAATGAACTTGAGTATGGAATGTGGATGCTCTGGCGCAGCAAAGTCCTTCCACATGAGGAAGTGGTACTGGCGTACGATGCGATATTCGCCGCTCTCCTTCACCTCGCGAGGAGATGTCGGAGCACTGGATTCGGACGCTTCTTTTATGTCTGAAATAGACGATATATTGTTAGTTTTTGTTAAATAATTGGAAATACCTGGTAACAGAGCGTTGCTCAGTGGTTTTTTTATAGTAAACGACATTTTCTGAAAGTGAAATTTAGCTAGATCGCTTTTTCGCTCGCGAAACCTATTAGTAAAAAAATTTCAAGAAAACCGTTGGAGCTATACCCGAGATCGTTGATAGTTGAAGAATTGCTCGTTTAAAGGTAGATTTGCCTCGAAAAACAATAAATATTGTGATTTCTAGATAAGCCGTTTGAAAGCAATCAATATCGAGCTCCTCCCGGCGACCTTAATCAGGTCATCTGTGCACCTTGCCGATCTAGAAGTTATTAAGGGAAACTTATGTTCAGTAATGACTAATGAGTTTGTTGGTAACAATGTAATATTATATATATCAAAGGTTGGCAATACCATTGTTAGGTTGGCAATACTTTTGTTAGGTTGGCAATACTTTTGTTAGAAAATATGGCTTCGAGCTGATTGTTGCGGAAGTTGTTCTTTTTTGGTTTATTAATTAATACATAAATAGAAGTTTAGTTGAGATCTGTTGTTTTACTTATATTTATACAGAGTTGTTTGTGGCTGATATAATAAAGATTATTTAATCAACAATTTAAAACATTACCTCCATTCCTCTTTGCAATGCCATTGTTTTCAACGATTGGCTGTCCATCAGCCGTGACTGGCTGCTTGGTGATCTTCAGTTCTCGTACGATGTAGTCCGAATATCTATAAATAACATGTTGACATTTACTTTAATACGAGCTTTTGAAATTAACCTACAGTTATTGGCATCGAAGTCGGATATCATCCATCTACAAAGACTATATCTTTGACAACAATTCAAATTCTTATTTTCTGTTTCTTTTGTCAGTTATGTGAAAACATCTTGATGTATATCGTCAACTTGGTCGATAACCTGTTTACACAATATACAGACGAAATACATAACATCACGCGTTTTATCCCCGAAGGGATAGGCAGAGGTGTACATTATGCCACTGTACAATGTAACACCCACTTTTCACTATTTATGTAATGAGTCCCATGTAATTATAAAATCCCAAAAATAATAATAAAAAACAATCAAAATAGTACGTAAAAATAAATATATTTCTTACATTTTGTTAAAAAAAAATGTTGTCCCACACTATAGTGGTTCCTCCTGTGTCGTGGGTGCGTTTACAAACATACAAGTTCACATACACATGACACCCAGAACCGGAACAATAATCTCTGGATCGCACAAAGAGTTGTTCCGTGCGGGAATCAAACCCGCGACACGTTGCGCGGCAGCCAGTTGCCCAACCACCGCGCCAACCGTGCAGTCAATAAGTCAGGCAAAAATATGCATCGAAAATACGACTTTCTTTCTTAAAATAGTTTTCTAACAACTATAAACTATAAAAAAACACTAACCTCTTTTCACCCATATGATGCACGGTGATGCCTCCAAAAGCTCTGGAGGATCTCTCCTCAGGCCAGTACTTAGAACACTTGACCTTGGAGTACTCCTCAAGGTTGGTCAGCATCACGATCAGCTCCAAACCATGTTCCCAGATCATGCGCCAGAAGTCATTCACTGTGGTGTCCGTTGGACCTTGGGCGCAGATGAACTGTTTGCGTTCCTGGTAACATTTCAATAGTAAAAGTTAGTGTTAAAGTTTACATTCTGTTTATTTGTAAGCACACATACAAAAGATGAAGATATTCTTACACGTGAGACACAACATTTATTTAAAAAAATGTATATAAGGTCTAACAAAAATAGTGCACAATATTACAACAGGTGTTATAGTACATGATAAGGATTATGTTTACCTAAAAAAAATGTAAACAACAACATGTTTAATTAAATTTAGCATCACATTTGCAAAATTGTTGTTGTGTTTTTACGCATAACGCCAGCCGTATGGATGCGCGCGGACGTTTATCTTACGGGTCAACGACCGAGCTTTTCGAATAGGTACATAGGAATAGGTACATATTGCAGGATGGCATAAAAAGCAATGAAAATAATAAATGAATAATTGAATTATTAAAATACTTAATAAGTTTTTATAAAATATTTTCATAAAAAAATGATGTTTATCACATACTAATTGACCTACTAAAATATTGTGCACTATTTTTGTTACACATTATATAGGATAGTAGGACACCTTGGAATGAGCAACTAGCTTCAATTCAAATTTTTTGTTGTTGACGTTCAAAAGTGCCTTCCTGGTTTAATGGAAATAAATGATTTTGACTTTGACGTATGACGTTTATTGGTACGATATTGCAACGATTTTAGATTATCGTTTAGCACGCGAGATAATGTAACGTTATGAGTAACTATCATCCAAAGAAAATAATAAGAGAGACTGTCTTTTTACTTTTTCTAAAGTAGGCAGTAAAGCTAATTTTAATTTAAATGAATAATTGAGTACACGAATGTGCGTAATACAACCCCGGCACGCATGCAAAACTTAATAGATCAGGTGAAGCACAAAAAAAAGAATAAATTACATGTTATAAATTTGGTTTATATGAATTATATTACAAGCGAGTGCTACAAATAGTTGACAAAGAGTGCATTATAATAATAAAAAGGAAAACACAACACATATACGGACAGAAAGCTTTGTACGTTAATAAATTGATTTCACATTGTCATGGCTTCGAAACTAGTCGAGCTCCTCGTCAGTTACGTTTGTAAGTCAAAAACATAATAATTGATATCAAATTATATTATACTAGCGACCGGCCCCGGCTTCGCACGGGTGCAATATGTACGTATAAACCTTTCTTAAGGATCACTCTATCTATTAAAAAAAACGCATCAAAATCCGTTGCGTAATTTTAAAGATCTAAGCGTACATAGGGACAGACAGACGGCGGTTGGCGACTTTGTTTTATACCTCTACTATGTAGTGATTAACAGGTTACATATCGTACTGTCATATTCTTTGTATAATAGTAGGTAGGGCCGTAGGGGTAATATTACAATAAGTTATCATTGATAGTGTACCAATTTATTTATAGGTTGTATCCATTCGGATATTCAGTGTATATTCATCCGAATATCCCCATATAGTATATGATTTAAAGTATTTTTACTACCTGAGCGGTTGACACAGGTGCACACTGCACATATTAGAATTAACACTCAGTCTCGTGCAATGGAGACCAAGCCTATAGCTGCAAGTATATCGAGCATCATTTCAGACTCCGACTGACAAAAATTTTAGAACATTCAATAAATATTCTAACAAGCAATGACTAAAGACCTTGGCTCGGCCGTTAAACTTGCGACCCGACCAATGACCTTATTGCTTGGTAGTTTTAACAAAAAAATTAGCGAACTTATTATTTTTTTTTCGTCTTTGGCAACCGAGTCTCCGAATCGGTGTTGTCGAATATACTGCCAGTGTCGAATGGTGACGGCAAAATTAATTAACCGTCGAACTTAACTTTGCGGTAGTTTTTAGTTGTTAGTAGCTGAAAGGATGGTTTGTTAAAAGTGAAATCAATTTACTACGCAGTAGGTATGCGGTACCTGTTCAGGCTCCGAAGGGTCCTTAGAAAGCGGAGGACAGAAGACAGACAATTTTAGAACATGTTCACACGCCACACGGAAGGAACATTTGTGAATAACTAATTCTAATAGGTATAACTATGTGTATGTTAATTAAATAATAGTTTTTCAAAAGCTGATCAGGGTAAATTATCTTTCTTTTTATGGTATAAGCCGGTAAAAGAGCTGACGGATCACCTAATGGTAAGCAATTGGCGTCACCCATGGACACCTGGAACGTCAGAAGCGTTACAAGTGCGTTACCGGCATTTTGGGGATTAGGAGTTTGAGGATTGTTGGGGATTCAGGGATTGGGGAAGGAGTCGGAGGAGGGGGGGGTAATTGGGCCTCCGGTAACCTCACTCACATGACGATACACAACGCAAGCGTTGCTTCACGTCAGTTTTTGTTCGATAAATGTTATCATGAAAGTATTGACGGTACTGCCGGTACTGACGGCACTCAATATCCATCTGATAACTAGTATTACAAAATTTTGGACATGTATGTTGTCTTTCATTGTGGAATGAAAAACGACAATACATTGATTTGATTGCACGGTTGGTGGTGCAACTGGTTGCCGTGCAACGTGTCGCGGGTTCGATTCCCGCGCGGAGCAACTCTTTGAGTGATTCATAAATTGTTGTTTCGATTCTGGTTATGATGTTTATGTAAATTTGTATATTTGTAAACGCACTCACAACACAGGATAAGTCCCAGTGTAGGGTAATGTTTTTTAAAGTAAGGAAAAAAGAAGAAAAACCTATTCAAAATATCGCGTAACATGAAATGTGAGCATAAAATGTATAATATTGTAGTAAAATGAATGAGTCAGCTTTTTAAAAACTAAAAATTTGTGTAGAGGGAAATAACAAACAGCTTAAGTAATAAAAGCAGATAAAATTTCGACCTACAACCTAACAAGGGAATGCCTTGATGTTTTTCCCAAATGGCAACATTTGCACAGGCGATAGCATTCACGTTATAAACTCATTTTATTCAAACATCACATGCCTGCTTATCTTTTACTAGAAGCCTCGTCAAACCGTTTTACAAGAATGTGATGACAAACTTACCTTTTATTTTAACTCGTCGAGTACCTTCATTATAGACACAATTATAGAACAATAGGTTGCGGTCACCGGTGACCGCTTGGTGTTTGACAGTTTAAAATGTCTAGTGTTTATATGTTTTTTCTATTGTTCCAATAAGTATTTAATAATAAGAATAATTTGAATTCGACCACGGAATTTTCGTTTTTATTTTTGCTAGCAGTAAACATACCGAACATGTTAAAAGTCGGTTGAAATCAAGATTTTTTTCTTACCTGGTATCCCATAACGTAGTTCGCATTGATATAATCGGATCCGGTAATACCATCAATCTGAGACAGTTTTACCCTGGTCTGGTCATAGGCCTTAATGTCCGGGTATCGATTCTTGGGCTGGTTCTCCCTAGCTTCTGAAGCGTGAGTGGTGCGGTCCGGGAAGCACTCTGGTAGCATCTGCAACAACTTGGCAATTTGTGACGATATGTTAGGATTAATTGGAAATGATGCATGAGGTGATACATGAGTAGAAAAACAAATATAGGTAAAAAAGAATGACAAATACTGAGGAAAATAAACATGTTTACGACCGTCTCATTGTGTAAAACATAAAAATCAGTTTATAAAGAATATATAATGTTAGAAATTTTAATACTCCTTTTTTCAATAAATAGTCCAAATTCTTTTTTATAGTTTCACAAAAACTAGATGACAAAACAGACCAATAGAATGATGATGGATCTAAACTCTAATGAATTGAGGGATGGTATGACATGAAGCCACATAAAGTCTAGTTTAACACTATTAACTTATTCATATAATAAATATTGAAGAAGTAAGGTATCTCTGTTTTTATAATAACTATCGAGAGACATACTAAATTAAGTAAAAATGCGGATTACTCACGTGAATATACTGAGAAAAGCTCAACTAATTTCAAATCACAGAGGGGTTCTTCCTCAGCGTGCGCGGTCGCGGCTACGTAAACTAGTAGAGCTTTTCTCAGTATATTCACGTGAGTAACCCGCGTTTTTACTTAATTAAGTAAGGTATCTCCTTTACTGTGGGTTTTATTCAGACTTTAAAACATATAGAATTATAGTAACTTACTTCAAACTCCTTCTGGAATCCGTAATCGGAGTCAACCTGTCGCTGAGCATACGCAGCGGCCAGCTCGTCCTTGGGTATGGGAGGTATATCGGGCGGGACCGTGGACACCAGGGGCTGGCGGCCGCGGATACTATCCCAGTATCTAGGTGAATGAAAGTTCATAATTCTTTAGAACTTTGTACTTTTTTATTATTAGTATTTTCTTGTGATACATGTGTCACCCATTTCGTGTGATACATCCTTAGTATGTTTGTGGGTGCAAAAGCCGACTAATTAACTAAACATTTGAGTTTTAAAGCAAGAAATAACCCTGAATCTTTTAATTTTGATCTCTAACTTGACTGCTAGGTACAGAGATAAGGATGACAACTTATGTAGAGGAAGCCCATAATGGACTGTCACCGGTTACTAATAGTTTTAAGATCGGTTTTTTTATTTTTTTAATATTATAGATTATTTGTCCACGGACTCTAGGTCCGTGCCCTTGTCATACAGTTTTTTAATTATAATACATCTAGTCAATTTTTATAAAGTAAAGAGGGAACCTAGTTACACACTACAATTAACTACATCTATAATTATTACCAAAAGTATAGGTTACATAATAATTAGGCACTATTTATTTATTTCTATTTCAAAGGCTTTATGAAACCAGCCCACCAACAAGATGGGAGAGCCGACCTGACCCAGCAGAAGGCACCCGTTCACGAGTATGACGTGTGTGTCAGCAATTGGTCCGGTCAACCTTTTTATTGGGAACGGAACAACCCAACACACAGCGCCACCGACTGTAGGACATTTATGTGTGCATGACGCCTCAACCCTAGCCACATGGGCCGATTCCAATAAAGCGTACAATAGTCCAAAGTCAATTGGTTATATTCTATTTCTACATGTCTTTAAGATCGGTTTATTCAATGGCTTCCTTATACTTTACCAACCCTGCACATTAATGAATCTCCTAGACTAGTTCTAAATCTAATATAATATTATTATTAATTGTAAATCGTGTCTTAAATTAAATAAATATTTGTTTTAAAGTCATTGAGTTGCTTACTGCTTAACAATTTGGCGTAGTATTAAAACATATACACGTACCTGAGCGCATAAGAGAAGGGGTTGTCAATCTGTACGTGTGCGGGCATTTTGCGCGTGCGCCGCGTCTGCATGATGCAGAATACTATCATCAGGAGCAGGATCACTGCCGCCACTGCGCAGGTGATCTGTGGACGAGAGCAAACAAATATTATTACTATGATCATTTGTACGATTGTGATGGAGGATAAGGTACAATACCCGGCACGAACCATGGCAAGATTTTATGGTACCAAACGTACATAACTAATGATTATTTTTAAATAGACTGCCTTACAGTTTGGCGATTTTTGAAGTATAAGCTAATTAATGTATAATTTTTGTGAATAAATACGTCTTAAAAAAACTAGAATTTGGTCCTGTGTCGTGGGTGCGTTTACAAACATACAATTTCACATACACATGACACCCAAACCCGCAACCCAATTTGTGAATCACACAAAGCGTTGTTCCGTGCGAGAATCGAATCCGTGTCACGTAGCACTGCAGCCGGTTGTCCAGGCACCGCGCTGTGCAGATTACTTGGTAATATGAAAATTGAATCTTAAAGTAATATGAATAAGGTATAAAACGAGTTACCTGTAAAGCGATCTCGAGTGCAGTGGAGGGGACGGGCACTGGGGGACTGGCGGCCGGCATCAGAAGTGACGTGTACTCACTGAACAATGCCTCGTCCGGGTCTGAACTCGCTGTGCAAAATAAAATAAAATTATAATTTATAATGATAATCTATTTATTAAAAAGTCAAGCAGATAGGTTCTAACTGGTTGATCTGGAAGTCATTGTGAATCGTTTTGTGGCTAAAAAATGGGTATAATGATGTTTTATAATCCTAGAAGACGTAACTAGACATAGACATATTTAATGTAAAATGTACTTTTCACCAGATTTTTTGTGGAATAGGAGGCAAACGAGCAGATGGATCACCTGATTATAGGTGGTCAGCGCCGCCCATGAACATCCGCAACACTAGAATAGTCGCAGGTGCTTTACCGGCCTTTTAAAAAGGAATAAGGTCTTTTCTTGAAGGTTTGAATGTCGCATCGGTTCGGAAATACTGCCGACGACAGAACATTCTACAGTGTTGCTGTCCGAGGCAGAAAGTTTCGGAAATAAGCGCACGATTGTCAATAAAACTCAAGAATTTAACCTGAAACTTCTTGTTCGGCAGTGAAGTCTGCGACCGCAACAATCAACGATGCACTCACTTGCCTAGATTTTGTCATACTAGATTATAATATAACTTACATATTAGTTCCACAAAGAGCGTATAGTTGGCGGTGGGATCGAGAGGGCCGTCTCTCACTCTGATTTCAGAATCATCTTCTTGTTTGTTCAACATCGTAGGATTGTTGCTGAAATCGCTGAAACCAATACACACATATTGAAAAGTGCTTAAACCACTGAATAAATTTTGATTAAATTAAACTAAAGCTTTATGTAGGTGTTAAATTAAATGCTTATTCACATAGTCAAGCGCGCAGGAAACTTTGATGCGCAAATTTAGCGCAAGTTAAAGCAGTGTATTCGCAACTTTGCGCAAACAAAATAAAAGTCTATTTATGTAATAGATAGTTTAGTGATTTAGCTCAGCCCAAACTACAACAACCAACGGTATTTAAAAAACCAAAAAAGGAATAAAAAACAAACATACATATTATCAGGAGACCGTCTAGATAATCTGTCAGAATTATCTCGTTCAATCGGATCATCGGTGCCTGCAGCAAAATCTATCAGAGCATCCTCAAAATCATCCAAAGTGGTTGTGGTGATGGGGGCTGGGGTTGGTTCATGATGGACCCTCTTTGGCCTTTTCAGGCAGCGGCGACATCTATCCTGATTTAGTGTAGGATCTGTTTGCTTGTCAAAGACTACTTTGTCATCACCTAACACCAATTCTATGTTGTCCTTTGTGAATTTATCACTGTAAAAGAAAATTGAAACCACATAAGTATTTATTACATGTTAAGCAATAATACATCTTAATTCAATGACATAAGTCAGTCAGTCTTTCATTAAAAACTCAACATAATGAATAGGTAGACTGTAAACGTTCCTTTTGGAATACATACTAATTACAACCTTAACATCTTCAACATACGGTATATTATTAGCAAACTTACTTTGAGAAAACATCAGCAACGTAAGCGCCTAACTTAGTTTGTGAATCCTTGTATTCGAGTACGTCAATGTCCCGTGGAGAAGGCAATCTCTTCCAGTCTATGTTCCCTGCAGGTAGGCGGACCATGTACACTCTGTAAGAGTAAAAAAAAACAAACTTAGGAGATTGGTACAATAACTTAAAGTATGCGCAAAAGTTGCGCAAGTATTAACAATGTTTACGCAAGTTTTGCGCAGGTACTTACATTTTTATCACGTTTACTAGTTCAAGTAGTTACCAAGTACATTTAAAAATTAAAAATCTGATGAAAAATAATAAGAATTATTGTTACAGTAAATATTTAGAAATATAAACTTACCTATAACAACAGATGGGCCCATTTCGTTCCGACATTCTTGGCAAATACATTTTGAACATGTATGTGCTATTTTCTAGGATCTGAAAATAATAAACAACATTTATAATATTAAAATGTAATTCATTTTTCAAGTTGCCAATTACCAATCTCAACTTAAGTAAAGGTATTAAAAATTAAAAGGGTATAGATATTAGAGAATAAATCTATTTACTGGCACAATTTCAAATATTACATACATAAATTGGTGATAATATTACCTTCCGCCATCTTGGCCGCGGTGGTGAATCAGGCGGGGCTGGGAGGGTGTGGCAAAACGTAACATTCTCCTCGCCACGACGGCGCGTGCGTGTTACCGCACTCAGGCGGATCATGAAGCGAGTGTTAGGAGGGAGGTCGTTCACTCTAAAATCAAAATAAACCGAAAAGACGCTTTTAGTTTATAGGTCCACGTCATTAGGGGAAATTGACATTATTATATGTATAACTAGCGACCCACCCCGGCTTCGAACGGGTGCAATAGGCAAGTATTTTACACATAATCCTTCCTTAAAAATCTCTATATCTACTAAAAAAAAACAGCATCAAAATCCGTTGCGTAGTTTTAAAGATCTAAGCATACATAGGAACTAACAGACAGTGGATAGAAAGAAAGAAAAACCATTTATTTCTGCGCAGAACACACATAACATAATTAAAAATAAATAAAAATAAAAAAGCTAAAAAATTAAGTCTTGTCCATGGTCCACAGACTTATTATTTTACTGAAATCATAGAATACATAATATACCGATTTTGTTTTATACTATGAGTAATGAGTAATAATGACGAGTAGTGATGAGTGTCAACTTGTTTTCTAATACCGGCATCAGATTACCGGAGTGAGGTTACCGGTGGCCTAATCCTCAAGTTTTATAAATATCCTTAATTGATAAAGTGACAGTAATTACGAGCCCCAATCCCATAATACAAACAACTGTCTTATGGGCGGAGGTTAAAACTTTCGAACAAAATATACACTTATATTTTTAACAAATTAATTTCTTTCGTTATGACGTTATTGTAAAGTTAATGTTAAATCTGTAATCACAACTAATAATAACAACTTACCCAGTGTTATTTGTGACATTAGTCATGAATTTGGACAGCGGTCCCCACGTAGCTACTCTCTCAACTCCAAAACGGTCCTTATAAGTCATGTTACCAGTAATTTCCATCTGAAAATTGAGGAAAAATAATTAAATATACATAATATCACGCCTTTTATCCCCGAAGGGTTGGCAGACGTCTATATTACAGCACTTAATGCCACTGTACAAGATAACACCCAATTTTCACTATTTATGTTATGAGTCCCATGTAATAGGGGGTGAGCCTATTGCCATATACCGGGCACAATTCCAGGCTCCGTACTACTACTGTGATTTTTTTAAAAAACCTCAGTAATACATTGCCCTATCCGAATCCGAAGAAAAAGACCCTCTGGTCTTGGGTTCAATTCCCTGATTATAAGTTTATAATCGCCAACCCGCATTGAGCAAGCGTGCTGATTAATGTTCAAACCTTCTCCGTGTGAGAAGAGGCTTTGCTCAGCAGTGGGCACTTATACGCTGTTAACCTGGGTGTCTTTTAGGCCCGAGTGAATAGGTTGCTTATGGGACAACATGCTCTATCGTAGACCGCATCATCGCTTACCACCAGGCGAGAGAGTGGTCAAACGTCGGTCCATCAAATATAAAAAAATGTACTTACAGTGTACCCTTTGATTTCAGCATTAGGTTTAACAGGAGCACTCCAAGTGAGGTTAAGGAAGTCCACACTGCACTTCGCCACAACATTACTTGGTACTCCAGGCACTCCGTCAAGAGTAGCAGCTTCCATCTTTTCAGACCAGTTGCCGCAGGAGTTCGAGTAATCCGAACAAGCTTGTACCTAGAAAATGTACGATTACAGATTTAGTATTCAACTTTATAACGAAAATTGAATACCTCTGCAAGATTTGCAGTTTCAGTAAAAACATCCGACTTTTATCATGTCCAACTAATAGTTTGATCAGTGCAGGAAAAAGTTGATTTGTGCTTAATTGACGGTTCCTCAAGCAGTGACCAAACTACATAACCCATTTAAAAAGATATATGTAAATCGAATTACCTTAAACACATAAGTGCTGTGTGGTTCTAAATTGTCGAACATGTACGGTAGATTCTTCCCATTCCGTTCATGACAGGCCCGCAAATTAATTGTGCTATTATCCTTCTTCTGAGCTTCTAGTATGTAGTAATGTATTAAATCAGTAATATTATCCGGCGGTGGGACCCATCCAATGGTCACTGATGTGGCCGAGAACCCGTTGATGGATATTTTGGGTGTGAAAGTCGGATCTGTTCTCAACGTGGTGACATTATGGTACCGACTCTCAGGATTGTCCCGGTTGCTCTCACCGTATTCAGTCACTACTTGCATCTTGAAGGTGTATGTCGTATCTTTTTCTAGGCCACCCAAAAGGAAAGACGTGTTTTGTGGATCAATTTTCGGAGGGACGGTGTAGTGTCGGAAACCTGTTGTCTCGTTCTTCTCATTAAGGTACATCAGTCGGTATTCTTTGATAGGCGAGTTGTATGCATAGACAGTCCAGTTGATGTAGACATGTGTTGTATTTATAGGAATGACATTTTCAATTTTAATTTGCGGCCTCGCTGTGATAAGGACGTCTATCTTTCCTGACACGGTGGTCGAGGAGACGAGGTCGTCTAACCCACACACGTAGGTCCCATTGTCTTCAATACCGTAGATGTGGAGTACATAGGTACTCTTTATCAGGTCGCCTCCTATCCTTCTTGTGTTGTTTGATTCCGAGAGTAATTTTATGTTATCTTTCGTTCCCGTCCACCATTTCACTTCGCCAGGATTGTAGGCTGATAACAAAATAATGTTTCATTGATTTGTGTTTTTTTTCATCATGACAAACTCACAGAATGTAGATTTTAAAGTAAAAATAAAAGAACTGCGTTCACCAGTGGCGCCATCTAGCGCAAGCAAAATTTGTTTAAACAACTAACCTTCAAAAACGCATTCCAATGTAATATTGGCGTGATTGGTGACATTCTCCCTGACGGGACTAGTTGTCGTATTGACCAGTCGAGCTGGGAAGCTCAGGTCTAAGTTGGCCACCTTGGAGTCTTCAGCACTACCAACTTTAGCAACACAGGTGTAGTTGCCAGCATCTTCTGACTGCGTATCTTTTATTGTCAATGTGGATAGAATATACCGTTCACCTTCTGTTGAATCTTTTTTGCTGGTGGTAGCATTCGTTCTGTAATCGTAAACATATAAGCATTCAATAAAGAAATAATTATGAAAGTCTTATTTATCAATAGCTGGTGTCGATCAATATCATTGCAAATGTACTGGGTGTTTTTTTATGTGGAACATTTAGGCGTTAAGTGTAACAGGAGTGCCGGTGCCAGCGTTAGGGGACCTCGAAGAACAGCTCCCGCGTAATATGAGCTAAGGTCATGAGTGTTTGTAGGTACAGAACAAGAAATAAAGAAAGAACAGAAGAAGTAGGTAAGTATACTGCTCAAAATGAGACGCTGAAACTAGTCCAGCACTTTCTTGCAATCATAGAAATATTTTTTTTAAAATTGTGCAAATAAATGATGCTAATATTACCTACACAAAATTGACTCTTTCCAGTGCTGTAAGTTACTTACCTATTATTAGGTACTAAGGGTTTAGCCTGGAACAGCCATGAAATTACAGCAGACTCCGGGGCAACAGTGCAGGTAACTTCGGATGTATTGCGCAAATGCCCTTTCCATGTAGTTAAATCAAGTATCTTCACTTCATCTTGAGCTGTAATTTAAAGGAACCACTATTGAGTTTATGAAATCATATTTTATTTAGGAGCATTTATAATAAAACTGATTTGGCTGAAATCCTAATTGAGGGTTACTAGGGTAGTCTAGGGTAATCCACCCTGGACTACCGAATCTCCCGACTCAAACCCGGAGTAGGGACGGGGTAGTTTTTAGTCAGTAAGAGTCTGACACTCCCTCTCGCCTTACTCAAAACAGAACTAGTCTAAATTTAAAAAAAAATCGTAAATCTATAGGGACAATAATAATATTCCATGGTTACTACATTACAGCTGAGTTCTACGCTGCTTGCCTGACCATTACTATGTATTCTAAATCAATGTTAAACATTAAATTTATTTTAAATTATAATGCAATATTTTCCTGCTGGGAAAAGTTGTATTCGTAATAATATAATAACTACATGACTACATGATGTAAAGTTGTTTAAAACTGACATTTACCTAATGACAAATTCACAAACAAACTGTGGCTTCATCATTTAATTTTTCCTCATTAAGTCTATACTTTTGTTTTCAAATTCATGACGCATTATGAGGCAAACACATGCAAGTAAATTTTTTTTTTTTAAAGATAACGTCAATTTCCACCGTCTGTGTGTCTGTATGCTTGGATCTCTAAAACTATGCAACAAATTTTGATGGGGTGGTTTTGTATGTATAATAAGTCCGAGTTTTACGCGTGTCAAGCTGCTGGCAGAAGCTAATTTTCATGGTAACATAAAGTTTGTTGTATTTAAGTAAAAAGTAATGTGACAGCGGTCACCGGTGACCTCTCTCCACTAACTACATTATATACCTTATTTCCCCTCTCGCGTCCGGGCCTAGTGCGGGCCATGAGCACGAGGGACTGGGATGCCGTCTCCTCCTTTTGCGAAGCAGTCATGCTAGCTAAGGAGGAGGCGGGACCCTTGAGGCAGCGAAGCGCTGCCTCCTCGCAACCCAGCCATCGCGAAGGACACACCGGGCGTCGGGGATCGCGGGACGATCTCCACGATCTCCGGCCACCGTAAGCGCGGGACTGCGGACGGCGAGCATGGGTGGCTCCCCGTCCGACCAGAAACAGACCCGAGCGTACGGCACGTCGCGTTCCGCGCGCGCCTCAAAGAGCCATCCGACAACCACAGATGGGGCCCAATAGGGCCGATGCCGATTCGGAGTCGCGGAGCACCTAACGGGTAACCGGGGCTCCGGCTCGACGTGCAGGAGAAGGAACGGGGTGGTTTTTAGTCAGTAAGAGTCTGACACTCCCTCCCGCCTCACCCAGGCGGGAGCAGTCACTCGATGATTTCCCGCCCTTAAAAAAAAAATCATCATCATAACATCACGCCTTTTATCCCCGAAGGGGTAGGCAGAGGTGCACATTCTACCAGAGTACAATGTAACACCCACTTTTCACTAGTTGTTATGAGTAACATGTAATAGGGGGTGAGCCTATTGCCATATACCGCCATATAATATACATTAAAAAAAAAAAGACCTTATTTCCGATGTTTAGAGACTACTGTTGTATGAACAAATTTAGGGCATGCTTTTCAACAGGTTGTTTTTATTCTGTAACTACTTACATTACGCTCCCAAAACGCTGACAAAAAGAAATCGTTTTTACAATATTAATCGTTTTTTTTTATCGTGCAACATAACATTTTATTCCTTACTTTTATGAAAATTATATTTGTTTTTTACCATCTACTCTGTATTTCATTGGTACATATTTTTTATACAAAAAGTATCTATGATCATATGGTTTATGATAGTTTTTAATTAATATCGCAGTTATGTGACTAACCGCCGTACTCCGAGATGCTTTTGTTCCGAAAACAATTGCTAAGGATTGGCTTAAGTAGCCATTAAATGACTCTCAGTGCGGCGGTAAGTTTTATTTTTTCAGTTTAACGTAGGTCCAAAATCCATCTAACTATAGGTATAATATAGAATACTTATTACCCCCACAAAAATAGCGCGATATTTGCATAATTCCTGCATCATTATTGTTTTACTGCTCTAGTTCAAGGTCAGCAATATACTATGTGTGTGAATTCTTTCATAAAAGCATAGTAAACAATTAAACTATACAACCAAACATAAGACGTCATGTCAATATGAGTAAGTTCACATGTACCGACATAAATATAACTTGCTATACAAATTAGATCTCTATTCCAATCACATTAAGTACAAATTAGCCTAACCATGTTGCCAGCAATAATGTTTGTTGGTTTTTAATAATATTGTGCAAAGGGATTTATATTATCTCTTTTGTTATTGACAAAACGGAACCAGATAGTACAATATATCGGTTAGATAAGCTGATATAGATAACAACTTATGAAAATTGTAAACAAACTTTTTAAATTTAACTTATAACGGTTATTTTAGTATCGAAACTTTCCGATATGTATATTACGTAAAAATAATATTAATGTCATGTTAAAAAATGTAGTTTTTACGAAAGTGATATCTTTTTGTTTATGTAAATACTATCTATACTCTAATTTATTCTGTCTAAAGTATAATAGTAACTAACTTCACTCACTAGGTCTCACGTCATTCTAAAGCACATATTACATAGAGGTCATTTTTTGAGATTCTTGAAAAATACTATGCGCGAAATATGATGGAATCTTAAATAACTAGAAAAAGCAATTTTGAAAGTATAAAAATTGAGCAGTGTGGTAAGTACTAGGTGATGTGGTGTAGGAGCAGTTACTCCAACGGACACAATGGTGTAAGTATGTAGTACAGGTAATAAAAGAAAATAAATATTTGCTCCTTACTTCAGCTACTTAATTCACTTCAGCTACCAATATCTAAACAAACATCTATAACAAATAAGGCCAATAGACATCATATTCATACACAATGATACAGTTTACTTCACCATTTCCATTATCAGGGTCATTTTAAATAGAAGGTAAGAACAGATAAGATAACTGAATGCAACAATGTCTACGAGTTATGAATGAACACATAATATCCACTATGTATTGTATGCTTGTATTTCTAAGAATAAAATTGTATATCATCGGCATTTTATGTGCAGTGAATAGTCATTGCATTTTCTATGTGTAAACATCAACAGCTTATGAGAGTTCAGAAATGGAATCAGTGGCGTAACTACAGGGTGACAAGTTGACAAAATGCTGCGGGCCTCTAGCTAGAAGGGCTTTGTTCAGGGGTCTTCATCTGAACTTCTCAGTTTTTATTGGCGACCGGAGGCTCATCGGATAAATTTGCCAAGGGCCCAGTATAATTACGCCACTGGCTGGAATATGGTCCTCTTCTAAATACTCTTATTCATGCCTGGTAGGTGGGATGGAGACAGTAATTTAAAAGATTCAGGTTTTTCAGATACAAGGACCATTATGGAGGTAGGGCCTATGATGCATCAGAAAATCGTCATACATTATCGTAGACCGCATCATTGCTTACCATCTGGCGAGATAGCGGCCAAACACCTAACAATTACGAGCAAAAAGTAATATTGTAACCCACATGGGTAATAAAGATCCTGGCATATTCTCGTACCTGACAACTAGATACTAAAACCATAGATATATGGAAGTAAGTTAAGTTTTAGCTAGTTAGTTAACTCGTATTATGTAGATTCTTGAACTGAGTCACCAAGGCTTCACTAAAAAGGCTTCTTTTATAATAGAGATGCGATGATGACTTAATACTGACTGACACTTAAGTAAAATTCACCATTATTTTTTGCACATTACTATAAGAAATAAACTAAAAATTGAGATGTGATCATACCTTTGAATAACTCATTTACAATACAGAATTGAATACACAATGCCTAGGTTTACAGGTCATAGAGAATAGAGATTACATCATAAACAAACTTTGAAGAAATGTGAAAAAAGATGTATTGTGACTCTGACAAAAAATAATTTTTTAATACCTATAACTATCAAAATAAGGAGCAGATGGTACATTGAATAAATATAACATAATATCATTATGTTATGTTTATTCAGTGTAACATAATATAATGTGAATAAATGAATTTTGAATTTTGAATTAATTAAGCCCTCTAATCCTCGAAGGCTAAGATGCACACATTGATTTATCAGCAGTTAGGTATGATGATGAGTTCCGTAACAAAAGATGAAACCATGAAATTTATAAGATTAAATTGTAACTTTTTAAATAAAATGTAACATAATGACACACACATTATTCTCCAAATGGATAAGCATGGGTGGGTGTACACATTACACCCACTTTTTGCCAGAAATGATGTAAATGAGCTGCCATTATACTAGCTACAATTTCAGACTTATTGTTATAGGTAAGAATGTTGAAATCTAAAAACAATAATATACTGAATTCATCACCTGTTCATTGATGCACTCAAAGAACGGTTTCTATAAACTTCGTGTAGCTCTTGGCCATGTGTCATTGCTTTTAAGAACTAAGTGTGTCCATGTCCATGTCCTTTTGCGGTTTTGGCCGATTTTGAAGTGATTGGGCAAGTCAGAAAACAACCACTGGATAGTAGTCTCTAAGAGGATTCAGCAGAAGACATTTTGTGGCTATTATGATGATATTTTTCATTCTTTAGATAATCAGATATGGATTCTCTCTCACTAGGATATTCTTAAAGAAGGTGGGTGCATTTTTCAATAAAATTAGCTGTTCTTGCATCACAATAAAATAAAATAATGATCTATACGGATAAAATCGGACTATATGTTTGTAATATTAAAATAACCACATTAATATACATACAATACATACATATACAAAAATAAAATATTTTACAATTTTTGTATGAAGGTATGTTTGTACTGACTAATCTCTGGAATGGTCAGATCGATTTGACGGGACTTTCATAAGCAGTTAGTTGATGTACTAAGGAGTAACATAGACACTTTTATATATTGGAAAATTGAAACAAAAAAAGTTACATAACATAACATAACATCACGCCTTTTATCCCCGAAGGGGTAGGCAGAGGTGCACATTCTACCACAGTACAATGTAACACCCACTTTTCACTAGTTGTTATGAGTCCCATGTAATAGGGGGTGAGCATATTGCCATATACCGGGCACATTTCCAGACTCCGTGCTACTACTGAGAATTAAAAAAAAAACCCAGTAATACTTTGCCCGACCCGGGAATCGAACCCGAGACCCCTTGCCCGGCAGTCGCAACAACAACAACGACAACAAAAAAAGTTATGTCCTAAAATTCACATTCTACATGGACGAAGCCGCGGGCAACAGCTAGCGATTTATAAAATACATATGACACATTATTATATAATACTTTAATTGTTAAGTTGAAATTAGATAACTATGTACAAAGAATTAACAGTAAAGTTTTCCCTTTTTGTGTGTACAACAGAAATAAATGATAGCACAATTCTACCCAAGTTACAGTTACATGAGTAATTGTGTGGTTTTCGTAATCTACTCATTTTTTATTTTAAACCTAAGGGGTTATTTTGACCTATATTTGGCATTCTTGCTTTGTAACTCAGTTGTGTTAGTGATCAGGTACTTAAGTAATGAAAACCCTCTTTGCAACAAGATGCAAAACCCAACAAAAATGAGTGTATTTGGTATAACATAAAGTCACACCTGTTATCCCGGAAGGGGTAGGCTGAAAATTGAGGAAGAATAATTAAATATACATAACATCACGCCTTTTATCCCCAAAGGGTTACCCCTTGACGGCAGAGGTGCACATTACGGCACATAACGCCACTGTACAATGTAATACCCACTTTTCACTATTTATGTTATGAGGCCCATGTAATAGGAGGTGAGCCTATTGCCATATACCGGGCACAATTCCAGACTCCGTCCAAGTAGTAGCACTGCTATTACTGATTATTTTTTTAAAAACCCAGTATTAGGTACTTTGTCCGATCCGAGACCCCTTGCCCAGTAGTCGCACTTGCGAACATGCGGCCAAGGAGGCAGTCAGTCGCAGTGTATTTGATTTGATACCTCTGGAAACTATTAGGTGTGATGTCACATTAATCCCTATCAATTGATGTCCTTATTGTGTGTAGCTTGCTAGTTCAAGTGAACTAGCTTTCATCTGCCACTTTGGTTCCCCTACATACTACATATCCCAATGCACAATCATGGCAAATTTCAACTTCATGTAAATAAAAGGTCTATGACACAATTTTTTTGCTTCTATTGATATTAAATTAACTAAAAATCACGGGTTATTCACGTGAATATACTGATAAAAGCTCTACTAGTTTCGAACCATAGAGGGGATCTTACTCATGAGCAGCGTTCTTACAAACTCACAGTATATTCACGTGAGTAACCCGCAATTTTTAGTTAATTCTATTGATATTGTTAGTTTAGATTTTCTTAACTCGTAAATGTCCGATAATTAAAATTCCACAACATTTGTTCATACAAAAGTAGTCTCTAAACATCAGAAATAAGGTCTAGTTATATGGTGTAAGTGGAGAGTGGTGACTGACGACTGCTTGGATCTTGATCAGTTAAAAAAGGGAGTGCATAATAGTGGTTTGTTACCTAATTACTATGTAGATGTAATGAAGTTGAATAATAGTGATTGATTACTAAGCAAAGATAAACTCTACAATCTTGTAATTAGTACACAATGCATACAAACAGAGGGATTCCTTAATGAATCATTTTAGAAAACATTACTCACAATAATTGCTTGTAAAAATTGTAATGTATTTTACAAGCCAGTGACAAAGCAAAATGACACACTTCTTATACCTCAACAAAAGAGAAAAAGTATGTATTGATACAGATAAATAAAATTGGAGTGTCTGTTTGTAATATTTAAACTGTCAAACACCAAGCAGTCACCGGTGACCGCAACCTATTGTTCTATAATTGTGTTAATAATGATGGTACTCTACAAGTTAAATAACCGCTTTTTACTACATGCATATGAATTTACATAAAATACACATACCAAAATAATAGAAAAATACAAATTTTGTCTGTCTGTCTGTTTGTATGTATCAGCTAATCTCTGGAATGGCTTCACTGATTTTGCAAGACTTTTATTGGCAGGTAGCTGATGTACAAAGAAGTAACATATGCTACTTTTATTCAGGAAAATTGAAACAAAAAAGCTATATTCTGAAATTCATATCCTACATAGACAAACTCACAGGCTACAGCTACAACAGCTAGTATTTGATGAAAATGCAAGCTTTTCACTTATATATTTTGAGACCCATATAATGAACGGTAACTTTATTGTATTTGTATGAAGATATGTTAAGTAAGATGTCTCTATGTTTACATTAAATACAATTAGGTAATAAGTAAATACTAAAAGATGTAAGACTGATGGCTAGACTATCATATTGGATTATATCTGTAATGGTAGTTGTTGTTAGAGCACTAAATAACTAAATAAATATTATCCATGTTTAAGTTAACAAAATTACACACTAAACAAGATGTTTTCCCTGTAGTTTTAGTTATGATTGTCTATGAGTCGGTCAGTCAGACAGTATGTTTCATAGATTTAGATAAATTCACAAGTTCATCCTAGAAGTACAGATAGAAACTACAAAGCATCACCTCCAGCCCACCTGGCACATTAATCACATCACCACCCTAAGACTGTGTGGTGCCCTACGTAAAAGTACTCTGTTATAATCTCTATGCTTCTCAGAAAGGTAGGATCACAGTTTTAAAACTTCAGGTTTACAAGAGAGCACTGCTTACTACACCCTCCTTCCTTGCGAAACCTAATACACCTTCCTAAGAAATTATTGTATTAGCATAATTTGTGCTCTACTTATAAACAAATGAATAATTGTAAAACAAATATTTTAATCAAAAAGTACAAAATAATGATCTATTGTTCTAAAAGTTCTAAATATATGGGTTTGTTTAATCATTATTGCTTATTTCTACTCATTAATTGTTATATTGTAATGTATAATTTACAATTGAATGAAATATCCACATTCAAATGATAAGAAAAGTGTGCTAACTCATAAAATATAAGTTTATGTTTTAAAGTGATAACTATAATTCTTGCCAAAAGCTACAAATGTTGTAATGGTCATAATTATAATGTAACAGAAATTCAATGGAACTTTTAATTTCTACATATTCATATGGCATTGATGTGTTCAACTTGTTTTTATAATAAAACTCACATAAAGTTCCATTTGAAAAGCTTAAGACGCAAAAGTTCTAGTCTTTTCGAGTATAAGTATCAAACAAGAGTCACTAAATATTTATGTCTCCAAATATTCATATCAAACATAAAAGTTCACCCAAATCTATGTAAACATCGTTCCTACGTGTACAACCAACAGGAATACAGAATACACTCACATCGAGGTTGAATTGCATCCGCTGACCGCAAATTTTGAGGAAACACTTCAATTGAAAAAAATGCGCGTAGTGTTACAAAAAATATTGTCCTGTTCCATGTTTCTATGGCTTAAACGGTAAATATACACGCCTGGTTTTAAAATACATAAGCTGTTACGATGAAAACAATCTAAAATTGTTTATTACTCACCTAAAATTGGATACCATAGTCCCATACACAGAAAATATAGAACAAGTGCCGCGGGATACTTCCCGACGGTGCTACCCATTGTCATGGCGGAAGCACCTCAATTTTACGTATATTACGCGCAATAACGCGACAGTAAAGTCATCGCACGATTATTAAACCATTTTCTATTCACTTATACAACGATAGCACTGATTATTTCTATAATTAACACGCAAAACTACAAAGCGGCTGACACCCAAAGCCGAACAAACAATCTCACTGATAGTGTTGCCAAGTTTCATCATCATAAATCTATCACAGATAGGATTATCGTGAAAAATTTATTTATTTTTCAGTGTAGGTTTATTCAATAAAAAACATGAATTGTACAAAAATGTTTGGTATAAACAATTGCTTATAACATAAATTCATTCGAATAAATAAAAACTTAATGTAATCTTTTATTGGTTTTTTAACTTACTAGCTTCTGCCCGCGACTTCGTACGCGTAATCCCATTTTTTCCCGTCCACGTTCGTGATTTTCGGTAAAAAGTTAAAAAAAAGTATTGGTTAAAAAGTATCCTATGTCGGTCTCCTGGCTCTAAGCTACCTCCCTACCAATTTTCAGCCAAATCTATTCTGCCGGTCTTGAATTATAAGTGGTGTAACTAACACGACTTTCTTTTATATATATAGATTAGTCCATTTCAAATAATTTGAAATAATTTTATAATCCAACAACACTGTATTTGAAATGTTGCCATGAACAAATATTTTAATTACTAATTTCGAAACAATTTTATAGACGGAGAGAGAGAGAGTGGATCTAGGTAGATAATTATTGTTTATAAACAAGCACAAACAATCTTATAGAAACATTTTGTAGATTAAGAATATTATTTATTTATTTATATATTTATATTTAATATATTTTCCCATATCTTATATCATGGGATCATTCAAAAAGGTATGACCAAACCTCTGTACAGCCAGCAACGCATATTTATTTATATATTTATACATACGCATATATATATATATATATTAGCTGTCCATTGAACGACAGACGGCTTTAAAGATTTCCTGCTACCGTATATAGTTTAAAGTCAACCTTACAACGTACATCTCTGACTTTATTTATTAAATGCCAAATGAAGAATTCATACTTCGTAAATAATAATAATTAAGTGTGTCTTCTTCACTTAAATTTAGAATTGGCAAAAGGCATCTTATAAAATGAACACCTCGTAAGTGTAAAGCGAATTTCTATTTATTTAAACTCCGTTTAGATAAGATTCGATTTTGTTCTAACCAAATCGATCATTTTGTATAAGGGTCTTTTTCGGGGTCCATAATAATTATTACTCTTCTGACATATCGGTTATCCAGCACTGGGTAAGATCATCGTGTCATTTCAACTCTCAGATATTGTAATATTTAGGTGCATTAATATTTATTTTCTTAGTGCAATGCTACATTACTACTGAAGTGGTAGAAATAGTAGTAAATTAAAATATTTGTATGGCAACATTAATTGTTTATTGACATGACGAATGACAGACGGCGGGGTCAGCGGGGTCTTGTTCGATGGCAGCTCGATTGGTACAATTTAGACGAATTAAATGACTCGTTAGAAAGATTATTTCCGCTCTTATCCGATAACGAAGTGAAAATGTGTTTTATAAATACTGTTTAAGCTGTTTACGCACGCTTCTTACGTGCGTATTGTGTTATTAAGATGTATGTTCATTACACCGTAGGAGCCATTTTTATTGTATTTATTTTGTGCGTTCATTGTGATAATGTAGCCAACGACAACGAAATCAAGGAGATTTACGGTAAGTTAGTAGTTAATTTTGTTATTTTTTAAGTTTTTGATGTGAGGTATGGGACATATTGTTGTTTTTTGGTATCACGCCTATTCGTAGTATACCGCCCACGAACACATCGCGAGTTTTAACTGTAGGCTTCTTCAAGACGTTGCCAAAATTGAGTTTATTTTTTCACTGTTCTGTTTATAATTACTGTGTAAACTTCCTGTTTGGTCGTCTGGTCAATTGTTCTCGCCTGTGAGATGCCCACATGTGCATTGTTATCATACTGTATTAAATCCGATGCACTTCGACCAGACAATGGATTCTTTCGACGTCTAAAACCGCTTTTTTGAGTTAAAAACGCGTGATTCATGTGTGTAAATTGCATTATTCATCAAACTATGAATTTCTTATTAGAATAACATTCCAATAAAAAATACCATAACCTTTAGTAAAGACTACGAAACGTAAAAATCTTTGTTCTTAAGTACATAGTTATTATAAATAACTGTTCATAATGGTGTCTTCATAATTTTAAACCAACCAGAAACTTGGTACATGTTTGTATATCTTATGAACACACATATGTTTAAGTCATGAAAATTAGCTAGTACTTATCAGTTCATTGTTTATATTATTTCCTTAACAGTTATAGGAGAAACAGAGGAAGATTATAACTTTGATAGTTTACTTCTGATACAATTGATAATAGAATGCACCCAGTTTTATGTAGGAAAAGGTTATTTTCATGAACAATAATATTCTTCTGCCTCTGTTGCCTCGTTGGCCGAGTGGTCGCAAGTGCGACTGCCGGGCAAGGGGTCTCGGGTTCGATTCCCGGGTTGGGCAAAGTATTACTGGGTTTTTGAAAAATTCTCAGTAATAGCACGGAGTCTGGAAATGTGCCCGGTATATGGCAATAGGCTCACCCCCTATTACATGGGACTCATAACATAAATAGTGAAAAGTGGGTGTTACTTCTGTGTGCACCTCTGCCTACCCTTTCGGGGATAAAAGGCATGATGTTATGTTATGTTATGATGTTATGTAATAATATTCTTCTATATTATTATCAGATCTTTTAGGATTACCTCATATCAAATTTAAAGAATTTCATAAATAATTTACAACATGATGGCTTTAAAACTAGAATGATGCAAATAAGTCAAAACTTGGTTTTATCTCACACACTAGATGCTTTGGTTTCTCTTAAAACCTTTCTTTTTATGCTGGTAAACGAGTAGGTGGATCACCTGACGGTAAGAGGTGTTACAAGTGTGTTACCGGCCTTCTGGGGATTTGAGGATTGTTGGGGATTCAGCAATTGGGGAAATTGCCTACTCAATAGTAATACATAACTTTTTGCAAAATGTGTGCAACCATTACAAGTCTTGTAAACAGTAGAAACCAAACGTTGATAACCATACTAAGACATTTTTGTCAAAAAAAGATACCTATTTCAGAAATTCGGGAATAACAGGTCTTTCTAAAATAATTTAATCCAAAGATTTTACTACAGTAATACGAGTAGAGAATGCTTATTCTTAGTTGTAAAGATATGTATCTTTCAAAGGAGATCATATACAAAAGTTTTTATTAATAATCCTTCATCCTTCGACCTACCAACAGGATACTGATTTAAGATAATCTTTAAATAGCACCATTTACTCTGAACCACAACAGGGTTTCACAAATTAATTGATCATACCTGTATTATAAAATATATTTTACAATTTTACGACTAAAATTGGTATTAATTGCGAATAATGAACTAACATGTAATCATAAAATGTTTGGCAAATAATTATTTTTTGTTTTATTGGTTAATTAACTCATTAAACTGTCAAATACCAAGCGGTCACCGGTGACCGCAACCTATTGTTCTATAATTGTGTCTGCAAAACCGGTATTCGACGAGTTAATTAGTGTTACACATAAAATGGATTGTTTCCTTGTTCATACAAGTAGTACAAGTTTTTTATTGGTATTATTTTTATTTTGTATTTATAAGGTAAATCGTTATTTGTTGACCACAAATTATTAGTTACTTGAAATATAATTACTAGAGATTTCCTTTTACAAGATAGGTAATGGATAAGTAGTAATTGTCATTGATCATCAATGTTTTTATAAATACCATTTTTCACACATCATCAAACATTTTTTTTTGTATTTTATATTGTATTTGCAGTTGATCCAATACTTGTTTTCTATTCAATACATACGGTTTACACACGCGTCAAAAACCCATCAAAAAGTTCAATTGTGCCAATTCGGTTATCAACTCTTATACCTTTTTTATGCTCGCCCCAGTGCGTTTCGCGTTTCCATAAAAAGATCGCGTGCGCTTCGGGGTCGTCGAGTATTGTGTGTCGGCGTGCGCTAGCGCGCGCGCCGTCATCGACTCTCAACAAAGAAGCTGGGCTCGCTGCCATCGCAGCGGTAAGTCCCCTCTTTGAGGAGTGGCTTGAGAGACGCTACGGCGTCCTCACCTACCGCCTGACGCAGGTCCTCACCGGACATGGAAGTTTCGGGAGGTACCTGTGTCTGATGGGGCGGGAGGAAACGCCCGGGTGTCATCACTGCGAGGACCGCCCTGAGGACACGGTGGAACACACGGTGGGAGAATGCCCTTCGTGGGCTGAGCACCGCCGTGTCCTCAGGGAAGTGATCGGCGATGGCGACCTCTCGCGTCCGGGCCTAGTGCAGGCCATGATGCGGAGCGAGGGGGATTGGGATGCCGTCTCCTCCTTTTGCGAAGCAGTCATGCTAGCTAAGGAGGAGGCGGGACGCGTGAGGCAGCGAAGCGCTGCCTCCTCGCAACCCAGCCATCGCGAAGGACACACCGGGCGTCGGGGATCGCGGGACGATCTCCGGCCACCGTAAGCGCGGGCCTGCGGACGGCGAGCATGGGTGGCTCCCCGTCCGACCAGAAACAGACCCGAGCGTACGGCGCGTCGCGTTCCGCGCGCGCCTCAAAGAGCCATCAGACCACCACAGATGGGGCCCAATAGGGCCGATGCCGATTCGGAGTCGCGGAGAACCTAACGGGTAACCGGGGCTCCGGCTCGACGTGCAGGAGAAGGAACGGGGTGGTTTTTAGTCAGTAAGAGTCTGACACTCCCTCCCGCCTCACCCAGGCGGGGGCAGTCATTCGATGATTTTCCCCCCTTAAAAAAAAAAAAAAATACCTTTTTTATCTTTCCCGGCGGACGCGAGGGCTAATCTCGTCGCTCAAATATTGTTCCTACAAAACGAACATTAGCCTACATTGTGGTTATAACTATGCCGTACCTATGCATATTTTAAGATCAGCACGCATACACGTCGCATATGTTTTCTTCGTTGGCAGAAACATGTCTTGTTTTTAAGGGGTGAAAATCATCAATCTGGGTGAGGCGGGAGGCAGTGTCAGACTCTTACTGACTAAAAACCTCCTCAAAGGATCTCCTGTTTTTTTTATGAAAATATGCTAAAAGGACCTTAACAAAATATGTTAAAACCCAAATTCTAAAACATAAACTTGCCGTTGTTTCTACGAGCTTATACTTCCGTGTATTTTTATGGAATTTCATGCTACGGTTGGGCCAGTCTAGACCGTATTTGCATTCGATTTAGGTCATCTTTATAATGAGGTTTTGTGGCCATACAAATGCATACCGAACTACACTTCTTTAAATAGAGTAGTGTTTGTTATCCTGTTCAGGCTCTAGGATATTGATACTTTTAAATGATAAGGATTTAAACCAATAAATAGACATAAGGAAAGAAATACACGTGTAAAACAATGAAGAATCCTTACGACAAACAAACACAACATCATTTGCATTTATAACTTAGATTCGTCATAACTACTCAAAAGCTACATCACAGTTAAAAAACTTCATCGTCATAGACCCGTATATAATGTAGGTCTTATGTGGTTTTATAACAGTACATAGTAACTGCCAACCGCAGATCGATACATATCAGTATTACAAACATTCTGTGTACCCATAAATAATTCTATTGTACACCATAACCAACGGATTTTGAATAAATCAATACAGAATAAACCACAGCTGGAATTATCTATGTTCAACGTGATCTATCCTGACTTGCAATGTGGTTTCCTTTTGTGGATTAAGTCTTAATTTGTGCCTGCGTGTGACAATTGATTTTCACTATAATAAGTCTAAAATTGGAAGCTGAATCGAAGTCCTAGAGATCGCAGATACGCTCACTGCCTGTTATCGGCTGAATTGATTAACAGAACTCAGTCCATTATATCTGGTTTGAACTGAGATTGGTTATTAATTTCAACCGTAAGAGATCCTGTCCGAGCTCTATCTTTTAGATAATACCTACAGCAAAGCACTTATAGATTTCATAATCAAGAATTACGTCCGATTTTGGGTTTTACCGAAACTTTTTGTCTCTTTTGTGGTTTGTGCAGTTTGCTACAATCACTAAAAGCTAAAAGATATAACAAATATTGTTCCTCGTCTTTACAATAGATCTTTAATAATTCTCAGTATTGCCTCTAAAAATGAGACATCGTCCTCTCTACCAGGTAGGTCATTGCCCTCCGTAAATCTGCCATTACATAACGTAGGTAATCCAAGTTATCGAGTGTAACTAATGAAACTTTTTGCTACTTTGTTACGCATAGAATTTACTAAAGAATACTGAAGATTTTATGATGAGTTTGTTTTCCAATTTAAAACAATGAATGTCAATTTCATCGCTTTCAAATTAGATATTTTGTGTCTTCTTCAGTTTTTGACAGTAGGTAGAATAAAGTTGAAGACAGCGTTACAGTTAAACCGAGGAAAAGTTACTGTAAAATAATTATAAAAGACAATGAATATAATATCGTGACCGGACATGCATGTTACGAGATCATCAGCAAATACTACAACTATACAATATTAATATTATGCTAGAAGACAATACTTATAAATAAATAAGGTTATAATATAGCCTTAAAAGGTACGTATATCCACTGAGGTCCATCGACGGTGCATGATTCCCGTATGCCAGTGAGTCACCGGCTTAATAGATTTGACCTTACTTCACAGACCCATGCTAAGGGGCCGTCTTCACTGACGGACAAATATTATATTTATTTACCTTTGAAATATATCGAAAGTTTTGGTCATTTAATTGAACTTTTATCTGAAAAAAATAAAAGTCGCGAGAAAACAGTACACGACTTGACATTTCGAAGTAATACGTCAGAATTTAATAGACAAATACACATAGACTACTTACACGAGAGTATTAATTCTTATAGGTCCTTTGAAAATGTCAACCTTCACGGCGTGGGCCGTGACATTGTCTATAAATAATGCCATTACGTGTTCTTTCAAACTTTATTTATTTACATGTTCCCAAATAACCCACGTTAAAACCAGACAATACAGTAACTAGTGAGATCCGTAATTTTCTGATGAAACTTCACGTTTCGTCAACTATTTGCGTTTAGGATCCATTTAGCACAGACCAAAAACACGAATTTTTAAAATGTAGTGTTCCTATTTTATTTTATCTTAGTTAACTATTACGGTTATTTATTTACGTAGCTATCATATCCACTATTTTCCATGTTTTATTACAATTTATCTGTCTCATACTGAATTTTTGGATGGTATGGAGTGATAAGAATGTTTGCATACTTGGTAGTTTTTGTGATTTGTGGCCCTGAACGCAGCTACTGAGCACTGTTCAGGGTTAAGCAAATTTTCATATCAGTTAGGATCTTTATTAACTTGAATTCGTTTAACGTTTTGCTTGTTACATATTATACATTTATTCATACATCGCTTGCTCACCACTTTGCATGTAATCATTGCAATATACGTTAAAAAACGTTAACGCTTCGCAAGGATTTGTTCACGATCGCAATGATAACACTTATATCTAGTTCAATTTGTAATTTGCATAAACACAACACTTATACAGCAGATCTATTGAAACTGACCAAAAAGTGCAAAAAAAACAGTCTTGTCTGTCCAAGCCTTAAGTGTGTAAAACTCCAAGCGATCTAAAAACCAGTCCTAAGCTAAGGCATTGTTCATTATGAGACTGTTGGAAATAACAGCCTATGTCCATCCATGTTACAAGCACTCGAGTCGTTTTAGAATAAATTTAGTGTTTCGCATTATTTTGTTTCTACATTTTCGTCTTTAACGGGACTAGAACCGTGTTCTAAATTGGTCCTCATGTCTAAACTAAGCCTTAGAATGTATTTCGAGAGATCGACAACTTTAAATAATGTTGTTTGTGGTTTTAATGTATTCAAATTTTGGTATTTCCGGCGTATAGATTCTGTTTCGAACTTCCAACACCCAAATGAAAATAGTACCTACCTAAGAGTAGTGCAGTTTTAACAGTTTCCTTTTCCGATGTTTGTTTATTTTCTTGCTAATGGCAGTTAGACAGAGCCATTAATTGTTATCAAAAATCAACTGAGATTTACACCAAAACACTAAAGAGATAAGATTATTGTTATTGTCCGTCTTAAGTGCCCCTTTTTTCGAAAGGCTAAACAAAGATTTTGTCCACTTTTGTCCACTTTTTATGATTGTGTTATTTCATGTAAAAGGATGTCACACTCGGTGTCCAAGACGCAAGATTCAAGACGCTATAAATCAACTCTATTTTTTTCAAGATTTGATTTAAACCATACAGAGCATGTTTTATTAGATACATCTGTTGTTTGCAAATCCAGGAAATGCCTACATTGTAAAATCTAGCCTGCAGGAGACCGGTGTTGACCTACCACAAACTATCGTTACTGTTTTCTGAGAAACAACTGTTCATCTAACTTCCTAAGATTACATTAGAAACGGTCTTTTGTTGGAAGTTTTCCATTGTTTGCAAATCATGCGTAAATGATTGATTAACCAGTTAATTGTAATGAAGGCAGGGGAAATTAACTAAAGAAAATTCGTCCCTCTTTCGCAAGAGTTTGGGCAATTTAAGATTTTTGATGTGATTTTTGTTTTGTTTTCTTGAGATTTCTAAATAGTCTCTGTAATTGAGATGTCATGTTCC
This sequence comes from Spodoptera picta, assembly GCA_038387885.1. Taxonomy (NCBI): domain Eukaryota; kingdom Metazoa; phylum Arthropoda; class Insecta; order Lepidoptera; family Noctuidae; genus Spodoptera; species Spodoptera picta. The sequence goes on from JAZHFQ010000725.1 coordinate 4,472,532, forward strand.
ACTTTAGTTTTACGTATGGTGTCTGTCTCATCGTATTTTTATCTGTATGAGATCATAATATTATCTACTTGAATGTGGAAGCTTATCGCACAATGACTTTACTGACAGTTACTGGCTAGAAGTATGTTAGTTATACGGCTTAAATATGTTCTATTTATTTACGTTATGTACTAAATAAATGGAATCTAAGTATGGTTAGTATTGTAATATGCACCAAGAAGAAATGAAACACTTCTGGAGTTTCTTTGGCTACTGTATTCCTGGAAGTTAATAACGTTTTAAGTACTTGGTCTGAGAATAGATGTGTACTATATTTACCTTGCAGTTACCAAATTTAAAGCAGATTTACTGAAACTTGTTGCCTTGTCGATGTCGATGCAAAGCTATTGCGCACGCCCTTTGCTCTTTTTGTATTTTATTTGTTTAGTCACAGATTGTTTGTACGTAATTCCCTTTACACCAACTTTTGCCCAATCGTTGTGGAAATGTGGTGTCATCGTCCGTTTGATGTAGAAACTTTTTCCATCATTTTGTACAATTGGAGTATTTTTTTCTTCTGTAAAGTTCATTGTGGACCCCAAATTAGAAAGGGAAATTGGAAAAAGAACAGTGTCAAAAATATTTTGGTCGGAATGAAAATAAATCTGTAAATATAAATAAAAATGTCTTCTTCAGATTGGGACGCGTACGCAATTATTTGGGGACGTGTTTGATACATATTAAACAGACTGCTCAGATATATGTATTTGTGTATTAGAATAAGATAATAAACTTAACTACGGAGAATTTAGGTATTCGTGTCGTTCTTAGAAGTCGAATAGATGTACAAATAAGAATAACTTCGCTCTCTGAAAGAGCACATATCTAATATTATTATTATTCGTTAGGTGATACTGAAGATAGCAAAATACAGCGTTCATTTTCACCAAAAGGCGGGTTTATTAATAGTACTCGCAGTTCTCTGGGAATCCTGTGTCTTGTAGAGAGCTGTTGCCTTTATGGCCCTTTCGTCTGGTCATGGACCAATGAAGGAGGCATGATAAAGTGCTCTATTTTGCAAAGATTAGTGATTGAATAGGTCTAAATTGTACCTGTCTCTAATAGAGACGTTTTCGGATACTATTACGATGTAGACTGAGACAATCCTAATTTATGGTGTTTAAGGGGCAACAGTCAACTTCTTGATCTGAAAATTTCTATTAAATTCTGTAAAATATTGGCCTTTCGTGTTTAAACTCATCTATAGGCGTGAAACGTAAAAATAACTTCAATTTGTGTTCCGGAATATGGCGGAAGGGGCTCACCATTGAGATACCTTCACGCTTTGTTTAATATTCATGCACAGGGAAAATTGGCTTTATTCCGAAATGTCCAGTTTTGTAAGAATTTATTGGTCCAACCCAAAGGTCTTGCCAATGCTTGACTTGTCTTTGCCGTTCCACGTTCGGATGCTAAACATGGGATCTTGCGTCGTATAAAATATGGGATATTTGAATATTTTTACTAATAACTGCATGGAATTATGTTATGTCTCATTGGTTACTAGCGGAAGTATCATACACTTCTCTTATGAAAAAAAAAAGAAGCGTGATACGATGTTATGTGAATCCAATGATTAGGAAAGTTATAGAGAATAGTTGTTCGTCATCTTGCGTGCAACAGAATAGTAATTCAATGACTGCTTAGTAGTGCTTAGCCATATATCAGTAAGCTGTCATTATGGCAATATGTGAGGCTGAATTTAGACGCTCACTTTCAACAGTAATATCATGTTGAATTATAGCATTTATAGCCGTTAATGCAGTCGTTTAAGAAACGAAAGTTTAGTTCTAAAGACGTAAAAGTTGTGGAAAGTTTAAGAACGTTTTGTGAAAAGGGTTGAGCTTCGTTCACTTTTAAGGATGAACTTCCGAAGACGTCCTCGCAATCAGGGCCGTCTTAGACTTCCCTGGCCCGCAATAAATGCAGGGCCCTTTTGAAAAGTTCGGCAGGGCCGTTTTGTTTTTTTTCAACATTGCCCCACACCAAGATTTTTCTGTATCGTGGTTGCATTTACAAACATACAAGTTCAGCAAGTTCACATACACGTGACACCCAGACTCTAACCAACGATTTGTGAAGCAAACAAAGATTCGAACCTGCTACAAGTTGCGTGGCAGCCGGACGGCGCATAACGTGTAGCGGGTGCGTCCGTCGTAAAAATTATCGGTCTTTCGGGGCTCCCTGAGGATGGTGGCCCTGGGCTCGGGCCCCGAGTGCTCTTATGGTAAAGAAAAGACGGTACTGCTCACAATGCTGTGAAATGTCTGAAGTTGTGTTTTCTATTTTCTTTTGTGGCCATGATAGTTAGGAAACGATTCCATTAAAACATGTTCTAAAATGTTGCTTTACTATGTACCTATCAACAATACCGCAGTCATTAGAAGTTGCGTTTTAGCGTTGACGAGACTTCCAGATGTGTTTATAGCACCACTCTCACTATAAACCGCTGTTCACAGCTCATTATAATGTACTTTCGTTGGTATAAAAACTATAAATACTATCTACTCGTAGTTTTATAACCCATAAAAGCAATGTTATTGTGTTATACAATGGGACACTGACCTCCATACTATACTATTGTTTCAATACCAACGTAACACTTTAATTGTCGCACCTAGTATCAAGTTTTCATTCATTTTCAACTACGCGATCGATGTTGTGCAAAAATGGTTTGTATTTTATTTGTTGCAGATTTTAGAATTGATTGTAGTGTTTGGAGTTTTCTGATGGGCCTGCCTCGACGATCGTTAACACAGTTACCGCGATGCTCAATGTTGTTTGCCTTTGTAATTAAGGACGGTGCTACTTTGAGAGTGAGAATTTTGGGTCGGGAGACCATTGCACTTCAATTTGGACCATACGCTTTGTAGATTTAGGGCTAAAAGTATGTTTTAGTGAATAAATGAGTTTGTGCTATACACGTTACAATAAAATGCGCGCAATATGAAACTGAGTTGTACAATGTCGAAGTAGTAGGTTCCTACTTGATTGCGTTTCAAACACATCATGCATAATTAATAGTTGATCGTGCCTTGTGTATATTCTACACTTCAAGTCTCTTGGGTCATGCAACGCCCTTCCTTTTCCTTGTTGATTCAAAGGATCATGGGTGAAATTCTTTGGTTCCTTCCGTATTTTTTGCTTCTATACGGCAATTGGCAATGCATCAAAACGTTTTTGCTATGTTTGCACGCCCTAATTTGCCACTGCACATGAGTCAAGTGACGTCATAATCGCTACATTGTGAGGTTTATCCGATAAATTGTACAAAATGGCAGACTTGGGAGTCTAATATTCGGTCCGATAATAATAAATAAGTTTCAATCGTCACTTCTGCTTTCGTATTGTGATAGTTCTCGTTCAGTTGTATCGGTGCCACCAAGTGACAATCAATTATGAAGTGACTGTCTAGCAGGATGCGGGATACTCGGCTCACAACTGTTGAAGTTGCCACACACTGACTTTGGTTCTGGAAAGAAATAGGACATAAGTTATAACCTAATAGATGAATTCATGGGTACTAATGTTGTTTGTATGTTTTAGAATATGGGGTATTCCTTACACTTTTTCTTATTTTAAGAATTTCCTTTCTATCTATGCTGAACATATGAGTAATATTTTTCTAACGTTTAACCTGGCGTCATGATACGCCTTTTGATTTTAGGATTAAAAAAAACAACTTTTGTTGACTGGAAAAACTAATGTTTGTTGTGATTTCAATGCGAATTATAATACTTACTCAATCTAGATGATTGAACGCTGTAGAGTGGTTAGTCTCAGTACCATTGAGCCGGAATGAGATCGTGGTAGATTTCTCTTATACACATGTTTGGAGTGGAGCATATTGGCCTGATGTAAGCGCTGACTTTGTAACAGACGGTAAATCTTACTGCGGAAGAATTTGTACTTCCCGGAATACTGAAATCGTATAATCTTCTAATAGACTCGTTTTGTATGGAGGAACTGTGTTGATTCTGGATTTTTAACCTGCAAAACGGATGCTTTGTGAGTGTGAATGGCTTCGGAAGGACGTGTAGTGCCTATCAATCTCGATTTAATGCGTTTTTATAAGTTTCTTGGTCAGGTCCCGTTACCGTTGCAGGGGGTGAAAGTAGGTTGTAAAATATTATCGCCGTTAGGTCGCCTTACGATCTTACGAGAGGTCGAGTCCTGAATGGATATAACCACGATCTCCTATCAAAACAACCATTTACAAGGGCCCCCAAAAAATCTTAAACCGATTATGAAACCAATACGGCCTACACGTAATAGGAAAAACAATAATAGCTCGTTTGATTAAATGGGCTCTGTACACGGAATACCCGTCACGTATATTCAATTTGCGATGGAAGTAAAAATATTTAATTGTTCGCTTCCAAGCCTTGGCAGCCTAATACCTTTTGGTGAAACCTCGCGTCCTACGTTTTCACTCTGAAAGCTTAATCACCCCATTGTAATTAAATTTGTAAAGAAACGTGCGTCATCATCCTGTTTTTCATCGAAGGGTCATTTATGAGTGGATCTTTTATAACCCTTTTCCACATTTTCAATTGAAATAAACAAGGTAAACATGTTCCACCAAAACATCAATTTTACAACTAAATCCAGAGCACGGTCCATCCAAGACCATAGACGTTTGAAAACAAAAATTATAAAGATTGTTTTCGATTAATTCTAAATGTTAGATAGATGGCTGAAATAGCTCTAATCTAGATCAAAATACTATAACTTAACTCGTCGAGTACCGGTTTTGTAGACACAATTATAGAACAATAGGTTGCGGTCACCGGTGACCGCTTGGTATTTGACAGTTTAAACTCTAGTAAGTAAATCCCCAAAATTCTAGCGACGTAAAATCCCCAATGGTCATTCATGATTATCATCATGTTCCTAAGATTTCTAGCTATTTGCTGAAACGGAACTAGTGCTTTAAACGGTCTTAAGCACTTTTTATATTCTATGGTTTTTACGCGCGCAGGCGCAGCTAATCTAGTAACGGTTTTTTATCTACGTTCTAGTTATATCACAGTTACGGAAGAGTTTTCTTTTTTATTTTACATAATAATATGTATTACATTATTCCACGAAAGTAGTTGTAAGGCGTAAAAAGAAATTCAGTTAGTAATTTCACTTTTATACCGCGTTCATTGTTTTAACTTTGAACAGAGCAGTTTATTGTTGGACTTAATAGTCTAAGATCCGGCCTTGAACGACCTTCACCGAGATGCTTATTTGATGAAACATATTTTATATTCAATTTAATATGTCAATAATTATATTCCGTATGGGTTGCCTAATAAATTTCAGTCCAGAACATGACTAATTAATAATTTAAAAAATATTTTTTTTCAAATGTTTCACCGGTTTGACTATTAAACAAATTCCATTTCAATCGAAAGTATGAAGCCCATAGAATATGGAAACGTTAGGTTGCCTATTGTATTCCAGTCATAACTCTCGGGTTGCCAGGTCTAAACAAGTAAATTTATAGTAGGATTTTGGAACGGTCTGATAATTTAATCAAATTTAATTCAAAATAAAGATTATTTAATTATGAACACGGTAAAATAGGGTTGCCTGCGAAAAATCAGTCCTGAATTAGGGTTGTCGAATTTTAAAAAGTGAAATATTGCCGCGAGTGAATAGGTAAGACTGAGAGGTTCCAAGCAACCGTTCCGTGCGTTAGAAGAGGACAGAGCATAACAGCTGCTTTTTAATGCTGCTGCTGCTATTTATGTGTCATTAACAGAAGTTGCTGATATTTTCATTGAATATAAAATAAAAATAGTTCAAGAATTTATAGCTTGTATGTATGGGATTAAGAATTGCACTAATGTGAATAATGCAAGATATCGCATTATTATGAAACATTACTCTGCTAAAGAAGACAGTGAGCAGTTTCTAAAAAAAACACCTCCGGGTGGGTCTCGGAGGGGTTACCATCGGCGTCGAGACGACGATGAATTCGCAAGCAACCCTATTTTACCGTGTTCATAATTAAATAATCTTTATTTTGAATTAAATTTGATTAAATTATCAGACCGTTGCAAAATCCTACTATAAATTTACCTGTTTAGACCTGGCAACCCGTGAGTTATAATAATAATAATAATAATAATTAAAGAAATTAATAAAAGAATAGGGCGCTTATGTGTGCTTTAGATGCGGAGTTATCAAATTATTTTGATACCAGCGAAGATCTTCTCGATACTCATTCAATTCTGTACTGTGGAGCAAGAGCAGCATGTCGTGTGGCACATGTCAAACTAATCAAAAAAGACAATAATGTCACGCGGCAGAAACTAGCTGTACCAGGTTGGCAGTGCAGGATTGAACGACGTATCGATGAAGCTAGAACACTCATTGCCAAATTGGTCTGTTTCAGGGAGGGCAACACGCGCCCAAGAGTTATGCGCTTCGTGAGGCGGGCGTTCTCGGGGACTGATATTATGCCCCAGGATTACGTTTCACACATTACGGAGCGTGTTGACTTCCTGAAACAGAAGATTTATGCATGGGCGAACCGTATTAGACGGTATAAGAAGAGAGTGAAACGATACACCCAGAATCGCACATTCCAAAGGGATCAAAGGTGGATGTATAGAACTTGGGAGCAAAAAGAACAGACTAGGACTGATGCGTGCTTACCAAATGTTGATGCTATGAATTCGTTCTGGCGCAGCATTTGGTCGGCACCTGTTAGTCACATCGAAGGGGATTGGATTGAGGCGGTCGAGGAAAAATGCGAACTGATACCAGAAATGGAACCAATTTTTATTACATCAGAAGATGTATCCAAAGCAGCCAATCCGTTGGCCAATTGGAAAGCTCCAGGCCCGGATGGGCTGCATAATTTTTGGATAAGATGGTTTATCAGTTCGCATAGTTGCTTGGCATCTCAATTCCAGTCAGCTTTGGAGTCTGGATCTTTGCCCCAATTCTTTACGACAGGGTTAACCCACCTGCTCCATAAATCTGGAAGTACCACGGAACCCAAAAACTATTTACAAACTTCTTACATCCATTTTGAGAGCAAAGCTCAATAAACATATTGAAGACAATAATATCATGTCTGCCTCTCAAAATGGATGTAGGAATGGATCCCGTGGTACTAAGGAGCTGCTCCTCATTGACATGTCCATTTGCCAACAGGTCCGTTGATCACAAGAATTTGTCCACATGCTGGATAGATTATAAGAAGGCCTATGACTCCGTGCCACATACATGGCTCATGAGGGTGCTGGAGCTATACAAAGTTGATACAGCTCTACGTACCTTCCTGATGTCGTGTATGAGACAATGGAGAACAGTTCTTCGCTATCCAGGATGTGGACAGATCTGTGGGAACGATGAACCCATTAGGATTGAGCGGGGTATATTTCAGGGTGATAGTTTGAGTCCATTATGGTTTTGCTTAGCCCTGAATCCTCTAAGCACTTTGTTGGAGGGCTCGGGGTTAGGATATAGGTTGAGAAGAGGGGGACAAATTATATCCCACCTACTTTACATGGATGACTTAAAGCTATTTGCCCCAAACAACTTGCAGCTAATGAGGTTACTGAATGTTACTGAAACGTTCAGTAATGCCATTAGGATGGAATTTGGTGTGGACAAATGTGCAGTTCTGCATGTAAAGAGGGGGGAAATTGTGGAATCAGATGGGACACAGAACTCTGATTCTACAAGCTTCAGACCCCTTTCCTCAACCGAAACCTATAAGTACCTGGGTATGTCAGAAGCGTTAGGCATCGATATGACTGTCATGAAGCAACGACGGAACGTTTCTTTGACCGTCTGAAAAAAGTACTTAATAGTCTTTTATCAGGCGGCAACAAGGTGCGCGCCTACAACGGTTGGGTCATGCCAGTACTCATGTACTCTTTTGGCATACTCAAGTGGACTCAAACGGAACTGGACACCCTGGATAGAAAAGTTCGTTCATTGCTGACTGAACATCGAATGCATCACCCACGATCGTCTATAATGAGACTGTACATTCCGCGTAAATGTGGGGGGCGAGGCTTTTTAAATGCAAAAACTCTCCACAATAGTGAAGTGTGCAGTCTCCGAAAGTATTTTTTGAAAATGGACGTGGGGATGCATAGAGATGTTGTCGCTGTGGACAAAGGGCTTACTCCGCTCTCCTTGGCTAACGAGAACTGGAGAGAACCTATAATACTAAGCACTAATGATCGCAGGAATGTGTGGCAAAGTAAGGAGTTGCACGGACGCTACTATCGAGCCTTACATGGGCCAAATACGGATTTCTTAGCGTCCGTATCCTGGCTACGTTTCAGTAACTTATTTGGAGAAACGGAAGGTTTTGTCTGTGCAATTATGGACGAAGTTATGATGACGAACAATTATCGAAAATATATTATAAAGGATGGAACTGTTGACATTTGTCGGGCATGTCATCATCCCGGGGAATCCATCCGGCATATAATTTCGGGTTGTTCTCACTTAGCTAATGGAGAATACTTGCATAGACATAATCTTGTAGCCAGGATTATTCATCAACAACTTGCTTTGAAATATAAACTCGTAGAATCTGAAGTGCCGTATTATAAGTATCTGCCTGACCCAGTTCTTGAAAATGGAGATGTCACACTGTATTGGGATCGAACTATCATCACAGACAGGACAATTGTTGCAAACAAACCTGACATTGTGGTGATAGATCGACCAAGCCGTCGCACAATGATAGTTGATATAACAATCCCACATGACGAGAATCTAGTGAAAGCTGAAAAAGATAAAGCAAGTAAATATCTTGATTTAGCTCATGAGATTGTCGACATGTGGGATGTGGATTCAGCAGTCATTGTGCCGATAGTCGTATCTGCCAATGGCCTCATTGCTAAAAGCCTCGACCAACATCTGAGTAGGCTAGCGTTAGATGGTTGGGTCAAGGGCCTGATGCAGAAAGCAGTACTTCTGGACACGGCGCGTATTGTTCGGAAATTCCTTTCTCTGGAGCCCTGACCACCGGTAGCTTGGATTTCTCCCGTTACCGGTGGGCTACTGCTTTTTATATTTTTAAATGTTTTTTTTTTACATATAATGAAATATTTAAAAATATTTAAATCAAGTATAAAAATAAATAAAGGGAATAATAATTAAATTTATTGCAGAATAATTGCTTCCATAATTTGTTAGTAATAATGTTCTTAGCCTATGTTAGTAATAGCATACTTAATTAAAAATGAAATAAAACAACACAAATTAAATGTATCAGACATTCGCTTTAGCGTGTAGGCCTATACAGTGCGCCATTAGTACAGAGTCCCATCGGACTGCGCACGCGGTCAGGATGGCGCTGGGGCTGCCGCGCACCCGCGCCATTAAAGACGCACTTCGCTTGCGTATGATGGCGTGAAAGCCGTCCACGCGCGCCTCCGCGAACATACCACTGGCGCTACAGTACCGCGGCAGCCCCATCAGCACCCTGAACGCATTATTGTATTGCACACGCAGCGCGTTGTATGTTCTCTGCGTATGTTTGGTCCACAGGCTGCATGTGTAAAAGGTCTGGCAGAAAGCTCTAAACAGTGTGACCTTCACTTGTTCAGTACACCGTGCGAATCTGCGAACCAACATGTTACAGCGAACAGACAACGCCCTGCGTTCCCTCTCCACATCCATATCATCCTTAAGGTCCTCGGTGACCCAGTGGCCCAGATATTTGAAGTGAGTGACTTGGTTCAATGGTGTGCCATAGAGTTTGATTGGAGATACCACAGTAACCTCTTTTTTAGGTGCTTTAAATACCATAATCTCACTTTTTTTTACATTGTATTTGAGCCCATGGGCCCCCGCATACTCTTCACAAATACTGAGTAGCTTACGCAACGCACCGATTGAGGGGCTGAGCAACACCATGTCATCCGCGTAGCTTATATTATTTACGCAAATTCCGTCTATGTGACACCCGATGCCGGTGCCGCTCAGCTCACCAATCAGGCGGTCCATGTATAAATTAAACAACTTCGGTGAGGTCAACCCCCCCTGCCGCACCCCACACTCTAACTTATATTCCTCAGACTTAGTAGCCGCCCACCTAACAGCATTATTCTGATTATTGTACCAGTACTTGAATATAGATATAATTTCAGGGGGTAGACTAGTGTCTTGGTACATTTTAGTCCACAGCAGTTCGTATGAGACCAAGTCGAATGCCCCGGACAGGTCCAGGAAACATGCGTATACTATACATGCGTTATGACTGGAATACAATAGGCAACCTAACGTTTCCATATTCTATGGGCTTCATACTTTCGATTGAAATGGAATTTGTTTAATAGTCAAACCGGTGAAACATTTGAAAAAAAATATTTTTTAAATTATTAATTAGTCATGTTCTGGACTGAAATTTATTAGATTATTAAATTGAATATAAAATATGTTTCATCAAATAAGCATCTCGGTGAAGGTCGTTCAAGGCGGGATCTCCTACTATAAGTAGATATTTTGGATCATAGATGTATAATGTATAATGGTGATGCCTCCAAACAGCCGATATAGGAGTGATTGGGAGACCTATATATAGCAGTGGATTTCTAATGGGATGATATGATGATGATTGACCGACTTCTGAATAACTGCATTCGATTCGTTTTCAACCTGCGTAGATATGATCATGTTTCTGCATACCGATTGCAATTAAAGTGGTTGCCCATACGACAGCGCAGGGAACTAAGGGCGCTAACCACTCTTTTCTCTGTTCTTGACTCGCCTCATTCGCCTCATTCGCCTCATTATCTGTCCTTACACTTCCAATATACATGCGCAAACCACAGCAAATATCTTCGCTCTTCTAATAATCGCCTCCTCCAATGTCCAACACATCGTACTAAATTTCTTCATTCCTCCTTTTTTGTTCAGTCTATTCTTCTGTGGAATGCGCTCCCTCCCGATATCAGGACAGTGCCCAGTCATTTGTCATTCAAGCGGAAGGTGCGGGAGCTACTTTTGAGGAGGTTGGCAGAATCGTAACTATCAATATACTATGTATAATTATGTTACGTCTAAGTAGTATATGTAGAGGTAATTATAATTGTGTAAGTTTATTGTTATGTCATATACATGTAAGTTTATATAGGGATTTATTTTATGTAAGTCTATACTATCCGTTTTTCTATGTATTTCTGTTGAGTCTTAAATAAGCTTGCTTCTTGCATCGACCATTGTTTTTGTCTCTCTAAAAAATAAAATAAACAAATGATTGGAACTGCCAAGGGAATCCGATATCAGAGTAAAGGAGTCTTTACTTTCTATTAGCTTTTTGATTTTTCATAAGTAAACGATTGGGTGTGGATACGAACAATAAGTCGTGGTGTCTCGGAGGTTCTCATGCATGAAGGTCGAAACCTACAAAACAGCAAGTACCAATGTGACTTTTTCTGAGTTATATGTACTTTCTAAGATTATTTAGTTTAGACACCATTAACAAACGATGACGAAAAACATCGCAAGGAAACCTAAGCCTATAATATCTAATTATAAGTTTAGAAAAAACTTGCCAAACCCCATTGAGCAACCGTGGCGATTAATGCTCAAACCTTCTTCGTGTGAGAAGGGGCTTTTGGTCAGCAGTGGCTACTTATAGGCTGTGTGTATGATGATGTAGTTGATGAAGCGTTAGGGTCATTGTCACCCACTATATTTTCTTAATATTTTCTAATATTTATAAATACTTTTGTTGATTGTAGTAGGCATTGATTGATCAATACTGATGAATTAGAAGTTCTTGTTGTTTAATAACGTTTTGAGCTGTCGACCTGCGTAGTTCCAAAATCCTAACGGATTATCGTGAGCTAAACTCATGCGAATCCTTATTATACTGAAGCCATTGTCGCTATACTAATATTGTTGAACTGAAACTTCATCAAAGTTAAGGTGTTAGATTTAATTTTGCTGGTTTTCTTTGAAAATTGAATCAGTTATTAGGTTTTCTGTGTAATGGGGTCGTATCAAACAATATTGTGTGTATTCATAGCACCCAGACTCAGAACAACTCTCCATTGATCACACAAATATTTGTTTCGTAAAGAAATAAGAGTCGTTTTTCCTTTAACACTCCCTCACATTTTTTGTAAGGTTTTACTTCTTTAACATAAGTTAACATCATATATTCAGATCACCGATACTCCGAACAACAATCTAAGGATTACACAAATAATTTGTTCTGTAAAAGAGCCGAAGTAATTGCACAATGGTTATTGGACTCGTAACTATATAAGTGAATTTTTATAATAACTATCGTGAGACGTACTAAATTAACTAAAAATCGCGGGCTACTATCGTGATTCGCCTCTCTAATCGCGGTTAGCCTGTAGTACAGTAGGCTGCACGACAACGCCGCGACCGCGTACGCTGCTCATGAGGAAGAACCCCACTGTGGTTCGAAACTAGTAGAGCTTTTCTCAGTATATTCACGTGAGTAACCCGAGATTCTTACTTAATTTATATTGGTGAACTAGCAAACCCGGCGAACTCCATTTCGCCACCAGATGGCTTCGTTTTATGTAACATTTCGTTTGGTAGATTTAGTGAATTATCTTTGCTGTAAACCTCACGGAGCCCGAGACCTTTCCAACGAATCCATGGAAATCGGTTCGTGCGTTCTGGAGTTATAGCGTCAGGAAGCAAAACCCAACTTATTTTTATATAGTAGATTTGCATAACTACTGGGATGGTGACAAAATGATACAAGTACAATTAATATTCTTGATAAACTGTCTCCTGTTCTAATAATATCTTTTTCTTACTCACAATCAACATTGTAAAGGTTGAAAGTTAGAATTTAACGATAAATTGTGTTTCACTGACGGTCCCTGTCGCGCATGCGCACTTTGGAGGATTGATTGTTTGTTTGGTTATATGCATGTATGTGTGTACGTCTTTATATGGTGTATGAGTAATGTTTTGTATATATATTGTCCTTTATAGGCTTAAGGACGAGTGTAATTATTATATTTTTATTGGTCGTATGTTGACAGTACAATGGCGCAGTCAACAAACTACCTCATTTTAACAAATGTGTATTTTTTATTAGGTTTTGAATTCTATTAAAAAAGCTATTAAGTTTAAAATCTATTAAATAAGAATGGGTAAACATAGCTTAATGTATGTGGCAATTTTAGACTTTTCATGTCAAACAAGTCCCTAAACCCTAAAGGTCAAAGTTCATTATTGCCTGTACGATAATAGGTTTTTCCCTATTACAAGAGACAAATAAAATTATTGACGTAAGTGGGTGCTCTACCTGTCATTTTAGGGGAAAACTATTTTGGCATTTTGTATTGTATTCTACGTGTAATAGAGTTAATAATCAAATAAGTGTGGTTAGGCTCGAAAAGAAATGCATTTTAACCGACGACTTCCCGAAATGGGAGGTTTTCAATTCGTCTGTATGTTTTTGACTTGTTATGATTATTGAGTGGTACGCTGTTTCATTGTTTTATTGTCAAATCTAGTCTTATCTAATCAGCTCTAGGTAATACCAATTCTGCATCTTTCTTTAATCATATTGATAGTGTAATAATATGAATGAAGGGCGCCCTAGACGGACATATAGTGACCAGATTGGCGATATTTTAAAGAAGGGCCAAATTAAAAGTACCCTTAACCGACGAGCATGCATGAAAAGATTGATGACTGTTAACCCTTAATCAAATGGATTTTTTATTACGGTACTGTCAAGTAGGAAATAATTTCCCAATATTTGAATAAGGGTTAATGAAGCGAAAGAGGTATGTAAGAATCGTAGTAATTGGCGTTCCTTAGTCTCTGCCTACCCCCATGGGAGACAGGCGTGAAGTTATGTATGTATGTAATATGAATGAATGAATGGGTCATTTGCACTATAATTTTTTTGTTATCTATTATTGTGGAAAATTACAATGTTTTTCTTTTCTTTCCAGTTCCGTCCGCTCCTCTTAACCTGACTGCAAACAATGTAACTACCGAGGAAGTCCACCTCTCATGGGCCCCGCCAGTGAACATGTCAGTGCGCACCCTTCCCAACACAGACCATGACTTCAAAAGTCAAACTTTAATACCTCACAATGATCACATAAGAAACAGAAAGCAAGAACTGCAGGGCGACGAGCCAGCCAACGACGTCCTCAGCCAGGACTCACCATCAGACTCCATAAACCCAGAACGACAGAAAGAGTTCGAATACGCATCCTACAACTGGTATAAAAACGACAAACAAAAATACAATGACGATTACTCATCTCATGTCCTTATCGATGACTATAGGAATAAAAGAGATGTAAGATCACATAGACACAGAAAGAGACGACAGGATAATGGGACTGATGAAAATTTGCACTTTGAGAAGAGTTTGGAGGTTTGGGCTAAGCATAACATAGAGCCGAAAGAGGTGGTTAAGAAGGCGTTTGCTATGAAACACAAGAATGCTACGCAAGTGGCTTATGTGTTATACTACGAACAGGGGGAACGTCGGTATGACGTGAGCATCGTCAATGGGACTCAGAAGTCAGCCGATGTGAAAAGGAAGAATGTGTTCCCCAGTGATTTGGGCATGGAAAATTATTCGAGGGCGACCAAGAATTTGACGTTGTTAAACACTTCCGGGAAGGTGACGAAAGTAGTCGGGTTCCGCTTGAGAAATCTAAGTAAGTGACAATTTACGATTGTTTTATTTTTGTGTAATAGTTTCGGCTAATAATGGGGATTGTGGTAGTTGGATGAAGTTATTTTAATGGAATAACTTTCTAGTTTTACAAATTAGTTGGTTTACCATTTTTTATGTAAGAATAGTAAGTAAACATTTTATTAAATTGGACAATGATTAGAAGTTTGGCGCGATTTGACAGACGTAGTTGAAAAGTTTATGCACTGCGATACATAGATCTCTTATCGTTTTGAATCGTCTTCAATGTTAGCTACGTAATTTAGTCAATTTTAAATATAATCCTGAAACTCCATTGCACAAAAGCAAGACTAGTAAATAGTCTAAAACATCTTTCTATCTAATCTCATAAATCATGACCTTATTTATCACTATGTAATAAGAACAATTTTTCACTATCATTCTTAAATCTTTGTATATGAGACATAATAGAAAAGACATTGTGTTCCTCGTGGATCTACGTTCCTGTATACAACGGGTTTAACCTCAATGTATTAATTTAAAAGTCGTAAACGTTACATTAATTGCCATAATATTCCAATTTATTATAACCTCGACCTTCTAGAAGTGTGCCTCAAACAGTCAGTCATCCAATTAATATGGAGAATACTTTAAGCCCATCTTAATTGTCTAGATTACTAATCGTGTTATGTATGTCTTGTCTGTGATAAATTATCTGTGACGGACAGATGAAGTTAAAGTTGCATGTTGAAAAATTTTTTGGTAGATTGGTAGTTTTTAGTTTTGGGTTTCAACATCATTTCAAATTAGTTTGAACTCGTAAGTTGATATTTATCTATTTTACTTAGTGAACGAAGTACAATTTAGGATCTTTTGCTGGTGGTGATGCCTAAACCCACCTAGCAGGCATATTTTTAGCTTAACTTAACTAACTTAACTTAAATAAAAATGTATTAACATTATTGTTTCTTTCTTTTTCCAGAGCCTTTCACACCATATAAGATCTGGGTGCGAGCGTTCTACAACTTTTCGCTGGATGGTGTGAAGTCATCCGATTTATTGGACAGATTAGGTCCAAAGTCGGAACCCCTGTATGTGCTAACTGACGTCATCCCGCCGTCCGCTCCTATCATACTGAATTTAACTTGTGACCAGACTAAACGTGAGTTATTTCACTTTATTATTTTTGAAGAAGTATTTATTTTGATTTTACTTATATGCTAAGGTAATTTTGATGAATAATTTTACAGAGGCATGAATATGATGAGCACACCTAGTTACTCCAATCTATCAATTTATGGGTTGTCGATTTTGTTACAAACTCGAAAGTAAATAAACACTTTTGCCCTTTACATACTGCATGAAAAACATAAATGAATTGTAAAAAGTTCCTAAGTCATAATATAGTACAACCCAAAAAGAAAACCCGATTCCCCTCTTCAAATGGCTTGCATCAAAGTTTTAAGTACTTTCTGGTGTTACGAGTGCCCATGGGCGGCGTCGATTGCCTCCCATCAGGTAATCCGTCTGCTCGTTTACCTCCCAATCCCATAAAACTAATATTATCTTTTATCTCTCATCTCCAGGTACACTATACCTTCAATGGCGTCAGCCCCTAGAGTACAACAACTCCTTGGACCAGTATGTGGTGACCCTCAGGAAGATACCTGAACAGCAGCCGAGGACCAGACTGACCCTACCGACCAACAAGAATGATATTGAAACTACAATACCCATAGTAAGTTGAAGTTTTACATAACATAACATTACATAACATCACGCCTTTTATCCCCGAAGTGGTAGGCAGAGGTGTACATGACATTATGCCACAGTACAGTACAATGTAACACCCACTTTTCACTATTTATGTTATGAGTCCCATGTAATAGGGGGTGAGCCTATTGCCATATACCGGGCACAATTCCAGACTCCGTGCTACTACTGAGATTTTTTTAAAAACCCAGTAATACTTTGCCCGACCCGGGAATCGAACCCGAGAACCCTTGCCCGGCAATCGCTCTTGCGACCACTCGGTCAACGAGGCAGTCGAGGCAGTCTTGAAGTTTTACTTGTGAATATATTGTGGCATATGATCAATAGATGGCGGTTACCACAATCAATGTCGACGTTGTTAATTTTTACATTGCGTAATATAAATTTAGATTTAAGTAGTTCCGTCAGTGGGTTCTCCAATACTCCCGTGGTATAGTAAGTAGCCTATGTGTTATTCCAGACCATAATCTGTCCCTGTTCCAAATTTCATCTCGATCCCTTCAGCCCTTTTGCCGTGTTAAAGTAAAAAACACCTACATTTTCAGAAACTTCCACATTTATAATATTAGTAGGAATTATTCAAATTCAAATTCAAATTCAAATTCAAAATATTTATTTCAGATAAAACATCCATATTTATGTTAGTAGTAGTACAACTTAGCCTAATGTTAGTAAATTATAATAATTATATGTTCATTACTTTATTTGGATAAGTGAGTCTGGATACTTATCCATCTACGTAACAGGGGAGAGTCCCACCGGTCAATGAACACACTCAGGATGCCATTGGAGGAAGAACGCAGGCGCGCCAACATTGAGGCGCATCTCTTCCGCATGATCGCGGCGAACCCATCCACACATGCGTCCGCGAACATCCCTGACGCGCTACATCGCCACGGCAACCCCAAAAGCACCCTAAATGCGCCATTGTACTGCACGCGCAGATCGCTGTATGCCCGCTGGGTATACATGGTCCACAAGCTGCACGTGTAAAACGACTGGCAAAAGGCCTTAAAAAGCGTTATTTTTACGGATTCCGTACAGTGTGCAAACCTGCGGGCCAGCATGTTGCAGCGTACAGCCAGCGACCTCCGCTCCCTGTCTATATCTGCATTGTCTTTTAAGTCATCAGTGACCCAGTGACCCAAATACTTGAACTTCGAAACCCGACCTAATCGAGACCCAGAGAGTGAGAGTTCAGGCAGTTGTTTGTAGTTTAAAGTAGCTGATTTAAAAACCAACCATTCACTCTTATGGGTATTGTATTTAAGTCCGTGAGCAACCGCATAGCTTTCACAAATTTTAAGAAGTCTTCTCATTGCGCTGATAGATGGACACAGCAGCACCATATCATCAGCGTAACTGATGTTGTTCACGCAGACACCGTCAACGTGACATCCAATTTTAGTGCTACTGAGTCTACCCATCAGTTTGTTTATGTATAGGTTGAAAAGACGCGGAGAGGTCAGACCTCCCTGCCTTACACCACAGTCAAGCCCATACATGTCAGAATAATTACCAGCCCAATTAACAGTATTCTTTTGACTACTGTACCAATATCTAAACAATGATATCACATCAGACGGGACAGTAGTATCATGCGTGAGCTTGTGCCAGAGCAGATCATAATTGACCAGGTCGAAAGCCCTCGATAAATCCAAGAAACATGCTATAACAGGAGTCTTTCTGTCTATGTAATATTGGACAGTCTGCTTAAGGCATAAAATTGCACTGTCCGTTGACAAGTTAGGTCTAAAACCAAATTGACCATCCTCAAGAGCGATATGTTTAGCAAGAATTTTATCAAGCAGACTATCCAATACCTTAGCACAGATAGTGGCAAGCGATATCGGCCTATAGTTGGAAATATCTGAGGCGTCACCAGTCCTATTCTTTATTACTGGTACAACTATCGTTTTACTCAGTTCCATAGGTAAATAACTATGACTTATACATAAGTTAAAAATCAGAGCAAGTACTCGCGGTAAGTGTACCCCAGCGTATTTAAGATGTTCGACGCTGAGGCCGTCGTGACCGGGCGACTTTCCCCTCACCATGTTTTGTATAATTCTCGCAACTTCTTTAGCGGAAAACCTGACAGATGGCGCTCCGGTCACGGCCGCCCCTGCGCCACTATATGACGGTTCACTATAACCGCACAAACGCGGATTAACATTAAAATGTTTTTGAAAAGCATCAGCTATATCAGCGGGATCGCTCATGCCCGCGACGCTCACCGGTACCTCCGACCTATGTTTTAATTTATTCGTTAATTTCCAAAACCTATTAAATTGTTTACTTTTATGACAAGATGCCAGCATATCCATTTTAATTTTTTCTTGATTATCTTGACAATATTTTAATTTATTTTTAAAAAGTTTTCGTGATGTACACATATTTTCATAAATAAATCCAGAAGTAGGTTTGTTGTACAACAACCACGTTTGATAACACAGTCGGGCATCGCGATGAGCCTCGCGCACATGCTTGTTCCACCCCACCACATAGTTTCCCTTATGACGCTTTTTATTAGAGCCAGCATGAGTGAGTTCTGCTCCGCCTTTCAAAATACAAATCAATTCATTATACAACCTATCTATTATCAACTGATGATCTGTGCTATGACACATATTATCAGCACAATTACAAAAATCTTGAGGAAAATCAATCTGCTTTAAGTTGCTATTACAGTAATTAAAATACTTATTTATCTGTTCTAAATCCCTCTCACCCCACATAACCTTGTTACGATAAATGATGGATTCAATAATTTTAGGTTTGATAAGATTAATATTACACTCTATTAACAACGGAATATGGTCTGAAACATAAACGCCATATAAAATAGAAGCACTATTCACTAACTGTCTGGCGGCCTCCGTGACAACACAGTGATCTAGCCAGCGGAGGGAACCGTTTGAGGAGCCAGTAAAAGTATGCGAGTCTTGCGGCAAAAGTTCCATATCAATGCAAGACCATGATTGATCAGCACAAGTTAAAAGTAACTCACGTGAGAATCGTGTTCCTGGGTGTGCGTTAAAGTCTCCCAACACAAAGACCGACTCCACTTCACTGCTCTCAATCACCGAGATTATCTCACTTAGACAACTCGTAAACTCGGTACGATTTTCGACACAGTCAGTGGGCATGTACACACTAAATATTAGCAAAGACCGCTCGCCCTGCGCTATCTTAATACACACGATACGATCACTAACACAATTTATAACCGATACCGACGCAAATAACGATTTCCTCCACAGCAGCGCCACACCTCCGTACGGTCTTCCAACCAGAACACCATCAGAAGTGTCCACCGCTGATTTCCCAGTGTACGCGAAGTCTCCATCAATGGTTGCTAGAAAGGGCACGTCGTGTGGCAACAGCCAAGTCTCCTGTAATGCTATCACGTCGGCTCGTGCACACAATTGACGTACGCAATCAGCTGATCGGAAAATACTTTTACAATTGAATGTACATATTTTAACGTTTGCCATACAATCCATTATATGTTTGTTATATTCTCAACACTGTGCTGCTTATTTACTTTTACTGTATTTTTCTTAAAGTAAATAAACTGTCTAAACCGTATGCCTTCAGGCCATATTTTGTCATCCAAAAACATATTCATTTTATGTTTTGAGACAAATAATTTAAATGCGTTATACGGTCTTTCAGATTTCATATTAATTTTCTGAAGCTGTACCATTTCTTGCGTCTTATTTTGTATATAATCACAAATGTCTCTTTCAGTAGTCTCTTTGTCCACATTCGTGATAAACAGCGGAATTTTGGAATCAGCTGCTCTAAATTTAAAGTTATCGTTAGGGCTAGCTGTTCCCGTTTTTCCTTCGAACCTATTCTTAGACTTTTTACTTTGAACCAGCGTCCATCCTTCCTTAGAGCAATTTTTAGACCACCTATTTCCACTAACCCATTCACCTTGCATTAATACTTCCACCATTGTTTTATTACTCTGTGTTGGTTGTATTAGATTCGTATTCGTGTAGTTTGCATTTTCTATGAATGTCGAGTTAATCGGAGTGGTAACTGACTCATCGGCAGCCGGTAGCATCTGTTCGCGTGAGTGAACGAGAGAGCGATACTTCGGTCGATTATCAACACTCGTTGGCTGCGTTTGCAAATGTGAGTCGGCATCAATCTGTGAATGATGCGGCGACAATCCAAACGGTCCGCTGTTTAAGTTATACCCTCCTCCTCGAACTTTATTCACATTTGTGTTAAATATCGGATTTACTATCTGATCAGCTGATGATTGTATGATATTATTTTCTTTAAGAGCCACATCTAAGTCGTTCTTAGTGACAAAGTTATTTTTAACTCGTCGAGTACCGGTTTAGCAGACACAATTATAGAACAATAGGTTGCGGTCACCGGTGACCGCTTGGTATTTGACAGTTTAATGTCATTTAATTCCGCACGCAAAATTAACAGGTCCTTCAGTAGTTTCGTGACGTCTACATGATCGAAACACACAGGGGGCAGCTTATGTAGCTCGTATGCTACAAAAACTGGCAGTTCATCGGGGTCCATAGTTTTGAAAACCGCTATCATGTCTTCCAAATCCTTTTGTTTTTTATCTTTTCGCCTCGACTTTAATCGTTTACCAATCTTCGTCGTACTGCATAACAAATTCTTTGCCTCGTCGATTTCCTCCTCGGAAAACGCCGACACACATATTCTTATGAGACTTTCATTATCCATCACGTCATGTTTATTACGAATAAACGCAAGGACTTCCGAAATAACCACATTACAGTTGGCACACTTAATCGTATCGACAGACATTATCGCAGGATCACACAACCGTGACCGCTTGCACTGAACTCGCGCGCGAGACTGATTATTCAGATTATTCAGATAAATCCTCCAAAAATGATCCGTCTTTGGTCAGCCAAAGACGGTTCATTTTTGTAATATCATACATCACCCGGTGCTTATAATTTAATACGTTAACCGTCGCGTAGGTCACCGGCACCCGTCACCTACGTTAGCGAAGGAATTGCCTTCATAAGTTTTCATCTTGCGAGATCTTCATTAATAGCTCTTAGGAGTCCACTACTGGACTTTGGCCTGCTGCTACATAAGCAGCGGTTGCCATAATCTTTACGCTTAGCAGGCGGGCTGGAAATCACGGTTTCAAAGTATCAGGATCAGGATTTTTGTGGCATAAGCCGGTAAACGAGCAGACGGATCACCTGATGGTTACCCGAAACACCAGAGGTGTTACAAGTGCGTTACCGACCTTTTGGGGATTACGAATTTGAGGATTGTTAATTTGGGGTTCGGGGATTGGAGTGGTTTCCGGTTACCGCACTCATATGACGAAACACAACGCAAGCGTTGTTTTACGTCAGTTTTCTGTAAGGCCGTGGTATCACTCCAGTCGAGCAGGCATGGCTCTTCCACTCCACATAAGGCGTAACGAAGGCGCGAAATTTTAAAACGTAAAAAAATATGAACGCGTTATATTTCGATATTAGTTCATATTTTGTCCTTATTAAACAGACCGGGTTTGTTATGTTACTGTATAACATATAGAATGGAATTTAGTATAAAATCTCGGAACTGTATAAGGAAACAAAATATTCATGAGGAAACAAGAATCATAATTACAATATGCTTGTGATTTAGTTGTTTTTAATATTTCATGTGAAGTGCTCGCAACGATAATAAAGGTATTTAAAAGTTTTTATTTTCATTCCAACACTAAACTAATATTGATACGATATGTAATATTTTAAATTCATGTCTATAGCTTTTTTGCGGTTTAATTCTCGGTTCAACAACAGTTCTCTTTGATAATTTTTTTGAAATTTTTTCTATAAATAAAATAAAAAAATAAAATAAAATTTATTAAAAACAACATAGAACACATTTAGAATTACAGTTCGCTCAGATTTTATAGTAATAAAAAGTCTTAATAATAACACTCGTAATAGTTTACTTAATCTAGTCTTATACAATATACATGCTAGGAAATAACGTTCTAAGTATATATAGGGATTACCCGAACTAGGTTTATTTAAACCTGTGTTTCAGGCTATCAATGCCAAAAAAATGATTTGATGGATATAATTATAAATAAAAATCGTATTACACAATTATTTAAAGACCAAGCAAGGACAACCTGTCCTAAATTATGAAACAAACAACACTATACTAGTTAATATGTAGATTTATCACTAAAAATAAGCAGTTTATTTTAACACTTCTAGTAATTTTTCCGTTTCTGAGTAATTGAGGGACTGTAAATATTCTGTAAGTATTAGATTACACTATGATACGTAATTAGAACACTAACTGGGTAATTTTTGTTGTAGTTTCTATATTTATCGCGAACAGACAGTCAGACAGGAACGATAGAGAATTTTGTTTATCTGTCGATCGGATTGGTTGACGAAAATCCATTTCCATATCCCGTAGTTATTAGAGAAAAGACGTCTACATTGAACACAAAATGGCAGACATCTTTGATATTGTAATTAGGTCACTGAGATAGGTATTAAAGTGGCATTCCACAGGCGGAAAATGGTCACTGCATAAAGGCCTTGGCGGGATGAAATATCCACTATGCTTGGCAATATTAAACACACAGCATGCTATTTTAGAGGGTTTTAATAAAGTTTGAATCTGGTTACAGTTTCAGGACATTATTTGAGTCTAATCTTACTAATACAATATTACTAGTTGACCAGGCAAACTTCGTCCCGACTATAAAAAATAACACACCTCTCAGTCTCCTTTTAAGCCTGGACTTCCACGAACATTTCAAGACCAAAATTAGTCAAATCTGTTCAGTCGTTCTCGAGTTTTAGCGAGACTAACGAATTGAAATTCTTTTTTATTTATACAGATAAATGTGAAAGTTTGTGAGTGAGTTTGTGCATATGGTTGTTACTTAATCACGTCAAAACGGGTAAAGGGATCTGAGAACAGGACTAGATTATGGCTTGGAATAGCATATAGGCTACTTTAGATACCACGGGAATGCTGGCCGACCCGAGTGTAGAAGCTAGTTGTTTAATACCTTTTCTAAATTAAATGGTTGTTTCCAGGAAGTGGATCTGTGGAACGTGACGCGGTACGAAGTGAAGGTGTACGCAGTTACCCAGTCCGTGGCCAGAGATAAGTCCTTTATCAACGGTGTCGAGTCCAACCCAGAGGTTAGTGCTATTTCTGTTGCATGTGTGTCAGTGGTCGGAAACTGCTAAATATCTAAAAAGATCTTAAAATTAAAGAGGTCTACTAAAGATCGGAAAAGATCTTAAAATTACAGAGGTCTACTAAAGATCGGAAAAGATCTTAAAATTACAGAGGTCTACTAAAGATCGGAAAAGATCTTGAAATTAAAGAGGTCTACTAAAGATCGGAAAAGATCTTAAAATTAAAGAGGTCTAGAGAGTATAAACGTGTAAAGAAGATTTATTATCCGATTTACAAACGACCACACTGATCACTGGATGGTCAGCAATAATCAATCAACGCCGCCGGTGGACACGCGCAACACTTTATTGGTGGTGGATTTACAAGTGCGTTGCTATCCTTTTGGGGATTGCGGATGGGGGAGGGTTATGCCTCTGGTCTCCGGTAACCACTCTCACTAAATTTTGTGGCCATGGTATCTCAGTATATACTCGAGCTGGTACATTCATGGCGAAGCATGCCTCTCCCAGGTGATTAGTCCATGTAGGTTACGAATACTGAAAGGGTACTCAATTTTTGTTCTATTTAATTGTCGTGCCGTTGTCATTTTACAAAGAATTTGTATAGACTGAATTATACTTAAGCGTGACGTAAAATTTACTGGCGTTAGAGTATTTCGACATGAGCCGTATATTTCAATTGAAAGTCTTTATGTCCAGGAGGTGTCAAGCGAGTGGTGCGCGGCGCACTCGGAGGCGATGTCCCCGATGGACACGCCGGCGCCGGGTACCGTCAGCAACGTGGCTCTGTTGGCCATCTGTCCACTGCTGGTCTTTGCTATCGCCGTTGCTGTACTTTACTGGAGGTGTGTGACGCTATGTGACATAATTATTTATATTTAATACTGCCTCGTTGACTGAGTGGTTGCAAGTGTGAGTGCCGGCCAATGGGTCTGGGGTTCGATTCTGTGTCGGTTAAAGTATTACTGGGTTTTTTAAATTCTCAGTAGTAATACGGAGTCTGGAATTGTGACCTGTATATGGCAATAGGCTCACCCTCTATTACATGGGACTCATAACATAAATAGTGAAAAGTGGGTGTTACATTACATTGGCATTAAATGCCGTGAAGTGCACCTCTGCCTACTCC
This sequence comes from Spodoptera picta, assembly GCA_038387885.1. Lineage (NCBI taxonomy): Eukaryota > Metazoa > Arthropoda > Insecta > Lepidoptera > Noctuidae > Spodoptera > Spodoptera picta. The sequence goes on from JAZHFQ010000725.1 coordinate 4,497,289, forward strand.
TTCGGGGATAAAAAGGCGTGATGTTGTATATGTTATGTTAATACATAAGCATCTTTTATGTTCAACTGCACTTCAAATTGTTGTTCTGAGTTTGAATGTGTTAGAAAAATCGTAGTGTGAATCAAAGTTAGAAGAAAGATACTGCTCAAGAACACTAAGTTCAATGTCATCATTTTACAGGTGTCGAGCTCGTCTCAGCAAGTGTATCAGCGCTGCTTACAACTATTTGGAAGAAGGCGGCGAAAGGGCTGCGCGGGCGCCGCTCAACTCCTACAAGAAACCTGGTAAGTTTTTTTTTATTATGTAAGTACATTATATCTTCTCTAAGTATATTGCTACATAAATTCAGTGCGTTAAATATGTATCGAGATTAATGTGAAAAATGTTTTTCCTTAATAAAAAAATATTGTTACTAATTCTTAGGTTTACCTACCGTGTGTTGATGGTTGACCGTAATTTTAATGCAACTTATCCCAACTTGAGGGCTGTACGTTACTCAAAAACTATTACATTACTTACTTATAAAAAAATCCTAACTTGTATACTTGAATGTTTAAAAATGTAAACAAAAATTATCTTCCCAAATATAAAATCTAAGTAATCTACGTCTCTTTACAGTGGTGAACTGCTCCCCCCTGGTGTCCTGTACGTCGGGAGCGGGCGAGGGCCCCGAGGGCCCCGGCGGCGGGGGCCCGCACGTGGGGGCCCGCGCGCGGCCCCCGCGCATGGCGGGCGCCGCGCAACCCGCTGTAAAGGCGTCCGCCTTCCCCACACATGTCGCTGCGTTACATGCTGATGGGGATATTGGATTCAGGTAATTTTTGGACTAGAATATTTACGTAGACTTACTATTCGAGATGATAATAAATAGTAGCAGCTAGTTAATAAGATATTTTTCAAGTCATAACTGTCAGTTGGATTAAGCTCATCAACATATCGAGTCTTAAATAAACTATTATGTTTTTGGCTTACTCACGTAATTATTTGAAGAGGAACTCGACTAGTTTCAAGCCATGGTAAAGACTCATATTCATGAGCAGTATTTCGCGACCCGCGACGCGGCTACTGTCGCGCTGCCACTGGCTACTCGAGTCTGTGGGCCAAGCGCGCCCTCTGCCTCTAGTTTACCTTTCAGTATTCGAGGGTGAATATCATAAATAACAGCTTTAAATATAACTGAGTCATCATAAGATTGATGTTTTATTGAGTCAGGTTCTTTGTAATTAAAATGTTTACAATTTTATCTCTAAGTTACTCCATAGTATTTAATTCCAGTTATCATAAAATATTGTGTTACATTACAGCAAAGAATACGAGATCGTAGTAGCCAAATCAGCTGCATTGGGTCACACCAGCCATCATAGTCATAGACCAGAAAATAGACTGAAAAATCGATACCTGAATATTACTGCATGTGAGTATCCTGCTATTTTACTGATATTATAATGGCGGAGTAAGACACATTTATTACCACTTCAACTCTTTCCGTGGGTGTCATAAACCCGGGTACGGGACAGCGGTTTTATATTGCTATTTCCAACCTGTCAAGCAATGTTATTATTATTGCTAATACTTTTTGCGCATTGTACATTTGCAGGAAAACATATTTATAGAATTATGTTAAAATTTGAATATTTGTGCTTATTAGGGAATATTTATCAGCGATCAAATATAAATACATAATAATTATTTATTTCCGCAATGTGTAACTAAGTTATTTTGGTATGTAGGTACAAAAATATGTACATATTGAATTAGGTATATTTATAAAATGTTTGTGTCAAGACAGTATTATATTGAAATTTAAAAAAAATCCCGGAATCTCCAACAATTCCCAAATTCCTAGTCCCCAAAAGGCGGTAACGCACTTGTAACGCCTCTTGTGTTCCGGGGCGACGCCGATTACGACGCCTTACCATTAGGCGATCCGTCTGATCGTTTACGTATCCCTTAAAAAAATATGTTTATTCTGGTGGTTCTCCGTCAGACGACCACTCCCGAGTGTGTGTGTCGCTGGGCGGTCGTTGCGGCGCGGCGGGCTGCGTGGGCGCGGGCGGCGCGGGCGGTGCGGGCGGTGCGGGCGGTGCGGGCGGTGCGGGCGGTGCGGGCGGCGGGCGCGGCTCGGCCTGCGACTACGTCAACGCTAACTTCATCGATGGCATGCTGCCGCAGCTACAGCCGCATCATCTCGCCAGGATTCGCAGAAAGCTGGAGCGAAGGAATAGACCGCACAGGTAACTAATAATTTTAATTCACTATCACTTATTACGACTAAATAAAAACGTACACTGAAACTGTGAATTCCGAAATGTCAAGATCTAAATTGATGTTAAAAAAAATATATATTGAACAGTGCAAAACGTAACATCGTTCTTTGCTTGTAAATCGTTTGGTTTCCCTTTGGTGTGTTAAAGTGTGCTTACTTATATTTTATTATATTGAACAGTCGAAATAAATTATTTTTGATTAAGGAAAGTACCTAATTTAAGCCTAAAGTACAAACCTAAATTATAAACCTTTTCATAACTGTTTAGAAAATATACTATAACACATTTATTTTTGCAGGCAATCATCAGTTAAACCATCGAAGCCTCCTCCAAATCTGGCTGAAGGCATCGAGTCAGCGTTCCTGAACATTGAGTTCTCCGGTATAGTCGAGTCGGACGAACAGAATTCTGACTCGGACAGCGATAGAAGCGATTCTGACTCTGAATTGGATGATGTCTATGTCGATATTGGTAAGTGACCTTTTGGTTAAGATCATCAAGAGTTCAATGAGATTTTCTCTCTATCTTCTTATTTTTTTCTCTACTTTTTCCTACCTCCTCCTCTCTCTCTCTTTCTACTTCACATACATTTTTCTTCTTCTCTCTTTCTACTTTCCCTTTATGTAAGGCATGGTCTATATCCGATTTAAGAGTTAATGTTCGTATTAAAAAAATAATCTTTATGTTAAAAAATGTTATTGATAGCCATTGTTTTGTGCCGATAGGACTTTCCAATAAAAGTGTCACTTTTCTATTATACTAACCTTTTAATGAAGGTACGAATACGTGGTAAAATAATTTTGATTTTAATCAAACATTATTAGTATTAACAATTTAATATATTTTTCTTCACAGATGGTGTCCCAACACGAGTCAAGTTAGAATGGTTAATATGGCGACGTCGGTATATCGCTACTCAAGGTCCTACGCCGGCAACACTGGACGCCTTTTGGCGCATGATCTGGCAACACAGAGTCCATACAGTTGTTATGATCACCAACCTCGTGGAGCGGGGACGGGTAAGATATACAAGAACTATTATAATCATATATACTTAGGCGGGTGAACAAGCATATTATGGATCATCTATTGATAAGTTATTGGTGCAGGTCTGGACTTTTTAACGCTGGAGGAATTACAAGCGCGTTGCCGGCTTTTTGTGGGTTAGGGATTTGAGAAATGGGGATTTAGGGATTGAAGAGGGGGGTAATTGGATCTCCGGTATAACGCACCTGTGCCTCCTCTGGTGTTGCGGGTGTCCATGGGTGGCTGGCTGATCGCCTTCCATCAGGTCGTCCGTGTGCTCGTTTGCCTCCTATTCCATAAAAAAACCGACGAACTTATTCACACGACAACACAATGCAACAGTATTGTTTCGCGGTGAGTTTCCGTGTGGCTATGGTATCATTACGGTCGAGCTGGCCTATTCGTGCCAAAAAAAAAATTCGTGCCGAAGTTTGGCTTTCCCACATTTGTGTGATATAAAATCTGTTTAATAAATAGAACATTGAATGTATCGATGATTTTCATGATTCAATAACATGATGTAACTGAATCTGTGGTCCGCCAGCGTAAGTGCGACATGTACTGGCCGGCGGGCGGCGCGGGCAGTGCGGCGGAGTTCGGTGGCGTGCGCGTGACGTTGCTGCACGAGGACGTGCGCGCCGCCTACACGGTGCGCCACATGCGCGTCACGGCCGACTGCGCACCGGTATGTAATGCTGTTTTTGTTTTTAATTGATATATGTTAACTGTTTTGTATTATTGCGCAAAGTGTAGTCACACTTGTAATGTCGTTGCGCAACGAATGCACATGTTTGCGCAATAAACACATACTAGCGCAAATGGGTTTATAATATTTTCTAGGTGCTAAAAATAAGCTTTATGCTAGAAAGTTCCGCAGAAACAACGTTTCATTGAATTTATGTTAACATTATTGTCAGCTCTTTTCCGTTATATTTGTCAATACTATTGTTTGGTAATACAGATTAGTTTTTCTACGTCTACCAAGTTGCGTAATGCGGTTTAATTAATATACTCTTAAAGTAATATATTCTCATCATCTACTGCAATATTATTTTCTTTATTTAATAAACCTTACCAATTAATTTAACTTAAATTCATACCACATCTCACAAACTTACCTCCCTCCCCTAGGGCACGTCACCGACCAGTGGCGACACATCAGGTTCAGGCAGTGAAGGTCGCAGTATAGTGCAGTACCACTACACGGTGTGGCCTGACCATGGGACTCCTAGACATCCCCTAGCTGTACTACCATTTGTGAAGGCGGCTGGGAAACATCCTTCTACTGTTTTGGTTCATTGCAGGTATGTGGAGCGATTTTGAGTTTTATTGTCCTTGGTTTAAGGTTTAATTTTCATGTTTATGATGATTTGTTGGGCCATGTGCCATGGGACTCAACTGGGACATGGGACTGTCTCAACAACTCTAATCTATCTTTTAGGGGATTAGGGAAACTTACATTATGTGATGTTTTGTTTACAATTAATTGCTTGAAAATCTGTTTTGACCATTTGCTATTAAACAGAAGATACTACTTTAGTTGAAATGGCATCCTTATGACCTTCCAACTGACCTATCTACGACTTTAATGGCAGCTCATTTTCATTATAATTCAGTCTTTAAATTCAAGATGCATCTAAACTTCACATTTACAAATCTCACAATACATTAATTTTTATTACAGTGCGGGTGTAGGTCGTACAGGCACATACATAGTGCTGGACGCACAACTGAACCAACTCAAACTGACAGGCACACTCTCACCGCTGGGTTTCCTATGCCGAGCACGAACACAGCGCAACCATCTCGTGCAGACAGAAGAACAATATGTCTTCGTGCACGACGCACTCCTAGAACACGTCCGCTCAGGAGACACAGAAGTAGAGTTCCCTAAAGCCAGACAATATCTATTAAAACTCCTAGAACCGATCTCTGATGAAGAACTAGCAGTTTTAGACCTTAATCCCCCTAAACATAACAAGAGCACAAATGACTTGTCGAATGGCGTTGAAAATGGCGAGACTTCTAGCATAAAATCCAGTCAGAATGCAAGTGAAAAAGAGGTTTTGGAGAATGGTAGTCAAGTGTCCATAAAGACGGATGATCTGAACAGTGAACAGAGTAAGTCGGTTAAGGATTCTGAAGGTACTGATGAGCCTAAGGATGGAATGGTGAATGGAGAGGAGAACGAGGGAGTCTATGACCTGGCTCCAAGGTCTACTGACACGTATAGTAAGAAGATGCAGGCGTATAACAATATGACTGAGATGGAGAAAGAAGAGATGAGGAGGTGAGTTCTTTTAGAGTATTTTTTAACTGTAGTCTTGACTATAACTTATGTCATTGCAATGGGTCTTTACGGTCGTATTTTGGGTAATTACAATAGATTTTTTCTCATTGAATAAAAAAATCAGGAAACGAATTATTAGTAAAGTCAAAGTTAAATCGTTAATTTCAGTTACGGCCATTTTCTATAACCTGTCTATATACGGTGCTATATGATTATCTGCCACGGCTTTAATGGGAGGTAGAAGGTGTTGTGTTTACAGATTATAATAGTAGGTATAAATTATTGATTGTGAGTAATTTATTTATTCATACAAAAAAATGTACGTATTAATTTGTATTGATTTATTGGCATAAAACCATCCCGTGTTGCCGCACTGCACCGAATTCATTCAATTCGCAAAACGCGGGCCCGCCCCGTCATACACTGTTGCCATTCTTATCGAATGAGACAACACGTCGCACGCGCTGCCCGGCCGCCAGTAGCCCAGTCAACTCCCGCCTGCCCGGACGTTAGTTTCAATGTCGGAGATACGCGCGCGCTACGTAAAAATGCCTCCCAGGCGACGAAATTCAAATCAATGTCTTGAAATGGTGTAGTGCTACTGCGGGTGTAACTGCACATGCGGTTAATTTATACCAGAGGTTCAATGTGCGAGTGAGTCATCATATCATCCTGGATGCAGTGTACCGATTCCAAGAATACGGCCGGTTTGATTCGGAAGGCAGGCCTCCATTATCGGCCGAACTCGAAAAGGAAGTGTTAGAGTTCTTTCGGTGTCATCCTCTTTTGAGGACAAGGGATACTGCCGGAGTTTACGATGTTAGCGACAATAACGTGTGGCGACTTTTAAATCACGCGCAAAATCAAACGCGCATTGAGGCAAGTAAAAGTGAAACGGACACATTAAATAATGTTATATGACATGTTGTGAAGCGTACCTTCATTTGTGTGCACGCGAAGGTGGACTTGTGCAACAGTTTTGTAGATAAGTAGATAGGAAGTGTGTAAATAACTGTAAATACGATGCAATTGTTGTAAATAAGATTATTAACTTTAAAATACGCTAAGTTTATCGTTATTTGATATTAATTTAAATTGAATTATATAAAAAAATACCATTCTTACGCTAACTTGACAGTCCAAAGCCTGTTTTAAGTGTGATGGGAAATTTATCATCTTATTTACCTACATCAGCTTTCCGGAAGAATGCCGTACCTGGTAAATAATTGCACTTTTAAAATACTTGTTAGCCAGCCTATTGAGTTTCTGTTTTCATTCTCAGTACATGTGGAAAGAGATAGCATTTGTTTTCATTGACTAAGCGACGCACCGCGCTTAATTTGTCTATCACATTATGCAGAGTAGAGTCAATGTTTACTTAATTTATTTATTATCTTCTCAAATTGAATTAGCTGGTCCGGGGTATGAAATTTCTTCACTATTGTAATCTTCAGTGGCAGATAATTATATAGCACCTTATATATCTCTATCTGTAGTACCTCTGTCTGTATAAATCTACAGATAGGTAGTTTATAGAAAATGGCCGTTAGACTATTAGGCCAAGATAAAAAATGTCAGTCTGTCTGTCTGTCATTAGCATTCATTCTTTGAAAGTATTTTTCTAATAACTATAAAATAAAGGCTCGGGACTTATAACATAAATAGTGGAAAGTGGGTTTACATTCTACATTGACATTAAGTGCTGTAATGTGCACTTCTGCCTACCCCTTCGGGGATAAAAGGCGTGCTATTATGATCCTTACTAATATTATAAATCGGAAAGTAAGTTTGTTTGTTCCGCTTTCACGCCATAACTACTAAACCTTGCTTTGAATTTTTGAAGATGTATACCTCTATAGTTAGAAGTCCGGATTAAATAATAGGGTACTTTTTATCCCGGAAAAATTTGATATTCCCGAGGGAAAACAAAAGCAAGCACACAATATGGCAACTAAAAACCACTAATGTTCTGTTAGGTAAAGTGTATGTAAACAATTATCTTAATGTCAACTTGCTAAATAACTTGTTAAGACTCACGTGTGATCTCTTTGATAATGCCAGCTTTGTCATTCTAGACAACAATTTTGATAGCACACCTAAACATGTAAATAGATTATATGCTGCAAGACTTATACATAGGCAAATACTGCAAACTTGCTACATAAATAGTTATATTAATTATTGCAATGTATCATATAAGAAAAATAATGACCGACTTAGTGTTAACGAATACTCAAATCAGACAGTATGTATGACTGACAGTTTTACGCAAACTGATGATACTTTGCAGCAAACATTGGTATAGATGGCGCTGTGTGTATTGGTATATGTGACATTGTCTTTTTATCCTTTTGTGACGCGAGCGAAGCCGCGGGTAAAAGCTAGTATGATATAAAATAAAACGGTTTTGGCAATAATGTATTGTATTTCAGAGCGAATCGTGCGGAAAACTATGCGTTGTTGGAACGTATGAGGTCGTTAGCCAACAGACATCACACGTACCAGGGCCCACCGCCCGTCAACTTGTTGGAGAAACAGTTTCTGGTGAGTATTGTTGGAATAATAAACGAATAAATTAATTAAGAATAGTTGCTTTATTGAACTTTATTTAATATCAACGATACTGTGGAAATAAACTTTATAATTGAAGAAGTAATCACACGCAATCTTTGCGCAAATTGCACGATCTTTGCGCAAAATGCACGATTTTTGCGCAAGTAGCGCAATATTGCGCATTTTCATTATGTATTAAGTATTTTACCATTTTTCATGATAGGTAGGTTTAAGAAACTCGTTTTTGATTTCTCAGTAAACAAATGTGGCGTGGACTCGTCATGTGGTACGATGGTAAATTGTCGTTTTTTTTTCTTAGCTTATTACAAGATCATGCGTGGAAGCGAGTGTGTGTGCGCGTGCGCCGCATAACGCAGAGAAGAACAGGCCCGGCGGTATATTACCGTCGGATTCAGCCAGAGTCATGCTTGTACCTAAACCGGGAGTTGAAGGTATGCATCCTGATTGTACTCATAAATTGTGATTGAAAGAATATGTTTAGGTGCAATGTTTCATTTCGTTGAAAGTTTCACAAGGTTGAGTTTAAATTATGTAATACGTTTTTGGCATTCTGGTATGCTATCTGATGGCATGGTTACTTTTTTAGTTCGTATAATCTGATAACAGAAGTAGATCTCATAGGAAAAAATTAACTCGATGTTTGCTAAAACGTGGATTTTAGTAAGTCACTGACTATTTGCTATTGTGTCTCATATAGTGTTCAGCTCCTAAACAGTTTTATCCCCAACATTATGATTTTGCTATAAACTCGAAAGTAAAGAAACGTTTTTGCCCGTCTGCACTGTAGTCATAAGAAACATAATATAGTACAACTCAAAAAGAAAGCCCAATTCCACTCTTCAAATGGCCTGCATCAAAGTTTTTAGTTCTTCTGGTGTTACGACTTACGAGTGCCCATGGGCGGCGTCGATTGCCTCCCATCAGGTGATCCGTCTGCTCGTTTACCTCCCAATCCCATAAAACTAATACATAATATCTTTAATCTCTTTAAGACTGCCATCGGGTTCGATTTCCGGGCCGGGCAAAGTATAACTGGGTTTTTAAAAATATCTCAGTAGTAGCACGGAGTCTGGAATTGTGCCCGGTATATGGCAGTAGGCTCACCCCTATTTACATGGAACTCATAACATAAATAGTGAAAAGTGGTTGTACATTGAACAGTGGCATAATGTGCACCTCTGTTTACCCCTCCGAGGATATAAGGTGTGATGTTGTTATTATGAAAACCAAACAAGTACGATGTATTTTGTCGTCCGCGCTGCAGGCAGCGAGTACGTGAACGCGTCGTGGGTGTGCGGGCGGCGCCGCGTGCGCGAGTACTGCGTGGCGCAGCACCCCGCGGCGCGCGCGCCCGAGCTGTGGCGGCTGCTGTGGGACCACACGGCGCAGCTCGTGCTGCTACTGGCCGACACCGACGACCCGGTAACGTACTGCACGACGTACTGTCTACTAGTGCGCGAGTACTGCGTGGCGCAGCACCCCGCGGCGCGCGCGCCCGAGCTGTGGCGGCTGCTGTGGGACCACACGGCGCAGCTCGTGCTGCTACTGGCCGACACCGACGACCCGGTAACGTACTGCACGACGTACTGTCTACTAGTGCGCGAGTACTGCGTGGCGCAGCACCCCGCGGCGCGCGCGCCCGAGCTGTGGCGGCTGCTGTGGGACCACACGGCGCAGCTCGTGCTGCTACTGGCCGACACCGACGACCCGGTAACGTACTGCACGACGTACTGTCTACTAGTGCGCGAGTACTGCGTGGCGCAGCACCCCGCGGCGCGCGCGCCCGAGCTGTGGCGGCTGCTGTGGGACCACACGGCGCAGCTCGTGCTGCTACTGGCCGACACCGACGACCCGGTAACGTACTGCACGACGTACTGTCTACTAGTGCGCGAGTACTGCGTGGCGCAGCACCCCGCGGCGCGCGCGCCCGAGCTGTGGCGGCTGCTGTGGGACCACACGGCGCAGCTCGTGCTGCTACTGGCCGACACCGACGACCCGGTAACGTACTGCACGACGTACTGTCTACTAGTGCGCGAGTACTGCGTGGCGCAGCACCCCGCGGCGCGCGCGCCCGAGCTGTGGCGGCTGCTGTGGGACCACACGGCGCAGCTCGTGCTGCTACTGGCCGACACCGACGACCCGGTAACGTACTGCACGACGTACTGTCTACTAGTGCGCGAGTACTGCGTGGCGCAGCACCCCGCGGCGCGCGCGCCCGAGCTGTGGCGGCTGCTGTGGGACCACACGGCGCAGCTCGTGCTGCTACTGGCCGACACCGACGACCCGGTAACGTACTGCACGACGTACTGTCTACTAGTGCGCGAGTACTGCGTGGCGCAGCACCCCGCGGCGCGCGCGCCCGAGCTGTGGCGGCTGCTGTGGGACCACACGGCGCAGCTCGTGCTGCTACTGGCCGACACCGACGACCCGGTAACGTACTGCACGACGTACTGTCTACTAGTGCGCGAGTACTGCGTGGCGCAGCACCCCGCGGCGCGCGCGCCCGAGCTGTGGCGGCTGCTGTGGGACCACACGGATCTTAATCCAAATTCCAAATTCGTCATGATCTTAATCTAAATCCCTCTGGACTGCCACAAGTTTTGGGATTACATTAGAAACAATTTCAAATCTAACTAAAAATCGCGGGTTACTAACGTGAATATACTGAGAAAAGCTCTTCTAGTTTTGAACCACAAATGGGCTCATCTCCCGTGATGTGGCACAGACTAGTGCACCGCGACCTTTAGTATATCTCACAATAGTTATTATAAAAATGTATTTCAAAAATTATCTTAATCCAAAATTAAATAATTACTACACCCTGCTGTATTTCAATGAATTTTTATTCGTTATCGATACAATATTCGACAGTTTATATCTGTTTTTTCTCTGATGCCTGTAGTAAATCAATGTTGTTTCCATTTCTTACTTTGTATTTTCATTCCAGGAATGCGAAATATTCTGGCCGACAGAAGAAGAGAAAGAACTATTCGTTGCCAACTTCAGAGCTAGTTTTGTATCTAAAGACACTTACGTGGCGCATCGGAAAGTCGACAGAAAAACGCCCGCAGAATCTCCTGTGGAACCAGAGACCAATGGTTATAGGCGACAGGAGAGCAGTGACTGTGCAGATGATGAGAGGCTCATACCAGAGAAAAGCTCCCCAGTCACTGATACAGAACCAGCCTACCGCTTCGACAGAACTGAACTCAGACTCGAAAGACTCAGCACCGGCAACCGGGATCTCTCAGCCAGAAAATCAATAGCAAACGGCGACCTATTCTCGTCCCTCTCAGAAAAGAAAAACGGCCCCAAATCCCCGAAATCCCCATCAAAAATGTCCCTCAAAAACTTTAAATTAAGCTCTCCAACAAAATTCAAATTCCCCGATTGGGGGAATAGGACAGCGGGGTCTCCTCCAGACATGGCGCCTCCACCACCTCCAATCGCACCAGCTTTGACGGTCGAAGAAGAAGCTGAGTTGCGACGTCCATGTTATTTCTTTGAGAAGGTGGATAAAGTACCGGGCGATGTGCCGTTGGATAGAGTCGTAGAAGTTACAAATGTTAGTGTGCATTCGTTGCAAGATGACTATCAGTTAAGTATTAAATTTATTAAGTGCAGTCGGTGGTTGGATGGGGATACTACGGACTATGTTCAAGGGAGGCCGGACGAGAATGAGTTCATCAAGGCTGTGAGGCAGGCGGCCACGGAGGGCGAGAGGGAGACTGCTATAGATAGGCTTATAGAGCCGTATAAGGACTCGTTTGCACTGGTCGAGTATGTCGCCGGGTGTCAGATGGAGTATAAGAATGGACCTGTTGTTGTTGTTGACAAGTGAGTTGATAGGTTTTTCTATTGATATTTGATGATTTACATACAGTTTTAGATAGATTTTATATCGAGATATTTTGAAAAACTGTTTTGTATTTTATTAGTTTAATTGACATAAAATACATTGTTGTGTAGGCACATTTGGCACGCTGGGATATTTCTTGAATCGTTTAATTAATTGTTGAACTAGATACGGCGGCTGGAAAGCGATGAACTTCTGCACGATGTCGGCGGCGTGCGGCGGCGCGGGCACGGCGCGCGCGCAGTGGGCGGCGGACAGCGACGCGCGCGCCTCGCTGTACTGCTGGGCCGCGCTGGGCGCGCACGCGCGCACCGCGCCGCACCACGCGCGCGCGCACCACCACGCCGCGCTGCTCGCCGCCTACTGCGCGCTGGCCGCCTACGGCACGCTGCTCGCCGACACTAATGCTACGTATGGGGAATTATAAACATTATTGTGATCGCGATTTAAAGTCTAAATACTGCGAGTGATACTCATATACAAGGCATTTTTTTATGGTATGAGCCGGTAAACGAGCATACGGATCACCTGATGGTAAGCAATCGACGTCGCCCATGGACACCTGGAACGCAAGAGGCGTTACAAGTGCGTCGCCGGCCTTTTGAGAATTTTGAGGATTAGGAGTTTGAGGTTTGTTGGGTATTCATGCATGGCTGTCCCACACTTGACATGTTAAACACAGTGATATTTTTTAATAATAGATATCTAGCTCGTTAGCTTAAATAAATACACAAAGAAGTATGCCTTCGAGGTAGTCTTCCAGACACTCATACGTTAGCATATAAATGTTATTTTCTTTCTTTAATTAACCCATTATTTTCCATTAATATGGATCTATATTTTATACAGACTATATAGCTTATGCTAACTTTTTCTCACCAATAATAATTTTTTACAGGTACGCAGAAACCCCGGACCAAGAATCCCGGTAATACATCACTATTACACCCACATCACATCACATGTAAGAATACTCGGTGCGTTGTGTTACCGTGCCTACCCCGCCGCTATACCGACGTGAATATAGCCACATGTATGTACAGCCAACTTCACTTCAATGTAATGTAAATGATTTTCAACTCTATTGTTGAAGCTGTAGGGTTGACAAGCTATGCCTATATCGACGTGAATATAGCTACGTGTATGTACAGACAACTTCAGATCAATGTGAATTAAGAATGATTGAATTGATATTGAACTCTATTGTTGAAGATGTAAGGTTGAGAATCGATTGAAGAAGCTTTCAAACGTCAGCTTGGAGTTGTAGTGTCTGACAAGTGAGATATGTAAGAACTTTTTTGTGTATTTAAACACTAAGTCTTTTGAGACTTGAAGCCTTTTTTGAAAAATATCTCGGTACTACAGACTGTAGTTATTTTGGTATGTGATTCTTAACTATTTTACTTCGACTAATTTAGTTAAAAATTATCTATATTGAGTGTTGTAATGTGACAGCTCTACAAGCTTTTTAAGCTGTGCTTAAAGCTAGAAGCTAGTTTTAAACAAGTAAGTTCTGTTAGTTAGACTTATTACTTCATTATCCTTCCTAAATTGATAGAAGCAATAATAATATTAAACCTCACTATTGTTGAACTACGGTATGAATGAAAGATCTCGCATTTTGCGGTCACTAGGTGTCGCTAGTATAGTTTAATATCGTACTAGTCCAATCACTAAAGTTATCTGACCAATATCTTGAAATTAGCTAATAGTCTAAGAGACTTTTCGACAGTAGCGACCTCTGGCGTTACAAAAACCTCATTCCGAGGTAGGCCTATGACTAAGAAATAACAGTTTTTCTATATATTATCCGTTAAAATAGATGAAGCTAGATAATTTGTATGTTAAGAGTAATTTTAAACCTTATAACTCTGACTTTGAAGTGTCATTTTTTATTGTAAAAATCCGTACGTTCTTAATGACTAATTGTATTTATAGTCGATCTGTTTTCAACTTTATTTCGTTTGATATAAGAATCATAATAGACCAATCGTGTATATTGACTAAGTTGTAAAATTATTTTAAAATAGTCTTTACTATGTGTTTATGTTCACGTCTCGATACGTGATTTTAATGTTTCGTTTATGCAAGCGACTTGTGAGATTTTAAGTTTTATGTTTAAAATATTTATTTATAAAGAAACTATTGGGTTCTACGAATACTTTCTATTAACTAATTATTTATTTATTTTGTACTCGATCGACTTGTCCCCTTTCAAACACATCTAAAATGATTCAGAGGATCAATTGTAAACAAATCTAATATACACAACTAAAATTTCAAAATATATTAGAAATAGCTATAGCAATTATAATCGTTATTCTTAATAATATATCGGCGCACACTATTACATGGGACTTATTATGTACACCTCTGTCTATACGTTGGGGGATGAAACAGTGTTATGTTACCTTGAAAGTGTGCATAACGCCTTTTATCCTCGAAGGAGTATGCAGAGGTGCACCTTACGGCACTGAATGCCTGTAAAATCCACTTTTCACTATTTATGTTATGAGTCCCATATAATAGGGGTAAGCCTATTGAAAGTAATAATAATATGTACTCAAAATATTACTGCGTCTAAATTCCTATGTAAATTGAAGAGTATTTTTATGGCGCTTATGGTAGCGTCTATGGCCTCCATAAGAAATTCTCTATTGAACAAATAAAACCTCTGATTATTTTAGTATCAACTACTACAAAACGTTTCCTCTCATTCTGTTTGTTTGCAATTGATCTACTGATAAAAAATGACTGATTATGACAATGACTGGTACTTTAGTATCAGTGTCTCATGCTGACTTGCCTAAGAAAGGCTGATAAAGAAGTCTTGAATGGTTTCTGATGGTATTTGTGGTTCATTTGCTTGGTAATAAAATAAAATCATTGTTTAACTGTTTGACTGCTGATAGAAAACTTGAAGGCGAATTAATCCTCTGCTAGTGCCAGGCACTATTGCGTCCCATCTCGGTTAGCGAGAAACTAAAGAAACTGATACGGTTAATATAAGAGTACAAGTTGATCAGACATAAATAAGACAATTCCAATAATAAAATGAAAATAAAAAAGTTTCACATTCCTTAAGACTTCTACTGACAGAACGCAGTCATAGTAAAAAACATAAATAGACCAATGACTGACTGATTTTATTTACCAAAATACCAAGCAAAATGTTCCTTAATAATGGACTTCGCTAGTTCGATCCATAACCTAACTTTATAGTACTATCTCGGATTATATGCTCAAATGACAACAATAAATTATTGGATGTCGTTGGTTAAAGAGAAGTAATGCTTTCTCTTATGATGTAAGTTGAGGTTGTGTATTGAGATATTTATGAAGGATTTTCTCAATTTTTTCTTTGCACACCATGCTTTTTTAAACTTGGATTTTCTTTATCGGATTATACTTTGATTGGCTAAATGTATAAATTGTGTAAAGGGATGGGTAATTTTGTGTTAGAAGATGTTGAACAAAGATGTGTCAGAATTAGTGTCATTGTAGTTATGACTTTTTTTTAAGATGGAATTTAAATGAAGACTCAAATGTATTTTTTATAGTATAGTAATGGATCATCATAACATTTTTTGTTGATTTTTAGTTACAACCTATTAGGAAACGTTAGGTTTCGAATCGATGGATAGTATCTTAACATTTTTTGTTTCTCACGTCTATTCTACTTTACATATTTTGGATTTTTGGAGTATAATTCGATAAAATATCTTAAATAGTCCACTATCGTCTGAATACTCGTACTAGTACAAACTGTATGTTTTTGTTTCTTAGTCAGGATCAATATTAGGATCAAAAATATAACTATAACCGTAGAAAATATGTTATAATTATATATATTTTTGATCCTAAATATGTTGTATTGATCCTGAAGGTCAATAGCCATTTTATTTATATATAATTTAGTCGCAGTGCAATAGATGTGTTACGCATTTAAATATTAAAAATATTTTTTTAAAATATTTTTTTTTAGCAAAGTATTATAATCGTCTATGGAAATATTTTGTCAACGTAAACGTGTTTTTTTTCGTAATTAAATTATATAGGATGTATTGTCTATAGTTCTATATGTCGGGACGACGAGTGACGGAGGCATATATTTTTTTAGCTCACTATAATTGTGGAAACTAGTACAATTCGGTTGTAATAATTACATAAAAAACGTTATTTGTAAATTTCTTGCTCAAACTATCGATGTCGTTAGATTCGTTAGCTAAAAAGCCTTGTTTCAAAACTGAAAAGCAATGTTAAACTAAAATGACACTTGTGATTAAATTAGTAGAGTACGTTATTAAATAGTATGCCCACTCGTCCCTCCGACCCGTGTAATTCCTATTAAATCAAGCCATAACTTGATTTAATAGGATCCAGTATTTTTTATTATTAATAATTGTAATCTAGTTATTATCAATATAACTGTGAAGACTGCTTATTAGTGGTTCGTCAATTAAGATGTAACGGGTTCCGTTTGGTTCTGTGGTGGTATTACATGTTTTGCGGATCTCTAGAATTGTCGCGAAGTATAATGGTCCTTAGTGCCCCTTCACACAGTTCAACATTAAGTATAAATGTTGTGTGGGAGTCTTGGAACCGTCTTAACGCGTGGTGTGGAGTGACCGAGGTGAAAAATGTACATTAAGAGTGTCCAACACTGACCCATAGTTATCTAGTTCCCACACTGTAATTTAGTCTTTATTGTCATAGCTCAAAAGTTTAAAATCTTTTTTGTTTATCTCGGTCACTGCACAATAGCAACGAAATGTTTAGTGAATGTATATTAGAATGATTTTGGCGGGTTATGTTTGTGCGCTGAGGTCCCGTGCGTGCCATGTTAGGCTTAGATAATTATACGCATAGATAGATTCAATTATATATTGCCGTGTAGACATAAGTAAGTATACAGTATATACGATTTTTCCTTGCATATATTATATTTTTTATCTTGTTACTGACACAACAGGTCAATTTTAATTTTTCTGACATTCGAGTTTCAACTTTATATTTTTGACATAAGGTCGAAAGTCCAATGAAAAATTTGACAAATGGAAATAAGTTGACTTGCTGGTCAGTATCAAGTTTCAAGCAATAAAGAACAATATGATTTGCTATCCTTACATTACTTGAGCACATTTATTTAATTTTGCAACAAAAATATGTTTGGAAAATTTTTTTTCGCGCAAACATCCCGCCTTTCGGTTAACCAAAGATGCGCGTGTATAGTTTTTAATCATGGTAGGTGAACATAGGCAACTGGGTGTCGCAGCTACTTAGTGTTACTAGATTAAGGTAATCCTACTCTGTAATTAACTGTTTATATTTAAAAGTGATTCGTAGATGTTCCAATCGAAGTATAGTGAAAAAAAGCAATAGTCGAGTGCTAAAATAGTCCAAAAGTAGAGTTATAGTTGTACATGTGTGATTAAACAATATTCCAAGATACATTTTCAAATTTTAACGGTTTTTTCACTATACTTCGATAGATCATCTACCCTCACGTGAAAACTTCGTCATAATATCGTTTAGATACTAATTCTTCGGCTCAATTTCATTAATGTTTTGACGCAACACGTTTATTTTACAAAATTAAAGTCAGTCATACAAATGCCACTTTGTCTAATATTTTATTTTGACGTTACATTACAAACATACCACAAATTGTTGCAGGGTATTGTCATGCAATCATGGAATGTCATTTACGATGTTTTCTAACGTGCCTGTTATGTGCGAGTTTTGGAAAATTGCTTTTTTAGACTCTAATTGCTAGTTTTATAAAGTCCAGAATCGTTCGAACACAAGTATTAATGTACTTGTTGATGTTTTTGTTGGTGTTTGAAAGTTAATTCTGGACTAATTCATTACAACTATGTATGTACTGTGTGAGTGGTAGTATGTAAATTTTTCGTCACTCATATTGTGTAGACTAAGCCCTATAACACTAAACGATACTCCAACTATTAGTTAACTAAACAAGTAACTATTTAGTCCAATTGCGATTGGAGGAACTTTTTGTTCTACGTTTTGTAGCTCAATAAATTGTCGACAAGTGAACGGTTAGGGCGAGGCGCCATTTGTCCGTTGCGCTGCGTTGTGTCGTTTTTCATATATTTTTATGACGTGTTCTATTAAACCGTTGTGTCGTCGCACTCGACGTTTCAATGGATCGACGGAGAAGAGACGATTCGGGAAGGAGAGTGATGCGCTGCGTCGACGGACATCACGTCTGTATCTGAAACGCAGCTGCGACGTCGTCTTGGTGGGCCGTACAATGCGTTGTTCTATTGCGTAGACGCGACGCAACGCAGCGCAACGCGCTAATGGTGCCCCGCCCTTAGTTGGCGCATCATATATTTGTATGATTCAAAAGGATGCTAGATTAACCTCAATGTTCCATGTTGTACGTACGCCCGAGAGAAGTGTTGCTGTAGCTTTTAAGATGTAAAAATGTTGCAAGGTTTTTAATGATGATATTAAAAAAAGTAATTATTACATTATCCGTAATACCGCCTTCTTAATAACTGTATTGTGCCAATTTTTATATTTCCCTCTGCAATTGACGCATTCCATTTTTTTTGTTCGTTTTCCATATTTGTGTTTGTCCCCCTAATGAACGAAATTGTACCATTTTTTTTCGTAGTTTGCAACACTCGTTGATGTTCCAGAAAGTCGTGGAGATATTTTGTGGAGACTTTGAACGCACTGTACTGTTAAATAAAAGGAACTGTTTCGTCAACAAGGTTGTGTTTTGATTGAGATAAATATTTATACTGAAAAATCTTATATTAAAGTTGAAACTTCTATCTTATCTCTACTTTACTTCAATGAGAGTTTTCGTTTATTGGATGGCGCTAAAGAGCTAGAAATCCTTCAAGTTTATAATAAATGGCTTTATAAGCCAAAAGTGTATAATTGTATATCATTCTTAAATACTAGTGCCTCTAGCGATTCGAAAATCTTTTTTAAGAAGTGTACATCGTCAAATTCAAAGCTTGTCAAACGCAACCTTATTGACCGAAATTAAGGATCACAATAGATCAAACATTCACACTATAATGGTACAGTGAAAGTCACATTATACCTATGGACATGCGTAAAGAAACCGTACTCACTGTAACGTTAGTAGCTACTAGATAGCACAAACATTTATTTTATTGTATTCGAGTACCATCTTTTATATTTCACACTTTTTTGTATGACTATATATTAGCGCTGGATCGCTATTGTGTACATCCTTGGGAAACAAGAAGTTTGAATCAGAAACATGATATTAAAACGCCCTGATTGATCACTTTTGAATGTCTAAAACGTGATTGGTTGCAGTTTGACACATGTCATTTTTGACAGCTGTCATCAAGTGACGTTTAAGCGTTTTAATAGTTTGTTTCTAATAAAATGAGTTTGTTTTGTACACTTGTTTATTTTTTACTTGACTGTAGTGAAGTTTTAGTTAGCATTGGTAACGATTATGTACAGTTTTTTTTTTATAGAAAAAGAAATGTTTAGTTTTGTACACATTTTGTTTAAGACATCACACTGTAATGTAAATCTTACGAAGACTTATTTATTTTTTATGTAACCGCCTGTATTATTTCAATTGTAAAAATATATAAGAAATTATCTATATTTGTGTTTTATTTGGTGGGGTGGGGTTGAGTTATTCCTGTAGAATTAGGTTTAGAAAATATGATGCGTAATTCTGATAAGAACAACCCACATGGACAACACACATACATCGATACACGTCGGCCAAACGGCCGATTGACACTGAACATCTTATGGCTAATAAAATGATATTATGATCATAAGATGATCATGATAACTTAGTTCTCCGTTACGTGGCGATCTTATGTCTTATTAGGTACACAAATCTAAAAATTGTGGTAGGTACTTAGTAACCAGTGTTGGGCAAAATTTAGTTAACTAATGATTGACGACTAATGATTGAATGTGTTAGTTATGATTGATGACTAATGATTATTTAGTTTAATCACGAGGTGATGACTAACGATTGATTAGTTTTAATCTTAATCAAATAATCATGATTATTTATTTATGATTGATATTTTTTAATACGAGGTAAGGTAAAATATTTTTTCTACTTCTTAAAAAAATACTGAATTGGACACAAAACGTTACTGTAGGTTAGGTTAGACTTTAGTGTTTTAGTTTAAAATTCAGTATTTTTTGGTGGTCAGATAAATAGATGCCCTGGTAAAATCTTATGATACGGAGAAATGGTTTTCAGTATAACGGGGTTTTTTGTAACACCTTCTATAACTTTAGTAGTTTTTAGGGTCCCGTACCTCATCTGACTGTAATCATGTAATTTATTACTTGTTTTTCGAAAAGTAAATGATGTCATCGTATTGCTTTAACGATTATGAGACTAACTAAATTACACTTGTATTATTTTATTTATTTATTAATCATCTCAGTGTAACTGTATTGAACTTTATAAACACAAATAATATATTTAAGAAAACTATATAATATAGGGTGTAAAGGATGGCTTACCAAAGTAAAACCATGGACTCAGATCATCATCCTAAGTAACGGACCGAAGAAATTTTTTCTCGGAAAAGAAAAATTTTTGGCCTTTCTATACATTATATTCTATTAGCAGCCGACTTTAATATTTTGTATGCAGAGTCAAAATTTTTTTTCATTTCCGTACCTAATTCCTTCAGTACTTTACTCAAGATAATGGTCTGAGACTTCGGTCAGCTGATCCTTATACCCTGTATGTGTAGTGTACCAACACCTGTGCATCGAGCTTAGTCATACATTCATGATTAGAACTAATGATTGGTGATTTGCGATTAACGAATTTAGTCATGACTAATGATTGTTCTCGTTAGTTATGATTAAATTAGTCATGACTAAATTAATCATGATTAGATCAATCATGATTGATCAATTGATTGAATAAATTAGTTGATTTGCCCAACACTGTTAGTAACTCAGTATGTCTTAAGGTGCTCCCTTAACGGGAGCATTCGCGTGTAGGTAATGTAACGTTACAGATCTGAGCATTACATCCGTGAAGGAGGAGAACCGAGTATGTAATGTAATATCATAATACCAATGTAATATCTTGATACAACTTGTAACATCAATGCGCTCCACTTCCCCCAGCGGCCCGCCCGCTTCGTCTGACATCTTGCTATGAAATGCTCAAAGTCGAATCAATATGTTACATTACACACAAATGCTCGTTAGTCAGAGAGGTATTACTGAATGTAATGCTCAAAGTCGAATCTATAATGTTAGATACATTACATGTGAATGTTCCCAGAGAGGGAGCACCTTTACGAAAGTTTTAATAAAATGTAATAGTTGGTGCGTACCTCTCTGACGATAGGCATATGGCTAACGTTGTGACGTTATTATTTCTTAAGTTATGTAAGACCTCTTACTTGTAGACTACAAAATAACAAGCAGTCTATTGAATGGTAGGTATCAATTACCTATAAAAGCATTTTACATCCGACGATATTCCAGCTGACCCTTACTAAAACTACTGAAACAGCGACCCTGTCACGTATAAGCCATGACTTCCAACTTTCCAATTTATCTTTAGTTTGTTTAAATATTCTCTTACCCAACATGTATATATATGTATATAGATACAGGTACTTACCTAAAAAAACTTCTGGGATTTCCTTTTTTTTATTTAGCTACGCGGGCGACTTCCAAATTGGAAATAGGTAAGGTAATATCATCATAATCAAGGTGCATATACACAATACCTCTACAGCATCTGCTTTGTACCAGTTATGGAAAGTCCCATATAAGAGTGCGTCCACATCTGGTGAATACACAGCTCGCTCGCCGCTCGCAAACCGCCCGAGAGCTTTGCGCGTGCATAAAGTTATTGTTTACTGCACGCGGGCAGCCCGCAAACGACACCCGAGCGTCATATTCGCGGCGCATTCGCCAGATGTGATAGCACCAGTGATGTACAAAATACCCAATACAAAGTATCTGAACTACAAAATGTAAGATACTATAAATTACCTAAGTATTTCAGATACAGGATAGGTCTCTTTAAAATACTTTTTAAAGATAAAATAGTTTTCTAGGAAAACAACACCTGAATGAATTCAAATTTTCATTTTAAAGGACAATGCTCACGAAGTATGAAAAAAAAACCCAGGCTTGGCGCAAATGAAACTTATCTCAGATTTTTAGTGTGATCCTAATAAATGCTACACTAGGAGCATCATCGACATCGATGGCTAAATGCAAGAAATTGCTATTAGTGGCTCATTTGTTTTCGTTTGCAATGTTGGGTTTTCTAGAGCATTGTCCTTTATAAATGTCAGCTTAGAATTTGATCACATTTTATTTTTAATGAAAATAATTCTAAAAGTATCTTATCGGAAAAAGTATTTGTCAAATACTAAGATAGAACGAATGTATTTAAATACAAGACGTAAAATGGAATTTTAAAAAAGTATTTCATTTACAAGATCGGAATACGTATTTTGTATCTTGTATCTGTATTTCAGATACTTTTATCTTAAATAATTCACATCTTTGGATAGCACGCTAACAAGCGATGAGTCTGTTGCTATACATCGGGCTCAATTGCTCTGCTATTACTGACAAATTGTCGAAAATCTAAATAAAACCGGGATGCACTATACACATGATAGTCACACATACTACCAAGTTTATTATTCGGTTTATTATTTTTTAGATTCACTTTTATAGGTTCCGATCCCGTAGAATATCAGAAATAAAGTGTAGCTTTTCGTCGTAAATAAAGAACCTTCATGTCATTAACAAACCACTAGAAATCCCTCAACGAACCTCCTAGCTAGAATATGAACGCTAAAAGATTAAAAATAAACGAAAGAGCCAACTTGTTCCAGAACTCGGAAAAACGTATCAAAGTTTTAACAGTTTGCTATCTGGGCAATCGATCTAACGTTATTAAGGCATCAATCAGTTACAATAGGGCTGGTGGAAGGGGGGTGAACTAATCAAAACTTGGGTACAAGACCCGGGTCACGAGTTGGGGGTTGTGGCCGCAATGAGCGATTGTACAGACAAACTTTTACCTAGACGCTTTGTATTTACGGAGTAGGCAGCTACAGTTTTAATTAATCTGTTAGCGGTTGAGTTGAGTGAATTACTTGCTGAGTTATTTAAATCGTTGTTTATTTGGTCATTGATACGCAAAAAATACTGTCGACATTCGACAGTATGGGAGGGTTTGGGTGAGGTGGGCCCAATTACCAACCCGTCGAACATCGAACACAATAACCAAGTCTAAGTATAATATCTGTAACACCAGAGCGATCACGTCACGAGTGGGTTATCGACTATGTAGGAAATTAGAAAGGGATCTAGAATCCTTTTTTTTCAGGGGGGAACATAATCCAATGACTTCTCCCGCCCGGGTAAGGTGAGAGGGAGTGTCAGACTATTACTGACTAAAAACCACCCCGTCCGTGTGCCTGCACTTCAAGCCGGAGCCCCGGCAACCCGTTAAGTCCTCCGCGGCTCCGTATCAGCATCAGCCCAATTGGGCCCTATTTGTGGTGACTTATGGATCATTCAGGCGCGCTCGGAACGCGACGCGCCGTACGCTCGGGTCTGGTTCTGGTCGGGCGGCGAGTTACCCATGCTCGCCGTCCGTAGGCCCGTGCTTGCGGTGGCTGAAGATCGCCTCGTGATCCCCGATAACCAGAGTGTCTTGCGACGGCTGGGGCGTGAGGTTCGTTCCATCACGCGCCCCACCTATTTCATAGCGGATTTAGAACCCTAGATATAGGTTTTAATAGGCAGCTTTAAATCAAAATACTTACCTACCTACATACAACCTCCTAATACCAGTGGGTGCTACTTAAATAAATTAGTTCAAGATATTTCAAAATCAATTTCCTACCCAAACGCCCACACATTTCCATACCGGTCAGTTTAATTACGTACTCCTAATTCAAATTACGTAAATACGAAAGTGATTGTAAACTAACTAAGGAATTAGGATATAGGGGCTCCTCATCGTCCTAAGAAAATTTGCAAATAGTTTGCTCTAAATTCAGATTGAAATCACATGCTTTGTAGTACAAAATGTCATTTCTGAATTTGAATACCTACACGTCAATAGCTCGCGGCACTCCTCTACTGGATCCACTACGAATGGGGCCTATTAGGGCTGATGCCAATACGGAGCCGCGGAGAACTTAACGGGGTTCCGGCTCGAAGGGCAGGAGTAGGAACGGGGTGGATTTTTTGTCAGTAGGAGTCTGACACTCCCTCCCGCCACACCGGAGACCACCACGGGAGAAGTCATTTCTCTGCTGGACTCTACGCTTGGTCAGCTGGTTGGACAAAGGGTTTAGGTTTGTCAAAGAGCATATCATCATTTGCAGTGAGTCCTGGTAGTGAAGGATATTGACAAATATATTCCTCGGATTTGTTGGGTTCTAAATACAGACAATCTTAATTTCGTACATGGTCTTTGATTTCTCTGGTGTTACAGTTTATGCTTAGGCTATTGTGTTCGGTGTTCGAAAATATTTTTTTACTTTTTAACCGACTTCAAAAAAGGAGGAGGACAAGTTTTGAACAAAATTATTCATTAAAACCTTAATAGATACCTACTTAACATTATTAAGCTGTTGACAATTTTATTACGCATTATACCAATCGTGTCCATTAACTATTTTGTTGTGGGTTTGTGGCACCGACTTCTAACCTATCAGTGGGTGTGTAAGCTATAATACTTAGTTATTTTTTTCCTTTTTTTAGTTTTTACTTTTCGTTAGTTATTCGTTTTTGAAGTCAGTTTTTTTAAACGCAGTTTTTTAATTTTTTATCTTACGGCCAAGACTGCCTCGTTGGTGTGCAAGACTGTCGCAAGTGCGACTACCGGATAAGGAGTTCGATTCCCGGATCGGGCAAAGTAATACTGGGCTTTAAAAATGTTTAGTGGTAGCAGTAGCACGGAGTCTGGAATTGTGCCTGGTATACAGTAATAGGCTCACCCCCTATTACATGGGACTCATAATATAAATAGTGAAAAGTGGGTGTTACATTGTATAGTGACATTAAATGCCGTAGATAATTTGCACCTCTGCCTACCCCTTCGGGGATAAAAGGCGTGATGTTATGTTATGTTTTCTATCTTAAATTATCTTTAATAGCAAAGGCATTGTGCATCGCGTGGATCCACGTTTAGACACACGTTGGGTTAAAGCATATTTTTAGATAGAATGTGAAAAAGGCTCATTTTATTTACACTGAATCCTTTTTCGACTAGCTGTAAGTTGATTCTTTGGTCGTAAAATGTTATTGGAATATTTCTAACCTAACCTATTACTGTCGATGTTCAAAAGGTTGTTAAATGCACCCACTTCCCCCAGGTTATCCCCACCCTGTCCATGAATCTGCCTTTACAGATTACTGGGCGCTTTGTTGGCTAAGTCCTTCAGTTTTTGAGTTATTTTGCATTTCAATATTGACGCACATGCCTTCAAACAGAGAAAAATGCCTCGTTGGTCGACTAATTGTAGGTAAGTGCGACTATGGTGCATCATACTGCCATTCGATTAATCGATTGAGCGATTGATGCCATAAATTACCTACTGCCATTCGGCCGGCTGTAACCACGACTATTGAGTAAGGGGTTTCGATTTTCGGTTATTCGAAAATTCTCATAATTGATGAAAAGTAGGTATATGTGTGTTGCATTTAATAATTAATATTGGTATGAATATGTGCTGAATGTTTTGCCGTTCAGGCTATATTAAAGGTGTGATGTTATTCTTAAATTATAGGTAATAGGTAAATAGGGGGTAAGGTGAATGAAAAATAATCAGACAATTATGCTCAGGAGTATGTAACTATCTTTATTTCTCAAAAAAACCACCAATTAATATACATTTTAAAACATTAATTTATTAATGGATAGGTTAAATTGTATACCTACGTACGGACAGGCGCGGCCTCAATATAATATAATATTATTACAACTATATACTTCATAGTACATGCAACGCGAATTATTGTCCAAATTACATATTTATTGTCTGTGCAAGACCGCGCTGCGACTATCGATAGGTAAGTGACACTATGTTAAATATTGTCATAGTCATTCATACATTATATCTTGAAATATCGAATGCACAATCTACGTAAATTGACTAGATAATTGAAGAATAGTTACTTTCATATTTTTTTGCCATTTCGTACGAGTTTCCGAACGGAGCGCCAGTGTTGCCACAATAAAGATTTCTCCCCGATTTAAGGGTATTCAAATCTTTATTGATATTGGGTTGTATATGCATTCGATAATACACTAGAATTACATTTTTATGTCCATTGATATGGCTATATCATATGTGTTAGTGACGTTTGCGACGCAATCGCAACGATATGTTATTGTGAAGAATCTACAATTAGTTATTGAAATATTTCCAAATATTTTTTCCTTTAGTTAAACACCTATTTTAATACGCATCCAATAAACACTACACAATGTATTTATCGACTAACTACCTAACTATCAATGACTTTAAAAGACAATAAAATAATTTGTAAAATTCTACAGAATATTGTTAGAAAATTATATATAATATAAATAAAAATATGTATAGATATCTCGCTAAATCGTAACATGTAGGATACAGGCCGTCGTAAGACGGGCCACGTAATACATAGAAGATTAATGAATTCATTGACTTCTTAAAGCCACAATATATGACGTGTAATATAATTTTAAAGCCAAATTTTATAGTCTGTGAGTTTATGTCGACTCATTGTCGATACTTATATGTCGATAGTTGATTAGATATAATAATATATATAGTACACAAATAGGTAACAACTTCCTTAGAATTACAGCCTTCACTTTCAGTGCGATTCCGATTAAATTACACAGTTAGGATATCTGCAAAGGTTTGTAGACAAGTTGTTCTTCACGTGGGATATAGTGGAGACCATGGGTGGTGTACTCATTGAACAGAAGGTGCTCGGGCCATCCATCTGCGGCTGCTTCGTTCCTATATTAAGATCCATTAGTACACAAATATTAAATAAGCCGCGAGCGGCGCATTACTAATTTACAATTAACTATGTATTACAATAGACATGAAACATTAAAATGTAGTTAAAGCATTTTTCTGCCGGGACTCGGTTGCGCTACCATTCGTATCACTCGAAGTATAACGTAGTATTGTCTGCCCGCACAGCCGAAGCCCACCTAGCCGTCTTGAAGGCTTTTGATATATAATACATGGTAACCATATACTTAGCGACTAATCACAACAATTATCAACTATTTTGGAGAAAACATATAGGTCACAAGATTAAGTATCTTCATTGTTACTATGTATGTGCTTTCAAATACTTAAACAGAAATTAAACTTACATAGCAGAAAATGTCCATCATATGGCAGTCAACTGCTAAAATAATACAAATATAAAAGTAATAATACTGATTACCAATAATGTATTGTTCTAACACATAGAGTACAGAGTATGAGCAAGTGAAGGGTAGTAAAACTATTCCTTTGAAGGACGAAGCTAGAAGAATATTTTCCGCTTCGATTCTCTTGAGGTCGTCGGGCTCGGACTGTACCTCATAGTGTTAATAAAAACTTTTTTCATTAAGAAAGAAATACGCGAATATTCTTTGTTATAATGTTGCGATCAAAATTTCAATAAAGTCGAATCGAAGCGAAAAGCAGATATTAACTTCCAACTGGCTAGCCACCAAGTTATATAATCATATTCGATTATTAAGATCCTAAATATATAAATGGAATATTTCCTTGTCACGCTTATAACTCTACTAAACATCAAATTGTAAACATCCATACAGATTATTGTCAGATTACTTTTTTTAAACATTTTATTGTCACGATTTACTTATATGGAATTGACGGCAATAAGATAATTGCTCGAATCGTATATATAATGTATTTATTGTCAATATCGGAAGTACCGTATAACATTATCATGCCCGTTCGACCTAGGGACTCGAACATTCCAAGAAGAAATCCTCCTAAATCCTTAAACCTATCGAAAAATACAATGCGATTATTCAAAAGGGGTATATTAAAATTCAGGGATCGCATATCTACATCGAAAAACTTCGGTTTATAAATATAAAAATATTGAAAGATAATGCAGAGAAAGCTCGCATCTTAAGTGACGAGGGTCGTCTAAGCGAAAGCGTTAAAGATATGCTTTCGATATGACATTTTAATACTGATATTTGGATTTAAAGCCCATAAAGTGTTTTGTACAATAAGGGAGATAATCCCTACAGTAGAATGTTCTAGAACGTTGGTTCGTCCTGTGGGTCCGAGTGCCCGGAGAGTGTTCAGTAGTAGGGGACGAATTCGGGGGCTGCATATTCTAAGTAGGGGTGGTAGATAGCGCGGCGGGCCGGTGGCAGTATCACGTCGGAGTAGCGCGAGAACTGCGAGATCTGGCGACTACCAGCCGGTGGCTTCCTACAAACAAACATCACACATTTTAAACTCCAACCTTGACATTTATAAAGTATTTAGAAAAGCATTCAAGCAAGTTCTTATTAGAAAATTCTTTATCCGCTTTGATACACAATATCTACTTAAAAACGAATTCCTTTCTCTTTGTGTTAGGGAAACCTACAACTACTTAAATGTCAGCCTTTATTACGTCTTACTTTATAATTAGCCAAAATATTGTATTTTCAGTAATTATAAGTTTTGTCAAAAGAACAAAGAATTCTATTTTGAGTTTTGCGAACAGTGAACTGGGAATATCTACTTTATGGTAATGCACGGAGGATATAAACTTACTTGCTGTGCCTAGAAGTTGGTTCATCGGCAGGGTACTCCATCTGCAGTGGCTGCAAGCCTCGGGGTTCCTGTTCACCATATGATCCGTACACGTAGTCATCACTGTCAAAATTAATTAAATAAGTAAATTTCTCCTGAAACACCTAGTTCGACCTGTAGGTACCCTATTCAGAATTTGATTAGTCTAAGGATATAATACGATAAAGTATCCTATTACTATAGTTTATGATATTAATGGGTAGAGGAGATCGGATATCTTTGTCCGTAAATTACTAACTTTCAGTTTCAGCTCAATCTGATTAAAGCCTCAATGCTGACCCTAATCTCTAGGAAAAGCTTCAGAAAATATAACTTAGGTTTAAACTCAAATATATGGATTATATTTAATCAATAATAACGTCTTATCCAGGCCCTATTCTAAAACATTTACTTAATTAGGCCACAAGACCTAATTTACATAACAAATACCATTTGTACAAATCCTTCAATCGTCTCCAATAACACGTTCATTTCATTCCAATGAACATTTAAATTAAAAACGAAAACAAAGACGCCACGCGAAAGCAATCTCGCCGAAATAATGACACATCGTTTTGAGACGTTGCCGTGACATATTTAATAATCAACGGAACATGAAAGCGAGGGGAAATCACAGACATAACATTTAGATACTGAGGATTACATTTCCTTTTGCGAGCACTTTTAATTTTGGCAAAAAATCTCGCAATAATGCCTCGGCCGGGTCGGATTAACATGAACACGCCCAGACGTTTTAAAAGATTTCCTTTCGCTTAACAATTTATGAGTCGCGTTTTGTTATGTTAAAAAGTACGGCTTCAGCCGCGCAACAGCAGGGAAATTCTCCCAACACGTTTTGAGTGTGAGGTAATTTTTCGAAGTAGTTTGGTAACATCGAATTGAGTAATCGGTAAGTTTCGAAATTCAAAATTATCGTTTATATTGTTCATTGTAATTCAGAAAGTTTCGGTTCGTGACGAAATTGTTTTGATTTGTTTTTACTTTTTAATTTGTAAGGTTCACGAAGTTTGTTAGTTTCAAGTTGTTGCCAATTATTTGTTTGTTTTTTTTCGTAAAAACGTAAAGTTTTCTTACTTTGACCTAGACATTGAGTTGCTGTAAATTTACACGACAGTTAGAAAAAGGGTGTACAGAACAACACGGGTTTCGAAATTTCTGGCATATCATTTAAAATGTACCTAGGTATCATTTAATACTGCAAAGACAGTATTTTTTTGGTATAGAATAAATCAATAGATAAACCCTATCAGTAATAGATTGTATTCTGGCTCACCCTCGTCCAGAAGTTAGGTCCTTGAGTTCTTGCTTTTGTTCAGCTTCGTATTTTCTTTGCAGCTCAAGTACATGTTCCTGACGAATCATTTTCTTCAGAGCTTCAAACCTAATGAACATAAAATACAGATACCGGTTACAAATTATCTCTTACCATATTAAAAAGTTAGTTGCGAAGATTTGAGTGCATCTTCCTTTAGGTAATATTTTTTTTAAATAGTCTAAAATCAATAGGTGTTGTCTGAAATAGAAATAAACAATAAAATGGTGTTCAAGAAAAAAAAATATTTTCTGAACTGAAACGTAAATATTTCGCGCCATACCACAGACTACAAATAATAGATTTCTTTGTTCGCACAAAATGTTGCCAATAATAATGATAAAAAATATATTGTGCCATTTTTCATTCATCGTGTAATATAATGTCTCAAAAATCCTTATAATTGATATTTATCGGATTCCTTCGCCCTGAGTACTTAGGTACTTACTTATGAAATTATTTTTAATGAAATTTCTTTGACAAGTCCCCTTGGGCTCGATTTAATTAGTAAGTAAGGGACAGACTTCCATACTTAATTGGAAAGGTAAATCAATTTTAGGCACTTGGAAATAATTTTATTGCTCTGACCTTTAATTTGAAGACGGTACCTAACCTAGTTAGATCTAAGATTTGATGTTCATATTTAATCTGTACATAAATAACTGGGGCATAATTTATGCACCAACTATTGGAAAATGATAAGGGTTCGAATGTAACAAGAGACTAAGTTATTGCCAAGAACTCTCTGTCTATAAGTGTATTATCCACGAGAAACCAAAGTTTGTTGTCCTAAAACTGGTTTCATTTTTATAACGAGTTTGTTTCGGCATTTCTACTCAGTGTAGTCAGTTAGGAAAGGTTGGTCTCATCGTTCGTTTGAAAAATTGACGTGTAAAAGTTGTAGCCTGTTGGCAGAAATAAATTCACTTGTTTCACTTAACATTTATGAATTTCTGATGAAGGGATTAATGCTTGACTGTATAAGAAAATGTTATTATAATCGAATGATAATAATTATAATAGTATTCCCACCTGTCTCGCTGTGGCGGTACCATGAAGTTAGGTCCTCGAGGACGTGACGGGCCAGGGTATCGCAGGATCTTACCCGATGTATGGGGCACGTTCAGCATGCCGAACATCTGAAACAAAATTTATGTATTTACATATTTTCTAATTTTCTTGTCCTTACAATGAACAGACTATTATAGTGTAATAAGAGTATTATAATCATTAATCAATATTATATCATTATTATACCTTCTTAATATGTTCTGTGATTATTATAATCATTACAGAAAATATATTATTATCGTGTTTGGTGCAGTTATTTTCAATTTATGGTGTGCATATTTTTAGGACAAACGACGATTGTTTTTTGACGATCCGTTTTCTAGTTTATTTCTCACATTTTGGGCGCAAGTATTTGTGGTGTGACAACAAAGAAGCTAAATCAAGAGTACCTAAGTATTAGTTAGTACCTAGTTACCTTTACCGTGACATAAATTAGAGATAAGCAGCTGCGGGCTGATTAGAAGACATCTCAGCTAAACATAAAACCCATCTTTAGACAAACTGATAGCTTGGACGAACAAAAATTAGAGGTGCCTTTGATGAGCTTGTCTTTTTTAAGGAAGAAAATCATCTCATGATGAATGCGGACTTCTCCCGCCTGAGTGATGCGGGAGGGAATGTCAGACTCTTTTATTTATTTATTTATTTATTCCACTTACATTTATCTTTACAGGTTAATGCCCAATGCGATAAATGTGCTCATCTTACTATCTACCTATAGCATATTACATATAATGCCTTTCTTGTGAATTCACCCAGAGTACAACAAAATAGGTCGATTTCATTAGAAATCAGGTTGAGCGTGCGAAGTGCACGCGTCAACGGCGCTTCCCTTAATAGGTTGGTCCGACCGCGGGGTTCTACCAGCAGTGGCGGTCGCCGGCGTCGCCATACGTACCTATCCGGAACACATAGATATATATCCGGAACATATCTTATTGAATAAAACCACCCCGTTCCTACTCCTGCACTTCGAGCGGGAGCCCCAGTAACCTGCTACGTTCTCCGCGGCTCCGTTTTGGCATCAAGCCTATTGGGCGCATCCGTGGTGGTCTGATGATTTTTATAAAATAAAAGACTACCTAGATGATAGTCGAGCTTGGGAATAAACTGCTGTAATGTCCACTCAGGTCATGTTGACGTTAGTAGCATATAGTTACATTTCTTTTTAAATACAATTTGAAATAAAATTATTACTTCAATGTGGCATTGTTTTTCATTTGAACATTTTATTTTTCTACCTTGACATTTACTTTTTATTTTACAATTGTTACAATTGTTAGTGCTAGGACCGTGCGAAATTTTGCCTCGCCATTTCTTTTCTAATTACCCATATTCTGACAGTTTGAGTATTTGTGCGACCCACGCAAATGTTCTTTAGGTTGGTGTTGTTCGTCGAATCAGTCAGCGTCACCTGTTAATTAACTCGTCGAGTACCGGTTTTGTAGACACAATTATAGAACAATAGGTTGCGGTCACCGGTGACCGCTTGGTGTTTGACAGTTTAAGCTGATTGTAAACCGACACATGCGTACTGCCTTCATAGCGGGTCCGCTCAAACTGTTGTGGTTCTTTCCTCAAAAGGCCACTACAGAAAGAACTTGCACGGTTCTCACACATAATTTTTATACATATTTGTCTGGACTTTAAAAGAGACAGACCTCTGAGTTGGTTTCGGCATTTCTTCTCAGATTAGTCAGTTAGGAAATGTCGGCCTCATCGTTCACTTGATAAAATTGACGTGTAAAAGTGCTGCCTTGTAGCTTATTTGCAGAAATAAATTCACTTGTTTCACTTATTTCACTTGATGGCTGGCCACGCGCCGTACGCTCGAGGTGAGGTGAGGTTTAATCCGATTCATCTCACCCAAGGATTGACGATGTTAAGGCTTATTAAAGAGTACCTACGCACAGAAACTTAAAATCCTAAATGATTTTCAATGGACAAACAATTCAAATGAATGAAGTATTTAATTAAGTATTCGAAATGAATTCTTTGAACTTGAAATGTAAAAGCGTTCATGAAAAATAACTAAATTGAATTTCATGTCAAAAGTTGGCCACTTACAATATTATAAAATTTTTAAATGTTATGTGCAAGTGGCTCAGTAACTGCCAATCTTAATTAAGTTGTTAAAATCTTGGATTTTAATTAAAATACGAATCAAAGTCGTCTGCGGCTTCTGACCTCTTTTGTAAATCGTACCTACTTTTGCAAATATACTTAGAAAAAATCGAGTAGTTATTTAATTATGTACTAGATATTTAATAATAAAAATTTATAGTTAATGATTTTATTTAAAAGCCTTACATTCGATACTAACCTCTACTCACTACTCACCAACAGATGGCGTTGTTCTATATAAAAATAAAAATCACGCAAACCTAACCTAGCGACAATTTAATTAATACAGATACCTAGAAAATGTAACGAAATAAACCAGTGTCTAAGATGAATGCCTGTATTTAGCGTGGGCAGCCACTGTTCGTAATGACCAGCCATTTTGTAAAGGTCACAGGGAACAGGGACGATTCTCAATGAGGCGCTAAAGCATTTTGTAGAAATAGGGTTACTGTGTAGTCTGTGTACAATGGCCGACTGCGGCGGCAAAGGTAATGTTATATTCTGCCTTTTATTTTTATTATAATTTAAGTTATTCTTTATTCTGTAAAATTAAACTAGTATACATATATTAGACTTACAATAAAAAATGAAAGAAGAAAGTGTATAGCTATCTTAGACTTACAATAAAAAATGAAAGAAGAAAGTGTATAGCTATCGGTTCTTCATTTCTACTGAAAATGCTTTTTTACTCCAATCAAGTCAAGATCACAAGGAAATTAAATTAATTATTGCAAATTGACTCTCAGAAGGCAAATTTAATTAATCAATTATCTTTTATTTCATCAAAGAGGAATATTTTAGAATATTTCTATTATTTTCGAAACAAGATTACAAATAAAATATATAAAAACCAAAAAGAATTAAGCGACCCTGCCAGGATTCGAACCTGGAATCTTCTGATCCGTAGTCAGACGCGTTATCCGTTGCGCCACAGGGCCAGTTGCTGGAATTATCGAAAATAACCTCAACGTTCTGCAACGTGGTATCTCAATGCCGCGTGACGTCACACAAAGCGGCAAGGCCCATTGGTCGAGTATATTTTTTTAGAGGCAAAGTATAATCTCATAGACATGTGTTGTTTTGATAGAAACGAGTTATCAAGGCCGTGCAGTTTATAGATACTAAAT
The DNA here is from genome assembly GCA_038387885.1 of Spodoptera picta. Taxonomy (NCBI): domain Eukaryota; kingdom Metazoa; phylum Arthropoda; class Insecta; order Lepidoptera; family Noctuidae; genus Spodoptera; species Spodoptera picta. The sequence continues at coordinate 4,531,786 of JAZHFQ010000725.1, forward strand.
TATCACTATTTAATGCAGTGATTTAATTTATATTAATTTGTAAATGCAATACCTTGATAATTTTAGATTATTTGTAAATATATCAAATTAAAAGAAGAACTTGTATCTAAAAATATTCTTGTTCTATTTTAATTTAAGCAAAAGCATAACCAATACCATAAACTTGCTATTTAAATGCCACGAATATTACTTTACAAATAACATTCATATCCAAGCGATCTAAAAATAAACCTTTATCAACCGACAACGTTCTAAAAACGTTCCTTTTACTACGATAACGAAGCAAAAATACACAAATTGGAAAACAAAATGAATGAAAAAAGTCTTTTGTCAAATAGCTGAAGGTCTTTGATACACGCCATTGTTTTAAGGTTCCCCTATTGTGCGGCATTGAATGAATTCGTCGCCAGTAAAACCATTGTGCGATTCCTAACCAACTTAACCTGACACACGGTGAAACCAGGAACTAAAACTTACAAATATGGCAAATTTGTAATTTCCTTGACAAGCAGCGCCACCCTGAGGTGTTATGTCACGCTGGATGTATCGCATTCTTTTGTTAAATTGAAACTTGTATCGGCTGTATGTACGCGCCATGTTACAAGTAGTCTTAAAAAAAGTATATTTAAAATTGTCGCTTCGTTCTTTCTGATTTTTATTTTTAGAATGTCAGAGACAAAACTTTTGTTTTTTTTTTGCGCAGTAAAATATTTTTGTAGATGTTTTCTTTTCGATATTTTGTTTTGATATCGTTATTATTTTTACTAGAGACGTGTTATTTTCACGTATTTATATAATAGATAGATATCAATGTAGGTAGTCTACAATCCTATCTAAATTAACACTTAGGTGATGAAAAGGGGCACTGACACTTCTTGTCACATATGATTGGACCCTTTAAGATCCTTTGTAAAGAAACCCTTCATATTTTTATGACGCATTGTAACACCTACGCGATTATAAGGAAGAATAGACAGCATTTTGTACAGAATAAAATAAAAAGCAAATTATATTATTTTCTTTCCCTCCTTCATTTTACCTCTACATCTACGGATAGAAAAATAAAGGAGGATAAAATATAATATGACAGAATTACGTGCGTGAACTTCTCTTGTAGAGGGTGGCCGAATCATCACGCTAATTACTCACAGTCTATATTTATGTATGTATGTATGTATGTATATATGTATATGTGTATGAATGCATGCATGTGTATTGTGTTGTACTCGTGTGTAGTATATATATTATAATTATGTTTATTTATGTTTATCTCTGAAATATGTAAGTGTATCTATTTTATTTGCTCTATTAAGTAGTTGCTTGCTTCTTGCTCACACTATTAACTCTTCTCTGCATCACCCAAAGGTCAGACTGGGAGAAAATGCCTGCGGCATTAAGTCCACCTTATGTATATTTTGTGCATGAAGCTTTAAATAAATAAATTACTTCTAAAGGGTCCAAGTGACAGCTCACGAAGAGCGTAATATCAAAAAAAGAAGTTGTGAATAACATAAAGTAATTAGTCTCATTGCCAAAAAATTAAAAAAACTACACTTTCTAACATCTCATACTTACCAACTGTTCGGTCACGTTATTACGATTCTTAATAAAGTTTAAGTTTGTTACAATTTTGATCATTTCTTTCCGAACTTCGTAACAATGTAGGTAATACTTGAACGATTGGAAGTTTTTGAGGAAAAAGAATAAGGAAGTAGCCAAGTAGGTCTGTAGGTATATATCATAAAGTTTACAGTATTGTGAAGGAAGTACTTATAGGAAAATATGTTTTTCCCAATGGCATTTATGTACCTACATACTTATAAGGAAATATTGGCTGACGGAATTACAAAGTTGGTGATGTAGTAGCGAATAGCTATTAAATTAGAAGCTGGCCACACTAACTAATATTCGGTAATTTAAACCTACTTGGGGTGGGCTCTGACAAACCACGATATTCTAAACTGCGATCTCATAGTTGTGCGTTATGGCTAACCATATTATGTCATCATCATCATCATCAACCGCCTACTTCTAACACGGAGAAGGCTTGAGCATTAATCACCATGCTTGCTCAATGCGGGTTGGCGATTTCAAACTTATAATTAAAAATTATAAAACCAGGTGTCCTCATGATGTTTTCCTTCACCGTTTGACAGTGGTGTCTAGATAATCTTAGAAAGTACATATAACTCGGAAAAGTCACATTGGTACTTGCCGTTGGTAGGTTTCGAACTCTCATGAGAAGCGGGCCTCTTAAACCTCCGGGCCACTACGACACTATGATCATAATCAGATTCCACTAATCTTTAGGGCCCTCACCCACGACGACATTTTGTAATGCTTGCTTGCGATGCTGTCGCGCGTTCATTATAAGTGCGTCAGCATCACTGATTCGCTACTAACGCATATTACTTATAAGTGCACATGAATTGTAAAATTGTGTCGTCGAGGTCGCGGTAGGCAAAGGCTTTTAGGTCTACCTACAAAATTGACTGCACGTTTGGCGCGGTGGCTGGCTGCCGTACAACGTGTCGTAGGTTCGATTCCCGCACTAAATCACTGTGTGATCTATAAATTGTTGTTCCGGGTCTGAGTGTGATGTGTATATTCGTTAACGCAGCCACGATAAAGAAGAAAATCCTAGTGTGGGGAACCTTTAAATAAATGCTGTTCTGCCCAACAACCTATATCCAGCAGTGGATGAAATGGAATCTAATAATGATGACGTAGAAGTTCCCAGAAGATAGAAAATGCATTACCTCATCATAATCTGGAGTGCGAACGACGTTGGCAGGTGCTTTAGTTATGACTCTGCCAAATTCTTCACGGGGTAGCGCCGGGAACCGGTATCTGAACCTTGGGAAGAAAGGAATAGAGTTTATTTATGCTTGATAACACACGTTATTAGGAAAGTAGACAGGCTTTCATCTCAATCGTTTAAAAATGTATGAAAGTGGGAGGATTGAAGTTTACAAGTTGCATTTACATGTATTTCCAACTAGTAACAATAAAATTACATATGAAATGTAAATCCCAATCATAAATATAACAGTGATCTATACAACACCAAAGCGTTTAGCATTTACATCTAGGAAAGTAGGGTAAATCCACGTATTGTCGTCCTCGCGCGGAGTAAACAACGAGATCTCACAGAAATATTTTCCATTTACAAAGTCGACATTTATTTTATAGGGTGGAAGTACATGTTTTCGTCTTACCTGGGGGCGGCTCTGGGTATCGCAGTGTATACAGGCCATTCGTTGTACATTAACGGATCACGGTATGAATTGACTTCATTCATGATTTCTGGCGCTCGAGCTTGCCGCTTTGAGAATCTGTGGACAATTATTGCATGATTTAACATGATATAATCCTCGGAAACATATTAAACGCCATGGGATTCACCATTTACTTTCAAATGGTTTTCTATTGGCGGTCAAAACCTTATGAGATAGATTGAAACTTAATCGTCATAGTTCAACATTGTAATGGACTAATTAGGATTATGATAGAGCATTGCTGTTCGATCTCAGTCAAATGTCATCAGTCCTTTAGTTTGCTCTCATGTCACCTGCGGGAAGAGCGGTGACCAAAAATATAATAGGATAGATGACTAATTTTATTTTAATGTCTGTCTAGTAGATCATTTAAAAAAATTGTCAAATTTTTTTTATTTTCTTACGGAAACGAATAGTTTCGAAGATATATTGATTTGAAATATCGCATGACGTTACTTTTGACGAAGGACGACGCTACTAAAAAAATGAGCCATCAAAAGAGAATGAGCCCACCAACCAACACCAGGAAATTGCCAGAAAGAAATCGAAATGACATATTGCGGGCTCTGTGACCAGAATGAGGAGAAAAAATATACGTTGTGTGAAAAGAAACTAAAAATTGACACTAACAGGAAAGGCGCCCAGGAAGGTTTGGTAAAACAAGAAAAATGACGGCTTCATCAAATAAAAAGTTTCGTCCATGTAAAGTCGGTGATACAGTCCGAGTAAAAATGACTGACGTGGACAGAGGTAGAGACGACTTTCCCAATGTGTTAATGATTGTACTTCAATGTAACGACAAGGGGTTATAGAGGTACAAATTAGGAAACAAATACGACACTATAACAAAACTACTTTCAAGAAATCAGTTCACTGTGTGTGACTCAAAATTTTCAGATATTGACATGGTTTCACCCGAAAAGAAATCACTACGCCAATGCACAATCGACCTCTGGTGGGCAAGGCTATAAAAGATGCCACTGCAAAACCAAATGTGGCAACAAAAAGTGCCTCTGCAAAGCTGCTGGTATTTTGTGCAACTCAAAATGTTAATCAAGTTTAAGTTGTTCTAATAAATAGTTTATGTTACTTTATAAAAGTGTGATTTATAATTATTATAATTGAATTATAATTCGCAACTACTTATTATCTGTTGTTAAAAATGTTCCTGATTGTTCCTATTATATTAAAAATTGTACTCCTAATAATTAATTATTACAGTGTGATTTATAAGAATAAAATAAAAACTGCGTTTAAAAAACCGACTTCAAAAAACCAAAAACTAATAACAAACAAAAAGTCAAAACTAAAAAGCAAAAAATAACTATTATTAGTACTGATAGGTTACCCACCCACTGATAGGTTAGAAGTCACATGAGTGTGACGCGGGGCGGAAGGCTTGGCGGGACACGCATTTAAGTTTTATCTAACAGGGATTGTCTGGACCTACTCCCAAAGCGTCGAAAATGATAGAGTATACACGATTGTTTTCGAAGATGCACGATAGTTTTCGAGTAACCCTCGAAATTGATCGAGGACGCTTGATAGTTTTCAAGTAACTCTCGAAAGTAATCGAGAACTCTCGACAGTTTTCGAGGACGCTCGATTGTTTTTGAGGACAGTCGATAGTTTTCAAGGACGCTCGATAGATTTCGAGGACGCTCGATAGCTTTCGAGGGCGCTCGATAGATTTAGAGGACTCTCGATTGATTTCGAACACGCTCGAAACTGATCGAGGATTCTCGATTGATTTCGAGCACGCTTGAAACTGATCGAAGATACTCGATTGTTTTTGAGGACGCTCGATAGTTTTCGAGCACGCTTGAAACTGATCGAAGATACTCGATAGTTTTCGAGGACGCTCGAAACTGATCGAGGATACTCGATTGTTTTCGAGGACGCTCGATAGTTTTAGAGGACGCTCGAAACTGATCGAGGATACTCGATTGTTTTCGAGGACGCTCGATAGTTTTCGAAGGCGCTCGATGGTTTTCGAGTACGCTCGATCGATTTCGAGGACGCTCGATAGATTTCGAGGACACTCGAAACTGATCGAGGATACTCGATTGTTTTCGAGAACGCTCGATAAATTTTCGAGGACGCTCGAAAACAGATCGAGGACACTCGATTGTTTTCGAGGACGCTCGAAACTGATCGAGGATACTCGATTGTTTTAGAGGACGCTCGATAAATTTTCGAGGACGATCGAAACAGATCGAGGACACTCGATTGTTTTCGAGGACGCTCGAAACTGATCGAGGATACTCGATTATTTTCGAGGACGCTCGAAACTGATCGAGGATACTCGATTGTTTTCGAGGACGCTCGATAAATTTTCGAGGACGCTCGAAACAGATCGAGGACACTCGATTGTTTTCGAGGACGCTCGATCGATTTCGAGGACGCTCGATAGTTTTCGAGGACACTCGATTGATTTCGAGCACGCTCGAAACTGATCGAGGACACTCGATAGTTTTCGAGGACACTCGATTGATTTCGAGCACCCTCGAAACTGATCGAGGACACTCGATTGTTTTCGAGGACGCTCGAAACTGATCGAGGATACTCGATTGTTTTCGAGGACGCTCGATAAATTTTCGAGGACGCTCGAAACAGATCGAGGACACTCGATTGTTTTTGAGGACGCTCGATCGATTTCGAGGACGCTCGATAGTTTTCGAGGACTCTCGATTGATTTCGAGCACGCTCGAAACTGATCGAGGACACTCGATAGTTTTCGAGGACGCTCGATCGATTTCGAGGACGCTCGATAGTTTTCGAGGACTCTCGATTGATTTCGAGCACGCTCGAAACTGATCGAGGACACTCGATAGTTTTCGAGGACACTCGATTGATTTCGAGCACCCTCGAAACTGATCGAGGACTCTCGATTGTTTTCGAGGACGCTCGATAGTTTTCGAGTACGCTCGATCGATTTCGAGGACTCCTGATAGATTTCGAGGACACTCGATTGATTTCGAGCACCCTCGAAACTGATCGGGACACTCGATTGTTTTCGAGGACGCTCGATCGATTTCGAGGACTCTCGATTGATTTCGAGGACGCTCGATAGTTTTCGAGGACTCTCGATAGATTTCGAGGACGCTCGATAGTTTTCGAGGACGCTCGAAACAGATCGAGGACACTCGATTAATTTCGAGCACGCTCGAAACTGATCGAGGACTCTCGATTGTTTTCGAGGACGCTCGATAGTTTTCGAGGACTCTCGATTGTTTTCGAGGACACTTGATTGTTTTCGAGGATGCTCGATAGTTTTCGAGGACGCTCGATAGTTTTAGGGCGCCACTGACCGGTATAAGGCACCAATAAGTAAGTTCAGACGGATTTTTGTATCGGATTGGGAGCTCCATCAACCAGGAGTGGGTGGTGAGTAGTAGATTGTCCTTATTTTACCAGTCCTACCTTTTACAGAAACCGATTACGGATTAATTTTTAACTTGTATATAATTTGGGGCGCCACGCCCCCCCAACTGGTATAATAATAAAAATAAGCCTTTAACGGTTGGGTTATGCCAGTCCTGATGTATTCTTTTGGTATACTCGAGTGGAATTAAACTGAACTTGACACCCTGCAGTCTGCGCCTAGTCCGGACACTACTGACTGCAAATCGCATGCATCACCCTCGTTCGTCGTTCATGAGGTAGTACATCCCGCGGAAGTGTGGTGGTCGAGGCTTATTAAATGCTTATTATAAAAAATAAAGACCCTTCACAACCGTGAGGTGTGCACCCTTAGGGAATATTTCCTGAAAGTCAACGAGGGTATGCATCGAAAAGTAGCAGCGGTGGACAATCTCCACTATCTTTGGGAAAAGTGAACTGGCGCAAACCTGTGGTACTGAGCATCAATGATCGCAAGGAGGTATGGCATAGCACGGAGCTCCACGGACGCTTCTTCTGGGCCCTTCATGGGCCCAGTGTACCTCTAGATTTTCTAGCTTCCGTATCTTGGCTACAATTCAGTAATCTTTTTAACTCAAACTCAACTCAAAAGCATTTATTTCAATTAAACCATAATTTGGTACTTTTGAAACGTCAACAAATATGAAATAAATAATAGTCTGTCAGTCTGTCCGTCAGTGAAGCTAGGCGCCTTGGGGAAACTGAAGGATTTGTCTGTGCAATAATGGACGAAGTTATCCTTACGAATAACTATCGGAAATATAGAATTCAGGATGGGACGGTTGACATATGTCGGGCATATCATAGTCCTGGTGAATCCATTAGATATATTATTTCTGGTTGTGGTCGTTTGGCTAACAGTGAATATTTGCATAATATAGTAGGGGAGCCCATGATGCTAAATTGGGATTTACTTGAGCGTCCTTGGGACCTACTGGATTTTGAAGATATGCTGATAGAAAGAAGAAATGGTTTAGTGACAATTTCTTCCACCAGTGGGGAAAGTGGGAATCTACAGATCTTTGAAATTGTTAAGCGTAACTTTTGTTCTAGCGGTCGAGCGTGTCAGATATTGATAATGTACATGCTCCATGTGTATTTAATAATAAAAAACTCTTAATCTGCCAGTTTGCATGGTGGGGTTGAATGTTCTGGAGAGTACAAACGAGAACCCTTCAAAATCCCCCCATTCTTGCAAATCAAGTTGGAATGGGCAGATTTTTTAAACGCACTTCCTTTAGCACGGTATTGACCTACCTTCCCTTAATCTGACGAAACTGACTTTATTTAGTCAGACTTTTTTTTTAATTTTCAGTCCCCCCCCCTTCTAATCAGATCGGATATATGTTGGGTATATTCAACATGACACTAGGTTTTCCCCATATGTTAATCTGACGCGCTCGAGTAACTACCGAAATCCCTTCATGGGCTCCCCTACTAATAGGCATAATCAAGTAGCCAAGATTATCTATCAGCAACTTGCTTTACAATATCGACTAGTTGAGTCTGAGGTACCGTACTACAAGTATGTGCCCGACCCAGAAAATGCCCATATCACATTGTACTGGGACCGGTCTATTATTACTGACTGGCCTGTTGTAGCCAATAAACCTGACATAGTGGTGATAGACCGACAAGTACCTACGCCGCACGATGATAATCGATGTCACCATTCCCCATGACGAGAACCTCGTGAAAGCTGAGAAAGATAAACAAATAAAATATCTAGACTTAGCTCACGAGATTGTCCACATGTGGAATGTGGATTCGGCTATCATTATGCCGATAGTCGTATCGGCCAATGGGTTAATCCCTAAAAGCCTCGACATCCATCTCAGGAGGCTGGCGTTAGGTGGATGGATCAATAGCCTGATACAAAAGGCAGTTCTCCTAGAAACGGCACGTATCGTAAGGAGGTTTCTGACTCTGGAGCCCTAACCACCGGTAGCTTGGACCATGCTCCCGCTACTGGTCGGCTCCTATTTTTTATATTTTTAAATATATTTTTTATCTTTATTTTATTGTAGAGGTAAGTATTTAAAATGTAAATTGTAGAGAATTTTAAATAAATATATGTGAATATAATATGTGAGTATAAAGCCGCAGGGCACCTTGAGGCGAGGTGACGGGCATAAGCGACTCCGCGGGCTACCATCATCCCGAGTGCTCCAGGGAGAAGTCACCGTTCCTTACTCTCCAGCTTGCCTTAATTGGGTGGCTGGAGCCGAGCCGGAATGATATCGGATATACCTAGTTTCATCTAACAGGAAATGGCTGGACGTAGTTGTTAGCCGGCATGATGAAGGCTAGACCTAGTTTTATCCGAAAACAATCAGCTCGTACTAGGTTTAACCAAGAGTAAGTGGCTACATCTAGTTCTAACCGGCTAAAACTTGGTGTAGCCGCACTTCGGGTATTAGCCGTAATACATATAAAATGAAACCCGTTTCCCGTTGTCACGCTATAGCTTGACAACGGCTTGATCAATTTGGCTGATAATTTGTTTATTGTGTTTGTTATTGTCAGGTGAATGTTCTTATGATGAAAAAAAAATCGTGAAAATCCTATGGGAACGAGAGTAAACGGGATTGCGCGTACAAAGTCGCGGGCAGAAGCTAGTAAGCTATAAAATATCACACTACGGTCAATAGGAGTGGAGTAGTGCGGGTGAAACCGCACCAGTGTCGCTAGTAGGGTACAAGTACCAGAGTGTCAAGCACGAATAACTATCGCATTCGTAACGTAATAGTATCGAGCGCATTCGGCGCCGGCTCAAGTGAACCAACCAATCAGAACGCTCGACTTGCTCGTTATTGTTACGATACGATTGCGATAGTTATTCGTGCTTGGCCCTCTGTATACCTACTTAAAGCATGGTAATTAGGTTGAATGTACCGAAAAATGCTCAATGGTCTTGAATAATAGGATTTTATGCTTAATTAAAGTATTTTAGCGCGCCATTGGGTTGGCAAGACAATGTCGCACAATTATAAGTACTAAGGCTTTCTTCTTTGAAGACATAGCAGAGGTGTACATATTTGAGACACCCACTTTATCACTATATGCTATACATATCATAATAATTATATGCTTATTTAGCCCGGGTGAGCCTGCAGTTGTAGCTGGTGATGATGAGAGTTTAAAAAATCCTTTTTTTTTCTTCGTGGCAGAGTCCACACAACACATTACATTACGTCTTTTATCTCCGAAGGGGTAGGCAGAGGTGCACATTACGGCACTTAATGCCTCTGCACAATGTAACACCCACTTTACACTATTTATTTTATGAGTCTCTTGTAATAGGGGGTGAGCCTTTTGCCATATACCGAGCACGATTCCAGACACCGTGATTTTTTTTTATTCGTGTAATATTTTGCCCGACCCGGTAATCGAAGCCCTTGTTTCAGCCAACTAGGCGGTAGTCCAGTCCACAGCTGGATCATAGGCCTCTTTTACATAAGAGGGGCTTATCATATTCTCTACGCCTCGCAGGCAGGTTGGAGATTATAGTACGGTTCAGTTAGAAGGTTCAGGTTATATCAGAAGCCTTAGTACGAATTTGGTTGACATTCCACGAGATCGAAACGTTAACTCGTTTAGCACTTTGATAGGTTGATTTTAGGAGCAGGCCAATCAGCCTCAAATACCCATCAGACCACCACATATGTGGCTCAATAGGAATTTAGCCGATACGGAGCCGCGGAGGACTTAACGTGTTGCCGGGGCTCCCGTTCGAAGAGTAGAAGTAGGAACGGGGTGGTTTCTAGTCAGTAGAGTCTGACACTCCCCCTCGCCTCACCCAAGGCAGGAGAAGTCTTTGGATGTTTTTCTAAAAACCCTTCTGAGAGCGACCGGCGTCTGTCAACCGGCGTCTGTCAAATATGCTATAGACAGCTTTTACGATACCTTTTGTAAGATCAGAAGTGTAGCCAAATGTACTGTCCCGTCGCCACGTAGCAAATCACAAAGAAATTTCCTTAATATACCTCTAAATAATCATGTTACTTCTGTTTCTCTTTAGAAAGATACTATCATCTAAAGTGAACCTAATTGCCTTTACTCTTTAAATTAATTTTTCAATAACCTTATTATTTCCATATTTTCTCGTATTTAGGACACGTAGGTAACAAAATTAGCTGCTTTTCTCCCCTATCACTTGGTGTTACTTGGTGTTTGCAAGCGGTTATCAGAGAACCCTTCTGCTCTGTTTATGTCATTGTCGGGTCTCTAAGTTGGCCCTTTTTTTAGGGGGAAAATCATCTCCCGCCAATGACTTCTTCCGCCTTTGGTTAGGCGAGAGGGAGTGTCAGACTCTTACTGACCACCCGTTCCTACTCCTGCTGTCGAGCCGGAGCCCCGGCAACCCTTTAAGTCCTCCACGGCACCGTATTGGTACCAGCCCTACATCAACGAGCTATCCTTGCTCGCCCTCCCCAGACCCGCACTTATGGTGGCCGGAGATCGTCACGTCTCCCGCGACGGCTAGGGCGGATTACTAGGTTTTTAAAAAACTTTCAGTAGTGGCACGGAACCTGGAATCGTGCCCGGTATATGGCAATTTTTTTTTAAGGGGAAAAAATCGTCGAATGACTGCTCCCGCCTGGGCGAGGCGGAAAGGAGTGTCAGACTCTTACTGACTAAAAACCACCCCGTTCCTTCTCCTGCACGTCGTGTCGGAACCCCGGTTACCCGTTAGGTTCTCCGCGACCGGTATATGGCAATAGGCTCACCGCCTATTACATGGGACTCATAACATAGTAAAAAGTGGGTCTTACATTTTACAGATACCTCTACATTAAGTCCCGTAATGAGTAGCCAGAGGCCTACTCTTTCGGGGAAAAATGGCGTGAGTTTCTGTTATGTTATACAAGATTAGACCGATTTAATTAACCTTAGCCTTCAATTTATAATTAGAAATACAAACAGTTATTAATAGAACAATAGGAATTGTTTAAATACAATCGGTATAAGCCATTTGTACGTCACTTGTATTTTAGTACTTAGAATTTGAAGACGAAGTTTATGCGGGTCGAGTTTAATGTTTGTATTTCGTATTGTTTTATAACGATTTCGTATTAATGCGGGCGCTTTGTGTTAAATCTAGAATCGATATTATGAATTTAAGCCCTCGTAAACTGTATTTTTTACTGTAGGTACGGCAAAACATTTTGGTATAATCATATGTAGGTCACATTGATATAAAGGGCTTTTATTGATGACGAGGGAAACCTTCAAATGGCGCCTAGCTTTCTGGAGAGAAAGACTAAGGAGTGTGGGATTTGTACCTCACTAAAACAACCCGGTGGTCACCCTCACCGCCTACATATAAGAGGCACCGGGTCCTCTGCGGAGACCTGCTCCAGAGCTCGTATGGTGCAACGCCTGTTACAGCACATCCCTAGGGAGACGCGATAAAGGGCTGACTTCAGAAACTCTGGACACAATATATTCTAAACTTATTACTGATACAGAATACCCGGAATGCTTTTAATAAAGGCATACCTTAAAATCGAACCCGGCTAGTTATGTTATATGTTATCATGATAGTTAAATAAAAACTAAAAATAAATTATTCTTAAATACTACGTTTAAAAAAACCGACTTCGATCTCCTGTTTTTTGAAGTCACCTTATCTATTATCACCTTAGAGAACAAAAAATAATGCTCTCATACTTATAGGTAGGTACTTGAGTATTATACAAACTTAAGCACCCACAAAGCATAGAGGACCGTGGTAGCACTCTAAACTTTCCCATAACATGTAAATTTTCCCAAACATCTCAGGGGTAAGTCTGATTTAATTATACAAGGGTTGAAGACACAGGTACCCGACGCCCATCCTCATAGGAAAATGTGATTAATATAATTTAAATGCACGATGCGTGTCTCTGAGGCGAACGCTGCGTGGGACGGTCGACGTGGATCTGACAGATAGCCCGCTTGACAGACAGCCGGCAGTTTGTGTAACTACCCGCAAAGGATAGCATTTTTGTTATCTTTCTCTGGGTTGTTTAGGGTACCTGTCAAAATATTTGAGTAGATAAGACGTGAGTTTCATGAGATTGGATGGGGTTTTAAAAAATATTTTTGTATCTGACATGACTTGGTTGTTTTCAATATTGCTTGACCGAATTATTCATTGATTCAGTTTTAATCCAACTGGTGATCTGTTTGCAAGTAGATGGAAGATTTTCGGAATGCCTGAAGTATTGTGGAATTGATGAATGCTACCTGTTTTACCTTAATAAGTTTAACTTTTCTTTATCGTTGTGCGAATGTTTTGTTTTAGTTTTATTGTTTCATCGTTTATTATTTTTTTGTAAGTGTGTCCAGTTACTGTAATTAGTTGTTTTAACCGTTGTGTGTGACTTCACTTTTAAATAAATAAATGATTTGTTAACGCCCGAATAGGAAGCTACTCAATTTATAGTTGTACTTATATATCGTGCCATCTTTGTCGTTTTACAAAGAATTTTGTATTGACAGAACTATGTATAGTTGCAAATATTAAAATTAAGCCTTTGACTGCTGACAGAAAACTGCTGAAAGCAAATCCTCCACTAACGTAGGTCACTGGTGACCTACGCGGCGGTTAACGTGTTAAAGACAATGAACAAAATTCTATACCTGTTTATACTGTCGTGGCCATTACCGTTAGTAGTTATTCGTTAGTAAAGCGCGACAAAATGAGTGGCGTTTGAGTATTTCAGCGTCAGACTTTCTTTAGATGTTCTGTGATTAAGAGGTAAGGTTTCTTGTTATATAGTCAGACGTAAATAACGAGAACAAAGGTTAGAAAAATCGCACAAAAGATTGGCATATTGAAAATGACACACTTTTTGGACGAAGAAGTGCATTTTAAAGCACTCCACGACCGTTATCGACAGAATAGTGGGTCTCCATTGGTAGAACTATTCTTGGGTACTTTTCCAAATGGTAATCTATTGTAAAACGATCGTTTTGTAATCAAAATGTGACATGTTTAACCCTAACAGAAGTGAATTGTAACCAATCTATCTAAATATAATTATAAGTATAAAAATGAAACGAGTTTCCCGTTGTCACGTCATAACTTGGGAACAGCTAGGCTGATTTGGCTGTTTTGTTGTTACGTTTTTTATGATCAGGAGAAGGTTCTTATGATAGAAAAAAAACCTGCAAATGCTACGGGAACAGGAGAAAACGGGATTGCTCGTACGAAGTCGCGGGCACAAGCTAGTTTGAATTAAAACGATAGTTTAGAATTTTTATAATGCTCGCGTAGTCTTTTACTTATGTTGTGTGTGTGACTGCACACACAACATAAGTAAAACTGAACTGAATAAAGTATTATAGTTATTAGTTTAATTTTTTTGGAATCTATGTGAAGGTACCATATGTAGGTACTTTACCGAGTCATTGTTTAATAATTCGGAGAGAAAGTAAGTTCGAGGGAAAGTCTAATTTAAAAATATTTGCCGATATTTTGCTAAACGTCAAAATACATAATAAATTAATGTCCAAACGAGAAGTTATTTTCTCATTGAAAACTTTTCTGACGATTGGAGTCAGAAAAGTTTTTCGGAAGAATTTCGCATTAAAATATTTTGACTTGAACTAAGCTGAGTACCTATTTATTTTTGACTGTAATTCCATAAATGGATCTGTTCATGTGTATAATTTTGACTTTAATTTGTAAGTATTTAAGTTTTTATATTTAGTTTATATATTTCGTTTCATTCAGTTAAATTCATTTTAGTTTAATTGTAGTTTATTTAAACATAACAAACTATATTTTATTGGACATTTCATGGGATAGTAAGTTTTTACTATTCCGTGGGACATTCATATTTATTATGACATGTTGATTATTTTCCATTACAAAAGTGACATCTGTATAACGTTACATAAGACTATCTAAAAGTATATAATTCAAAGGTGACTGCCTGACTCACATAGTGATCTATCAACGTACAGCCCAAACCAGTGGACGAATCGAGCTGAAATTTGGCATACAGATAGATACTATATGATGTAGACATCCACTAAGAAAAGATTTTGATCAATTTCAACCCCAAAGCGATAAAATAGGGGGGGGGAAAGTTTGTATGAATTTATCTCTTAACCACTGAACTTAAACTTGAAACTTCGATAAATTAATTTCACTATAAATCTCACTTAGGCACTGAATCGTTTCTGATGAATTCTGCCAGAAGTCATTATTCTATGCGGATAAAGTCGCGGGCAACAGCTAATAATGCAGATAATCCCACAATAACATACACTCCAGATGGTTCAACATTAGGTACTATTACAAAATGATCACTAACTCATAGATCATAGAATCGTACTAAATCTACCAGACATTCAATATTGGCCATTCAGTATCCAATAACCTAGCTTATTAAACTACTCCAAACCAATTAATATTAAAATCAAACAAGGGCACATAAAAGTACCCCAAACTGTCTAATAATTTCAATCGACTTTCAACTTTATCGTCCAAACTATGAAGTTGCAAATTAATTAAAGAATAATTGACAGTTAATAGCTTGACGATCAAGCTGGACGTATCAAAACGAAACTGTTCAAGTAAATTTTGACTTTATCTACGAAGATATAAAGTTCCAAATCAATAACAGTCGAGTATAGTTTGACGTGCAGGTTAGACGTGTCAATTTATCTTCGATCTGACGTAAGACCCGATATCATTCTGAATTCTAGGGGAGAAATGGCAATTATGTAAATGGGAGCAAAATAATATTTTATCGGCATTCCGGTGGCCTATTGAAGTTGTAGTATTGCCGAAGTTTGGACCTTCCGAAATTCCGAGTATCGTTTTGGACATCGAGTGGAGTTGCCACAAATATTTGTGATACTGTGATATTCTTTCATGTTTGAGTTTCTGCGTAGGGGTTGCCATGTTGGAAAAATGTGTGCCGCTAATATTTGCGTAAAGGTCGCTTAAAAGGTATACAATATATATATGTTTGTATATTCGTGACTGGCCAATAAGAGGGCTTGTGTAGTATCTTATAAGATTACCCACATTTGTGGTTTAATGGTTTATCAAAAAATGTCCATAATACCACGGTGAAAGTGATCACCTACTTTCTTGATTGACATCAGTTTTCTTCATCAATAACTTCTCAAAGGATCATCAATCAATTGAGTGATTTTATCAATCAAAAGAAAATTCTTTTATTAGTAAAAAATCTTTTAAAGACTATTTTCTCTGCTTACCTCCACATAGCCTTAAGTTGATCGCAAGTCGGTTCGTCGGTTTTGGTGTCTTGCCGCATATCCCGCAGACGGGCCGGACGCGGCGACATGATGGCGTCCTGATCTATACGCTGCGCCGCCACTGCGCAAGCGCACGCTAACACGCTCCAAGCGCGCCACAGGGACCACATGCTGTGAAAGAGAATTTGTTTTGAATAAGGACTGAAATCTTCAAACCAATGAGGTGTGTTAGAGGTATATATACTATTCGGCACTAATTTTTCTATGGAAAAATTGGAGATGGAACTAGTTTTTTCATTGATTTTGGAAAAACCGAAAAATCTCTGTAACATAAAACATAACATAACTAACATAACATCACGCCTTTCATCCCCGAAGGGGTAGGCATAGGTGCAAATTATGCCACTATAATGTATCACCCAATTAACACTATTTATGTTATGAGTCCCATGTAATAGGGTTTATAGGGGGTTAGCCTATTGCCATACACCGGGCACAATTCCAGACTCCGTGTTACTACTGAGATTTTTTTTAAAACCCAGTAATACTTTGCCCGACCCGGGAATCAACCCGAGACCCCTTGCCCGGCAGTCGCACTTGCGACCACTCTGCCAACGAGGCAGGCAGTAACATAAAAATCGAACTTCAAACCCCCTGTTCGATAACCGCAATCTTCTACCAGCTAAGCAGACAGTTTCTTCATTACAGTAATAAATAATCTGAAATTTTCCTGAAAAGTAAAAGTAAAACATTCGCCTAAACAATCTGTTACATATTCAGCCAATTTTATCAAGTTTTACAAGTAACTTAAAGCGCCGGAAGAGTCTTGTTTCAGTTACCGACTAACTGATAAAATATTACAGGATTAAGTAACATGTTCCCTAAGTTTTCAGGCACGAAGCCTCCAATTTCATTTAATATTGCTCGAAAGTTTTGTGGTAACTTAATTTTAACTTATGGTTTAAGTTTCAGGAAGCTACTGAATAGGAATTGTCGTTGAAATGTGTTCTTATTTCTTATTGTAGTTGTATCTTCTATTAATTGTATTGAATATATGTGCCTCTATATGTATTAATGGTCGTTTCGTAGGTAGGTGCTGTGATTACATTGACAACTACGAAATGGTAATATATTATTAGAAAACTTAAAACCCTTCATAGATTTTACCTTAGTTAACTAAAAATCGCGGGTTACTCAAATGAATATACTGACAAAACCACAGAAGGGTTCTTCCTCAAGAGCAGCGTGCGCGGTCGCGGCGATGTCGCGCAGCCTACTGGCTAGCGTTGGCGCTTGCATCGGTGTTGTTACTTGCGCATCTAGCCCAACGCGCCCTCTGCCGGACACCACGAGCGTTTGCTTTCAACTCCGGCCGAGACTGCGCTGCTCACGAGGAAGAACCCCTCTGTGATTCGAAACTAGTAGAGCTTTTCTCAGTATATTCACGTGAGTAACTCGCGATTTTTAGTTAATCTAGTATGTTTCACAATAGTTATTATAAAAAGATTGTACCTTACTTTTGATATTAGAAACTTAATGGTTTTAACCACATCGGGTTTTAGAAACTCAAAAGGTAGGGAAATTAAAAAGTACAACTACTATAATTTGTTTATGCCTTAAGCCGGTCAACCAGCCGACGGATCACCTGATGGTAAGCAATCGGCGTCGCCCATGGACACCTGGAACACCAGAGGCGTTACAAGTGCGTTACCGGCCTTTTGGGGAATTAGGAGTTTGAGGATCGTTGGGGATTCAGAAATTGGGGAGATTGGGGAAGGGGAGGGTAATTGGGCCTCCGGTGACTTCACTCACATGACGAAACACAACGCAAGCGTTGCTTCACGTCGGTTTGTGAGGCCGTGGTATCACTCCGGTTGAGCCGGCCCATACCCATACTTATAATAATCCACTTATATTGTCAACATTGAAATCAAACTACAACATCAGAACTGGCTAAACCATAACTATTAATTGGAAAGAAAAACAACAAAAATAGATAAAAAGGCAAATTGATTTTCAAATAGTTAGATTAAAATTACCTAAACACAAAATACGACGTCTCAATACTCTCTATGCCTCTATGCCTTCGCTGCCATCGCAGCGGTAAGTCCCCTCTTTGAGGAGTGGCTTGAGAGACGCTACGGCGTCCTCACCTACCGCCTGACGCAGGTCCTCACCGGACATGGAAGTTTCGGGAGGTACCTGTGTCTGATGGGGCGGGAGGAAACGCCCGGGTGTCATCACTGCGAGGACCGCCCTGAGGACACGGTGGAACACACGGTGGGAGAATGCCCTTCGTGGGCTGGGCACCGCCGTGTCCTCAGGGAAGTGATCGGCGATGGCGACCTCTCGCGTCCGGGCCTAGTGCAGGCCATGATGCGGAGCGAGGGGGACTGGGATGCCGTCTCTTCCTTTTGCGAAGCAGTGATGCTAGCTAAGGAGGAGGCGGGACGCGTGAGGCAGCGAAGCGCTGCCTCCTCGCAACCCAGCCATCGCGAAGGACACACCGGGCGTCGGGGATCGCGAGACGATCTCCGGCCACCGTAAGCGCGGGCCTGCGGACGGCGAGCATGGGTGGCTCCCCGTCCGACCAGAAACAGACCCGAGCGTACGGCGCGTCGCGTTCCGCGCGCGCCTCAAAGAGCCATCAGACCACCACAGATGGGGCCCAATAGGGCCGATGCCGATTCGGAGTCGCGGAGAACCTAACGGGTAACCGGGGCTCCGGCTCGACGTGCAGGAGAAGGAACGGGGTGGTTTTTAGTCAGTAAGAGTCTGACACTCCCTCCCGCCTCACCCAGGCGGGGGCAGTCATTCGATGATTTTCCCCCCTTAAAAAAAAAAAAAAAAAAAAAAAAATGCCTCTATGCCTCCGACAATATTGTATAGATATACAACATGTAACTTAAATAACGCACGTCCTGAAAATAGTTTGTTCAGAATCGTTAACTGAATCGATTTATATAATTTTTATCTCTAGTATAGGTCGTTTTTTATCCCAAAAATAATTAAAACTATGGAAATTATTGTCATATTAACCCTGTATTGTTAAAAAAAATCGAAATGGACTGTAAGTCAAAGGAATAAGACTTTTAAAATCGCAGTTTTATTTGTATTCATACACATTCTATCATTCAATACAAAATAAAGAAAAATAAACCTTATGACAAGACCAGTAAGGATGCATATACATGTTAAATTAAAAATTTAGTGTATGTATTATGATTATAACATAATATTCTAATTGGGGTGTTTGAGGGGGTGCGTTAATTACGTTACATGTTGTATATGGATTTTTTGAAAATTTGCATAATAGGTATTGAGCTAATAATGCAGCTGATGACAAAACATCAAACCAATACAGACAGATGCATATCATATTGAAAACCTTGAATAAAAGATGTGTTGACGTCGGATCGGAAACTGATTTCTATGCACATGTCAAAGTTGTTCCTAACACGTGTATAACTTGGACTATAACGCAGGAAATACCTGTTAATACCTGTTCCATGGATGTAGAGGTAATATGTTCCTTTGTAGTGACGTGGTATTGAAAGTTGTGATGGAAATAGTTTATTGGGTACTAGCGACCCATCCCGTCTTCGCACGGGTGCAATATGCATGTATTATACATATAAAACTTTCTTAAGAATCACTCTATCTATAAAAAAAACCGCATCAATATCCGTTGCGTAATTTTAATGATCTAAGCATACATAGAGACAGACAGACGGTGGATAGCGACTTTGTTTTATTTATGTAGTGATGCAGAATCAGTGTTAATAAGAAAACATAACATAGAGCTAACGTAATATACATAAACGTCATAAAAATAAAACTAAACCACGTATAAAGTTCAAGATTCCAAAGCCATTCGCATCACTGACAGGTGTACAAATCCTATCAATACCAAAACAAAATCAGGCAGCCAATGACGTAAGCCCACTCACATATGTCACAGTACAGAATCCTCCAAATATTTTCTCTTTACTCCATACGTAAGGGTACCTATGATCGAAATCGCCCACGCCTCCTCTCCACTGTATACACAGTACACACTCCAGGGCTGTCACACAAAAGTAAACTACCCACGACCTAGTTCGATGTTAGGGTTGACACACTGCCAAAATTTTGCTGTTGATGTTCATGAGTTGCAAATTAATGCAAGATCTTAATTGGTTTGTTTTATGTCACAGCTGTAATTATGTTAAAGTTGGTCAAGTTAAATTTGTGTTTTATCGTTTGTCTTTTTTTTGAAAAGCCAATGTTCTTGTCATCGACAAGGTGTTTCGTCTTTGATTAAGCAGAATTAGTATCAAAATTTATACCCAAGATCTGATGTTAAGGTTAAAAATTTCAACATAATTGATCAAAAAGTTTATAGGTCCTAATTGTCAGTAATAATAGCTAACTTAATTCTTTATTGTAGTTACTAACGATACAACTAATATAAAACAGCTTTTAACCACCCCCGTGTTTGTAAAAAACCAAAATTCCAGGCTTCAAAAACCACATATATCTTTAAATTTTTGTTTCGCAACCGCACAGCCCTTTGTTAACGAGTGACTGGCTCGACTAGTGGTGCGCACACACTGTTTGAACGCTACAACGTTCACGGTAAAACGACCAAACGTTTATATTGAACTCGTTGATGTATTGCCTTGCGTAGAGGGCGCTCTCGTCGTTTTTGAGGATATATCAATTTGTTGCTAAATGTGTGAAGTATTCGTGTTATAGAGTTGTCGTCGATGGTGTATATTCTTTTATTTATTACCTTGATCGTAATATTCGAGCCGGTAAGAATAAATATATTTTTTTAAAAATGATATGCAACTCCAGTGTCGGCAGTAAATCATCATTGTTTTAGACTTCCTTGACAACATAGAGGAGTTTGGGAATTTAAACAATCATGCTTCCTAGAAATGTTAGTAAATTGTCTAATTAGTTATTTTAATTAAGGAGATATAGAGGTGATGTCATTATGACAAAAGACATAATTTTAAATACAAGAATAAGTAATACACTAATCTACAAATTGGCTAGCTAACCTTTAGTTAAAATTTGGTCACTAATTGTTTATGAACGACACGCTGTAATCTGATAATCTCAAATGTAGACTTTAGTATTAAAGGTTTAGATCAGATTATCCTCTATACTCAGAATCTCCTAACGATCATAATATGAAAGTTTCACGTAAATTACTGCTGAAAGCATCGAAAGGCTTAATATGGTCAGTGGCGACCTTCTGAGCAAAATACATGTATTAGGTAATTTAGAACATATTTTGAATATTTTATTGGATGATTAGTTATTTATATTTGGTACCACAGCTGCTCTTCAAGCGGATGTCTTAATAGAAAACTGAGGGATGGTTAACCCTCACATACAGGGTGTCCAGTAAATAGTGCACCATACTGTGAGGGGTGATAAGCTGGGATCAATACCTACCTAAACAACCTAAGATATATTAAGTAAAAATGAAAAGTGAAAAAGAACCGTAGTTCTTTAACCTCACAGTATAGTGTACTATTTACTGAACAATTCTCAAATTCCTAATCCCCAAAAGGCCAATTACGGACTTGTAACTCCTCTGGTGTTCCGGGTGTCCATGGGCGACGCCGATTGCTTACCATCAGGTGATTCATCTGCTCATTCACCGAATTTTCCCATAAAAAACCCTTTATCAATTTGAGAAATGTGAAGCGCGTAGTATAATACTTTGATAATGATACTTTATCTAAGCTTTATTGTCGATATTATATATTTGTAAATAACTAAATTTAACACTAAGCTTTGATCGTGTTTGTTCGTGAGAATTTCGCTCCAGAATTTCCGGAATGTTTGTCTCAGCTGACATTTTAACCTATAAACTATTTGCCTGCTAACTTATAGTTAAACAGCTGAAGGAATTTCATAATATGCAGTTAGAGGTTTGGAATTTATGATGTTAGTATTTTTGAGGTAGTAAATAAAATGAGTTTTCCATCTCCGGCTTTATCCACATGCTTAAAAGAAAAAACTCCAGTCTCCGTACTATCTTTGATGAATCGTACCATAAATTCGTTCCATTTTAACGCGAAAGAAAAATAAACAAATTATCACTTTGCGTTTAAAATCAGTAATAGACTGGTGCAGATAATGTTTGAGACAACATTAAATTTTCAATTTTCTTCTATCCCATCTTTTTCCGACCTCAGTTCGCCCATAATTTATTTTACCATATTTTTGGGCAAATTCTCTTCTCTATGTAATGCTTTTCATTCTACTACTATTTAACAACGTTTCTGTCTCTAAATGAGATTATTTACCTCGGTCTATAAGGATTAATAAATAAATATGAGTCTCGTTATCTGTTTTACTGCATATACAGGGGCAAGCCATCAACACATTATACACATCTAAAACTGTAAAGAAATAAAATTCTAACTCCGGTATTTTACGATCTCCGGCCACCATAAGCGCGGGCCTGCGGACGGCGACCATGGGGGGGGGGGAGGGGGTTGGGGCTCGTTGCCCGACCAGAACCAGAGCCGAGCGCACGGCGCATAGCGTTCCGCGGGCGCCTCAAAGAGCCATCAGGTCAGTAAAAAAGGCAAGTAAAAAATAAAATAAAATACGAAACGTAATTTAGTGTAACTCCACACGGCGTATATTACGCCAAGTTTAGCGAACGGAACGCTAACATTGGCGTAGTCCTAAGACACCTGTTACATAATTAAAAGTTTCTGAATCAGTAAATCGTGAACGGACAAGGAGTGGAGTAGGGTCGAAAATTAATTGGTTGTCTCATATTGTATAAAATTTTATTTTAATTAGCAATCTAGATGGATCTTAGATCCATTAATTACGTCGGGAGACAGTTTACTTCGAGTTTTAGTAGTCAGCCATATTTTTTTGGTGAAATATGAGTTTATTTTAACGTTGGAGTGTTTATAAATAAATTGTTTTGTTAATGCTTTTTATATTCAAAGTTGTGCGTGTATTGTTTATTAGTGTTTATGTCGAAATCGAAAATAGTTAATAAGGCGGATCCTTTCTTATATCTATCAAAAACAAAAAAATACATGTTTTTACACAAAGAAACCATAAAAGCAAAAATCCAAGAATATTTTTGTAAACTTAAATTTAGATTTAAATAACCGTTCGATGCTCGTGCAAGGCTCATTACACACGAGATCGCGTATCAAATGCACACTCCATTGGTTTTAGATATGTTCATGAAACTGCAAAACCAAGATGGAGTCAATCGATTAAAAAAAAACTAAGAACATAACCTAACATAACATAACATCACGTCTTTTAGCCCCGAAGGGGTAGGCCAGGAGGAGCACATTATGCCACTGTGCAGTGTAACACCCAATTTTCACTATTTATGTTATGCGTCCCGTGTAATAGGGGGTGAGCCTATTGCCATATACTGGGCACTATTCCAGACTGTGCTACTACTGTATTACCCTACTAAAATTAAAAACCCAGTATACTTTGCTCGACCCAGGAATCGAACCCGAGACCTTTTGCCCGACAGTCGCACTTGCGACCACTTGGCCAACGAGGCAGTCCTATAACTTAACATAACGCCTTTTTATCCCTGAAGAAATAAATAAAGGTGTTGCAATTACGAGTTGGTGGCCAAACGCCATCTATTGAGCATAAAAAACCTTTCATCTGTTACGTTATAACCACCATATAATAGGGAGTAAGTTTTTTTATGGAATAATACCGGCGTAAACGTGTAGCTGCAGACGGATCACCTGGTGGTAAGCAATCGGCGTCGCCCATGGACACCTGGAACGTCAGAGGCGTTACAAGTGCTTTGTCGGCTTTTTGGGGATAAGTAATTTGAGGATTGTTGGGGATTCAGAGATTGGGGAGATTGGGGTGGGGAGGTAATTGGATTTCTGTTAACCTCACTTATACGACGAAACACAACGCAAGTGTTGTTTGACGTTGGTTTTCTATGAGGCTGTGATATCACTCCGGTCGAGCCGTCCCATTCGTGCCGAAGCATGGCTTTCACGAAATTATAATCATACAGTAGGTAGTAGTTTTCAAATAAACTCGTTTCATACCAAACTTCAGCAACCTAACAATCTCGGAAATGGCTATAAAATCGACCGGCCGACGATTGGAGGCGCCTTTCCTGTTTCATTCAATATCCGGTGACGGATTGGCTGCCGACTACATCCGATCTTTCCCGATAAACGCCGAACCGAACGTTTTTAAATAAAGAAGTTTAGAACGGAATTGATTGGAATTTGAATTATTGTTTGTTTTTTGGGTGACTTTAGCTGTTTGTAATTAAAGTAGATTTTATTTTTAGTATCATAAAGACTACCTAGTCTCAACTCAGTCAAAGACGGTCGTTGGCTGACCGATCGCAAAAGTACGCCTGCTGATCGAGAAGTTCCATCCTTAGAGTTTCATGTACAGGGTTGTTCAGGGTTATAATAGGTTTTTTTGAGGGGGGATCATCATCTAGTGACTTCTCCCACGCGGGTGACGCAAGCGGGAGTCTAATTGACTACCACCCCATTCTTATTTGTGCTTTTCGAGCCGGAGCCCCGGCACCCCGTTAAGTCTCCTGCGGTAATGGATCAGGTATCAGCCCTACTGGGCCCCATCTGTGATGGTATGATGGCTCTGTGAGGCGCGAGTTGAACGCGACACGCTGTACGCTCAGGTTTGGTTCTGGTCTAATAGGATATGCCTGTTATCGTATTATATTTGGTACATATCTAGATTTTGCGCTATTACAGATAATTTTAAAACCAATTAATAATTATTATTATTTTTCGACCCGAAATTGAACCAAATCCGTTGCTCGACAGTAGCACTAACGATCACCAGGCCTACAGCAGCAAAATCTCCATTAAAAAAGCTGAAATCTCCATTTGTATAAATGTAGATTTCCTTTGATTTGAATGGAAATAGAAATATGAATCTTTATGGAAATAAAAATTAATCTATTGTTGGATTTATGAATGAGACAAGTCTTTGATGTGAGGTATTTTAAACGTAATATTTCCCGTTTCTCATATTATTTTCGTTATGTAAAGCATTTCATAATAAAAACGTAATATTTTTAGACGATGTTGTGACCGTATTCATGAATAGAAGAACTATTTTTGCTCTATAAATTAATGTCAGCGAAAAAACTATTTTATTTGACGTTAGTATAGTATAATGTTTTGTTAGAACTTGAATATTTATTTACTAAGTAGCTGTTTCCCGCGATTTCGTCCGCGTAGCATATTCCTGTTTTATCCCATGTGAGCATTTAAAAATCCTATCACCTCAGTCAGCTCATACAGGCAGGGGTCTGTATAGCTAATTTCATCAATATTTGTTCACTAGTTTCAGCGTGATTGACAGACAAATATTCAAATCTAAACACAGAAACTTTGTGTGATGGTGAGTAATCGCATTCAGTGACTTTATAAATAATTAATTTTCATTTTTTAAATATGTTGACAAATTAATTATAATTACAATCATTGATTTCATGTTTGTTAGCCTCTTGTCCTGGCAAGATAACGAGTTGGCAAAATAATTCGGCTTTCCTACAAATAATTGTTTAGTAATTTCTAAAATAAATTCGTTCGTCCATCGACAAAATTAGGCTAATAACAGATTAATCTCTTAAAATAAAGTAAGTAGGTAGCAAATTATTATTTATTCTAAAACGTTGTACAGGTAACGTCCTCTTCCGAGTTTACTAAATACAAATCCCCTATTTGATAGTAATTTATATTTTTGGTGAAAAACTACACACTAACACTTGGGTTTTTAAGGGGACTTTCCATGACTTCTCCCGCTTGGGTGACGCGAGAAGGAGTGTCAGGCTCTTACTGACTAAAAACCACCCAGTTTCTACTCCTGCTCTTCAAGCCGGAGCCCCGGTAACCTGTTAAGTTCTCCGCGGCTCCATATCGGCATTTGTCCTATTGGGCCATCTGTGGTGGTTTGATAGCTCTTTGAGGTGCGCACGGAACGCGACGCACCGCACTGTCCGCTAGGGTCTAGTAACTGGTCGGGCGGCGAGCTACCGATGCCTATCATACGTACATATATCAACAGCGTAAAAGTGCCCACTGCTGAGTAAAGCCACTTCTCAGACGGAGAAGGTTTGAGCATTAATCACCACGATTGCTCAATGCGAGTTGACGAATTCGAATTCAAATAATTAGAAATTATAAGCCCAGGTTTCCCCTCACGATGTTTTCCTTTGCCGTTTGTCAATATAACCCGGAAAAAGTCACATTGATTCTTGCTGTTGGTGGTTTCGCACCCGCACCCTCATGAACGAGAACCGGGCGTTTTAACCTCCGCGCCACCACTACCACGGCCACCCATGCTCGACCCAATAATACAATGTACGCATAAATTGAATACGGAAGATATTAGTCAACTATTCAATACCCGATAGAGATCATGTCAATCGTCAATAACATGTCTTGAGAGCAATTACTACCATTGATTACATTAGTGGACTACCTGACTTGCGATTTTGAACTCTATTCACATTCAGTGAAGGGTTAATAGAGATCAAAGCAGAGGAATGTCAGCGATTGATTGGGCACTATTGTTTGTGGACAATTAATTTTGGTTTACGTGTAGGTAATGCTGGGTAATTTCAGGTAAAATGATAGATTTGAATTAAAGAATATAAATAGAAATAGCTGTACCTCTAAATTATGTGTTTACGGGATAAGGGCCATACATAAAGCTCTTATAATTTTTCTATTTTCATCATCATCAACAGCTTGGCAGTCTTGCTGAACTATAGGCTACATTTTCTTGCCACAAAAGAGGTTTTTTCATAATTTTCACATAGCATGCCTGCTGTGAAGAGTACAATGACCCAATGGGTAATGATAAATTAGGGAACAGAGAGTATTTTTCCCCAAGATCGGAAAAGGAGGATCCTCCGACCAGGCGAGGTGATCGTGCCTGGCGGGCTTTCTGCCCAACAATTATTCGTTGGGATTTTCTATCCGTGTTAATTCGCTTGTACACTTTGCATGTGCGATGTAGAATTTTGTGACGTCATCCGTTGATTTGTTTGAGCTGTCATGCTGTCATTTTGACGTGTGTCGCCACAATGACTTACTCAAACCAATAAACCATAGACCTGCACAACTGCCTTATCCATAATCACCCTACAATACAAAAACAAAACAATATTAAACCAACAAAAGCCAAACTTAGAACACAACTTTCACTTGACGAGTTTTATTTCGGCAAATAAAGTTGTCTGAACAAATTGCCTTCTGAAAGAAAAAGTAACAAGTTTCAGTAGTGTGGGACTAACTGGTTAGTATTCTGCCTGGCTCCGTGTTGGGCCATAATGACAATGTATTTGATGCACAACTTTAATATTGGTATAGGCCCAGATACGTATTTAAACTGTCAAACACCAAGCGGTCACCGGTGACCGCAACCTACTGTTCTTTAATTGTGTCTATAATGACGGTACTCAAAGAAGACGAAAGTACTTTGAAAAAAAAAATAAATTCAAAAGAGATTTTAGTAAAATTACTTAGTATGACATACTTTTAC
Source organism: Spodoptera picta (assembly GCA_038387885.1). Classification (NCBI taxonomy): domain Eukaryota; kingdom Metazoa; phylum Arthropoda; class Insecta; order Lepidoptera; family Noctuidae; genus Spodoptera; species Spodoptera picta. Next base: position 4,559,268 of record JAZHFQ010000725.1, read on the forward strand.
CGAAATGTTCTAGACGATGTGTATTAACAGAAGCAATGGTTATCATTAATTGTAGCCAAACGTTACTTGTGCATGCCCAAATTTATCCAAGTAAGTATACTATGTAAGTTGTAGCCGGTAGATATTTTGTATGCACATTTTAGGACTTCGGACTCGACTTGACTTGGACTTGATTTGACTGCTATTAAGGGTAAGACTAAAAGTTACACACTTGATCAAATATTTAATCATTATTATTTATTTAATAATAACAAAGGTATGCCTTACAATTTAACGCCACGTCCAACAAAACTATACATAAATAGTTTGACTGTTGGATCTTGTATATTTGTTTTAAATTAATTATTTAAGACTGGATTTTGTACGCGGCTTTACCATCGTACCCGAAGGATAAAAAGCCTATATGTTATTCTAAATATCTAGACCACCATAATCTATTCCTGTTCCGAATTTCAAGCCGATCCTTTTAGTATTTTGACGTAATTAAGCAACAAACATAATGCACAAACACACGAACTTATAAGCTTTCGCATTTATAATATCAAGTAAGATAATCCTATACTTTACCTTTAGAAGTCTGAGTAATACTATGTCAAAATGTGTTACCTTTCCAATCTCTATAAATCATCTAAAATAACACTGAAACTAAAAGATTTAGATCCTTCAAAATAAGTTTATATTCAAAACAAGAAGGCGTCAACCAGAAAATGTCTCTACCCATCACTTTCTAAGAAGATAATCTTTCTCTGTGGTACTAAAACAATAGTAGACCACTACGGTACAAGGTACTATCGGAGAATGTGGTCGGTGTACAGGTAGCATTTTATTTGAAGTAGCAAGGTAGACAGGCTATGCTTCTCTGTCTGACGTACACTGTTGTTTTTGATACTTGTATCTTTCTTATAACTGGACAAGCCAATTTTTTTGCCGCCCTGGTATCACTCCGGTCAAGCCAGCGCATTCGTGTCGAAGCATTGCTCTTCTACACTTTAACTAGGTACACAGACAACTTATCTTTCAAGCTACACAAAATCACCTGTACACCAGTCAACATTGTCGATTGTACCTGAGGCAGCGTATTTTTAGCGTGTTCGTTATTCAGAGTGCTGCGTCTTGACGGGTTTTATAGGTACTCACCGTATTTACCGTCTTGTAGCTAGAAAAAAGATTATTTTGAGACCCACGACTTTGCAAGGCCAACCTTGAAACGGTATAAACGGTCTCTTTTTAAAAAATGTCTACTAAGATAAGTATTTTTCTTATTTTACTGGTCTGTCTGTCTGTACCTAAATGTTGAAGTCTGTTTTTCTCTGTTTGAAGGGTACAACATTAAAATAAATTACTTTTTTATTATTATTTGTTTCATTTCATTACAATTTTTGATCAAAAATGTGATGATGTTTTACGTGTGGGAGAGCCATGCTTCGGCACGAATGGGCCGGCTCGACCGGAGTGATACCACGGCCTCACAGAAAACAGACGTGAAACAACGCTTTCGTTGTGTTTCGTTGTGTGAGTGAGGTTACCGGAGGCCCAATTACCAATTACGAATCCTCCACAATCTTCAAATTCCCAATTCCCAAAAGGCCGGTAACACTCTTGTAACGCCTTGGTGTTTCGGGTGTCTATGGGCGGCGCCGATTGCTTACCATCAGGTGATCCGTCTGGTCGATTACCGGCTTATGCTATAAAAAAATGTTAATGTTCAGGCACTGAAACGAATATCTTTTAATACCTCTAGTTGAAATAACACATTTAAGTATGTAATCTTCAATATTTTTAACGACTTCGTATCCCCGGGAGGCAGCCGAGCTGTTCAAAAACGTTGTTGTTTTTTCGACAAAAATATTTCGCATTTCACGTCATTTCCATCTGACGAGAAATGTCTACTGAAGATGTTTTCAGCGGCATTACGAAACTATAAGGAAAATATAAGTAAGAATACTGTAGTATAATAAATTATAACATTGCAACATTGTGGCAACATGCTGTATCATTTATTAGGCGGCCATATTGTGTGGGCAGTACATGAACTGGGCTCGCTAACTTATATTATTAATTAAGTAAATCAAACGCTATTTCTATATGAATAAGGTCTTTTCTTAATATTTCTGGAACAGTATTAAATATTTGGCGCTTAAATGTAACAAGAAGATAATAAAAAGAATGTGCGTACTGTTAGGTAATTTTGTGTAATTTTTTTATAGCATTAGCCGGTAAACGAGCCGACGGATCACCTGATGGTAAGCAATCGGAGCCGCCCATGGACACCCAAAACACCAAGGCGTTACAAGGGCGTTACCGGCCTTTTGGGAATTGGGAATTTGAGGATTGTGGAAGATTCGAGGATTCGAGAGACTAGGGAGGGGGGGTAATTGGGCCTCCGGTAACCTCACTCACACGACGAAACACAACGCAAGCATTGTTTCTCGTCGGTTTTCTGTAAGGCCGTGGTATCACTCCGGTCCCACACTTTCGGATAATAGAATAGGTAATAACCTAGGTCTCTACAAATCTCAAGTGTTTATGGGCAATCGTGCTCCATCGAAGGCCGCATCATCGCTTATCATCAGACGAGAGAGCAGCCAATCGCCTACCCATTACAAAAATATCTAATCTTTTTAGACGTGATAGCCATCATTTATAGACGTAAAATTTGATTGCAATACTCACTGTTTGCCAGCTTTGTTACAAGATGAGCTATCCATTACTGTATTCCACATTTAAAATAACTTCTTCAACGCTTGCAATGAAGAAGCAGCGTTAATTGGTACTATGTTCCTATTACTTCTCCTAGTTACATTCTGCCAACACCCCAAACATCTTATAAGAGTTATAGCAGTACTAAAACTCAAGTTGCTTAGGAGTGTCCTTAAAGTCGTTAACTTTAAAGATATTATGTAACTTGTGAGTTTCCTTGTTCCTTTTAAATACCACGACTATATTTCTATAGTATTACTAGGTTCTGCTCGCGACTTCGTACGTTCTGTTTTCTCCCGTTCCTGTACGATTTTCAGGATTTTTTCTGTCTTCTCCTAATAATAACAAATACAACAACAAAAATTAGTTAAATCGGTTCAGCCATTCACGAGTGACGCCGTGACCAAGGGAAAACGGGATTCATTTATATATATATATATATATAGATAACACTAAAAATGTGGATAAATCGGTAAACAGCAGACGGTTTATCTGATCGGTACCAAACACCAGCACCAGCGTTACAAGTGCGTTGCTACTTTGGGAATTAGGAATTTGAGGACTGTTGGGGATTCGGCGATAGGGAGGGCGGCAATTGGGCCTCTAGTAACTTATCTCGCACGGCGAAACACAATGCAATCGTAATTTCACGTCAGTTTTCTGGCGAGGCCGTGGTTATCACTCCGGTTGAGCCGGCCAATTCGTGCTGAACCATGGCTCTTCTACACCTAAAGTACAATGTTCACGAGAGTGTAACCAAACTTATTTTAATAACAAATGAGCCTATGATCAATTCCCGGCCCCATCCTAAACTCTGTCAAATAAATACCGATTTGAAAGAACCATTAAAATGAAAAAATAATATTACTATACCTAACTGAAACATATTCCGAAGAGCTGTGATAATTTTTAGGGCAGTTGCAAACTGCTATTAAACATACATACGTACATATAGTACATCCATCACCAGCCTATAAGTGCCTGCAGCTGAGTAAACCTTCTTTTCACCCGGAGAATGTTTGAGCATTAATTACCACGCTTGCTCATTGCGGGTTGGCGGTTTCAAACATATCTATAATTAAAAATTACTCATAATTCGTGGTGTCTAAATAATCTTAGAAAGTACATGCATATAACTCATAAAAGGAAAAATGGGACTTGCCGTTGGTGGGTTTTGCATCCGCACCCTTTGATTCTAATCTATAAAATTAACATTCTATGTATTCTATAAACCTATCTAATCTATCTATAAATATCTAACCTATAAAATAATAATCATAATCTAAAAAACACAATGCTCAAACTAAACATACACTTAAGTTGTAGATCTTTTAATATATCATGCAATCTTTTCACTATACATTTTGAAAGTAATGAAGTTTAGTTTTTTATATGGAAAAGCGATAAGCAAACTCGCTTTAATTAGCTAAGTAACCTAAGTTGTTCTAAGTTATTACCGGCTATTGAAATTCAAGTCGTTTTCAGGAGTTTTTCATGAAAAACTGTAATTAGCGGCAGACATAACGACTTCAGGTCGTTAGGGGTAGTTTTTTCAAGTAGCTATAATGAAAAATTGTAAGGAACTTGGTTTTTATCTTTGAAGGTTTTTTGTGGAATGAGTCGGTAAACGAGCAGACGGAGAGAGATCACCTGATGATAGGGAATCGGCGCCGCCTATGGACACATGAAACACCAAAGGCGTTACAAGTGCGATACTGGCCTATTGGAGATTAGGAGTTTGAGGATTGTTGGGGATTCGGGGATTGGGGAGATTAGGGAGGCTTCTGCATATGCTTGAAGTTAAGAAAAGATCAATAGACTAACTGAAAAAATATATGAAAGAGAAAGGAGTTTGTGATAAGAAGACGTCTGGTTGGGGCGAATAGAAATTGAAGACATAACATACAATGCAGCTGATCAGAAGTAACTTGGAGTAAATGCAGAAGTACATACAGCTTAATCCAACATATTTTATTTATTTCAATTTATACAGAATTTGACAAAAATTGTGCAACACATTTCACCCAATTTTAAAGGATTATTTTGAAGAACAATAAATAAATATCAATAAACTAGCTGACCCGGCAAACTTCGTACCATCTAAAATAGTTTTTCTCACTTTTCAAGCCTTCCCGTGACTTTTCAAAACCAAGCTTACCCAAATCGGTTCAGCCATTTTCGAGTTTTGGCCAGACTAACGAACGGACATTCATTTTTATTCAAATAGATTTTTTATAGAAAGAAAGAAATACTTTATTTCACACGCTAAAACAGTTGACACGTAGAGATTTTACACATAAGTTTATATACATCTACTAATGTCCCAAGTCTGCGGTGAAATGGGACCAGTTCAGCATGTGCAAGACAGGGCCTAGCGCTGGTATTCTACTGGCCCCTGATAGCGTTAGTTATTGTCCGAACAAATATTAAGTTTGTTTGGTAGTGTCACTAAGCTAGCTAAGAAGACTTTAGTGCTAACTAACACTTTAATAACGTTTAAAACATTGGCCAGAGCGCTTAGTATGAGATTTTTTACGTTAAAAGTAATCGAAACGAGACCGCGTTCAGTGCACTGAGTGTCAAGCACGAATAACTATCGCATTCGTATCGAGCGCGTTCGGTGCTCTGATTGGTTAGTTCACTGGAGTTGGCCAATCAGAGCACCGAACGCTCTCGATACGAATGCGATAGTTATTCGTGCTTGGCACTCTGATTGGCCGGCTCCAATTAACCAACCAATCATTCGTTTCGTACTAAGGCCTTAATTTGAAACGCTCGTATTTTAAAAATGTTTAATTAACCTATTATCTAATAAAACTCCATAGTAATTAAGACACGTACCTAAGCGAATAATACTATAATTAATACATACATCAATGTCGGATAGAACTTGAAGCATTAGCATGAATGGACTTTTCCACGGTAACTAATATAACTTGGTCTCTACCTCCTAATCGACGAACCCCTCTTTAATCCAATTAATGCTAAGTGATGAGGGGCAGGGCAGGTCAATGAAACTGGCCAGTGTTAAGTGAAGAATTATGTAAATTAAGCAACAAGTAGCTGTTTGAGGTTACTCTGTTAAACCGAAGGATCAAACTGGTAATGCGAGGCGTCGGTTAGATTAATGGGATTTTGAACCCTGTGGTAATGGGATTAAAGTCTGGTTTTGCGGTTGGTTTCTGTGGTTCTGTGTGTACGAGGTGATGATTGCTATTTGTTAATGATAGCTAATAATTATGGTTTGATGTTATCAGAATTGTAGATTTTGTGTTTAAAGTGAGAGTTTTGTAATCGAATACCCCAATCTAATTTGCCTATTTTCCAAAAATTGGACCTGAGACCTTATAGTTAGTAATACTAAGGAGTGGAATTCTAACAGACTCTGTGTTTCTTGAAGGTTATCTTCAAGGACCGAGTGAATATTTTGCTTATGGGCAAATGTGCTCCATCGTCGGCCACATTTACGGTGTACTCTACACACTTTACTACTGTACACTTACGGTCTTACACTGTCACTTACACTTAGTGACCAATCGTCGGTTCATCAAATATATAAAAAATGTTTAGTAAAAATCAAGAATAACAACACATTTGCGACCGACATAAATATTATATTTGACATTCATCAAAAAAGTTATTAGACAACACCCATATATATAAACATAATAACCATATCACAAAGAACGCAATATAAAACACAGAAATAAATAAGAACACACATCAATACGTTCTTACACACAGTGAGAGATCTCATAATAAAATTCACGAAACACTTCGGCCTATCTATAGGATAGAAAAATGGTACATAGAATACTCACAAGAAACAAAAAGGATTTTTCACTACTTTCGTAGGGAACCCTATTGAGTACGTGTCCCGAATATAGGAATAGCCCCCAATACCAGTTTTATTCATTCCACGCGATAAATTGTGCTGGAGATATGACTTTTTGTATCATTGTGACGGGGCTGGTATTTGGCTCGTGAGATATAATGAAATACTAGGCGGTTATGAGTAGCTAAGAGTGTTCAACGGTTCTAAATATGACCTTGCCTAAATGTTAACAAGCACTTTTGTCGTTAATTTTGTTAATCAGTGTTATTTAGGAGTAGTCTATAGTCAGAAACCAGGGACAAATTCAAACTATACCTAAGCTTAAAATTGTCATATCATGAGAAAACTATGATATTATTAGATTTTTACGTACCTATTGGGAAAAACTAGTGTGTCATTCACAATCTTCGACAAGTCTTTGATTTCATTTCAGTCAGTTATGGTATAACATCACACCTTTCTTTTATCCCCGAAGGGGTAGGGAGAGGTGCAAACTCACTGCATACGTCACTTGTGTCACAGATTAAACACACAATTTCGTATTCAGCCTTATTTGAATTTACAGACTATAAATGTACGTGCCTCTATGAATGTATGATAAAGCTTTCACAAATCTTTGCATATTGGAATTCTAAGAGCAATACGAAGTTCAAATAAGAATGTTCGAGTTAATAAGTTATTGTTAAAGTTTTCTATATTTGTTATAATACAGTTGTATAAAGTTATACGTGATAGGTCTTGCTTTGAAAGACTTTGTTACTTTTTTTTTTTATTTATCTTTATATCACACAGGTAAGTATTTTATAATCTAAGCCCCACAAAACCGTTGCAATGGTTTGACTGCGGGGTCGAGTCGCTAGACATTATAATTAAATGTACTTATATTTAAATGTTATAAAGGCGTTGAAACTTATACCTACTTACTTTGTACAGGTCGTTGGGTATGTTTCGTTATACTAATGTGGGTATTATATTAAAGATGAGGATTTTATTTGTTTGTTTACGTCATGACCGTTAGAGCCTAACGGAACTAGAAATAAAATACAGATGGACCACATTTCAATTTCAATCCAAAAGCAAATTGCAGTTTGGAATGAACCGGTTTTAACTCGTCGAGTACCGTCATTATAGACTAACTTGTTACTAACACACCATTACTAACAAACCTATGGACATATCATCTAGAGTCTGAAATAAACTTATTATTATTATATTATTATTATAGACACAATTATAGAACAATAGGTTGCGGTCACCGGTGACCGCTTGGTGTTTGACAGTTTAAATATTCTTTCTCCATTCTATAGCGACGTTATTCAGGAATAACATAGGCTATATTTTATTTATAAAAAATAAATAGGGTTTGTAAAATATTTGGGATTTTCGGACGTAGGTGTAAAAAATCAACCAGATATATTACTTTTATTGCGTACGCTGTCTAAACTATAAAAGATAGACCCATAAAATGTTCTAATGAATTGTAGATTTTATAAATACATTTTATAAGAAATCTGCAACACACCTATATATATCCATCTATCTCGAGTGTGGCACAATTACCATTTTCTATTTAAAAGTCTTGAACCTTTTTGGACTACATTTCAACGCGTTTATATTACTAATGCTGTTAATTGAACCTTATCAATTTAAATTTCATCACACCTAATAATGAAACCAAATATAATTTTATTTATAAGTTACCTGTTATAAATAAAATTGGCCTTTACCTTCGTTACTGGACAATATATTAACGTACGAATGTAGAGGTATATACACTCGTATAGGACATTAAGTCCCGACGACATGTAGATAGTTTGGGCGTTGTAATACAGTTGGTCATTTTTCAATGTCCACACTGTATAAACTAAAATTGAACCGAAGTTCTAGACTTCGGCCAAGCTCGTATGTATTCGGAGATAGACGGGAAAGATATAAAAAAGGCTTTAATGTGATTAGTGGATTTACCGATCGTTTGAATCTTAAGGAGTTTAAAAACTTTAAGGTGTAATAAAGAGCGAAAGGCACGTCTATCCGGTCTCTCTGCCGCGGAGGTCTTACCGGGTTGCCGGGGCTCCGGCTCGAAGTGCAGAAGTAGGAACGGGGTGGTTTTAGCCAGTAAGAGTCTGACACTCCCTCCTGCCTCACCTAGACGGGAGAAACCATTCGATGATTTTCCCTCGTTAAAAAAATCCGGTCTCTCTCAAATGTGTAGTTCCTTAGTCGGACTATACGCACCACGTCAGAAAGATAGAGGTTTCTTATACACGTAGAAAAGGCTCATGGTCCAATACTCATTACCAAAACAGATTAAAACTAATAACAACTTAAAAAATACAGTAACCACTACTATTTAAACACCAAAAGAGAATAAACCTCCGTCTTGAAACCTATAATAAATACAACAGTAACTAATGGCTTACTAATTGGATGCGTAGAGCTGAAGAGCTCAGTGCGTACTATTAGAGAGGCTTATGTCCAGCAGTGGACGAAAACAGGCTGTCGATGATAACTAATAGCATTTAATTTTCTCATTTACATCAAAACTGTGGAAAATAAAGCATTTTTATTGTACCGTACTGTAGCCAATTTAAAAAATTAAGTTATAAACAAGCTAATAAAACTTAAGCTAGTTTAAGACTAAGCAGTAATGTAGAGTGTACAAGAACACTTTGGAACATGGTCTCATTTCTCGCGGCAGCCATTTTACTGGTCACAAAACCGTATACCAGGGACCGTAGTTGGTCATAAATCAAAGATTATTCTTACATTGAGTGAGCAAAACTGGAATAGTTTTTACTGATTAAGCTTAAGCTTAAGATATCTTATTTTCTTCTATAGCTTTTGTATTGAAATACTCTTCCTCATCCACTTACCCCAATAAGCAACGTGACGATATATATATATATATGCCAGATGCATGTACCTATATTTCCGTTTGGCTTCACTGGTAAAATGACTTTATAGTCTTGTAATAAAGTTGAAAATGGATTCAGAAGGATTAATTTTGGGTGCCTTGAGGTGTTAGTGTCTCTTATATAACTGAAGACAGTACGAATAAAGATTTGAGTAAAATATATTTTTCATATAATTCCAATTAACAAAGTCCTATTAAAAGTTTCAACAATAATATTCTTTAGATATTGCATTTTCATTGAGATTGTTAAAACAAATCGTCGTTGAAACAAAAAAAAAACTTGAAAAATATAATTTTCAATTAATAAAGTAAAAGTGACTTATGTTTAAAATGAGATGGTTTTGGAACAGCTTAGTAGATAACATTTTTAATGAGCCAAAACTGAGCACAAAATTATAAAACTAATTTATTGTTTAACGGCAATTAGTTATTATTTATTCTTTTGTCTACAGAGTATTTCAAAAGCGTTTAGAAAAGGAGTTTTGCTAATTATTTTGAGTCCTTTTTGCAAGGTAAATAGTTATTATTAGCTAGTGTTGGTAACTTAGGGAATAGAGAGTAAAGTTCCCTAAGATCGGAACAGGAGGATCCTTCACCTAGGCGAGGTTATCGTGCATGGCGGGCTTTCTACCCAACAGGTGTCCTTTGAGATTTTCTATCCATGTTTAATCGTGCTCAAATTTTTACTCATGCGATATAAGACTTTATGTCATGAATAGCAGTTACCGTAATCTTCCTAAGTTTCAACGACAAAATAAATTGTTCGTTGAAACTTGGAAGATTACGGTACCATACCAGGCTAATCTTAGAGCTTATTTGCTACTTCGACGGGATGAAAAACGTTGTCATTGTCTTTAGGTATCACTATTTAGCTCTCGGATTGAAACTTGAATTTGAGTGCATCGATATTTATGACCTTTAAACCAACCACATAGGTTATGATGAATGTGCTGACAGTTAGGAGTAATCATTTATCTTAAAATCCACAAATCGACGGTATTAAGCATAGTTCACATCTAAAAGTCTTAAACACAAAGGAGGTTCTCATACTTCAATAAGTACCAAAGAATATTCGGACCTCGGGCGTCAGGACGTACTTGAAAACTAACTGCCCATTCCAGTAAGTCTTTTAACTTTAGCTCTGTGTGCGTCGCTCGCAGCTGTTCTACCTCTATATTTAGCCCAATACATTTCAAACTGTAGAAAATGTCTATATTTAGAACTTAGCACTTCTAGGATCTCCCTTATACGTATACACATTTGTTTGCAATAGTTCTATTGTATGTCTATGTTTAGTTTGTCTTGTAACTGAACTTAAGTTGTAATGTACGTCATTTATAAGTTAAATGTCGAATATAGGATTTTAGGATCAATCCTCGAGTCGGATAAAGGATTATTAAGGTTTATATAATAATTGACTGTCTCGTTGGCCGAGTGGTCGCAAGTGCGACTGCCGGGAAAGAGGTCTCGTGTTCGATTCCCGGGTCGGGTAAAGTAATAATGGGAGCACGGAGTCTAGAATTGTGCCCGGTATATGGCAATAGGCTCACCCTCTATTACATGAGACTCATAAAACATATGAAAAGTGGGTGTTACATTGTACAGTGACAAGTGCCGTAATGTGTCCTTCTGCCTACTCATTTGTGAATAAAAGGCGTGATAACCATGAGACAATGCGAGTAATTAATAAAATGTACAAACAGAAAGTACGAGAACGATTAAAGAAAACACGATGTGAATATATACAGTGTGTTAAGTTAAACGAGGGACTTATTGAGGGACGGTATTCAGTATTCGATTCTCGTCCCGAATATGTAAAAAACCTATAACCAAAATTTTTGAAGTAATTGTCCAATAAAAAAAATCATCATGAACACTGAGCGCGCAACAAGTGAACTTGTAAACAGAAACAGTACTTACATAAAGTAAGTCGCGTTGCAAAACATACGCCGATCTTGCCGAAAAGGATAGAGTGCGCTTAAGCCCGCTAAGCCGTAACCCGTAAGCGTAAGCGGAAGCGTTTTTATGGTTCTGTCTGTTATTTATTAGTGTTTTCGTTTTGTTTATATGTTTGTTAGGTTCATGTGAGTATACACTATTATGGGTTTGAATATGTCCCTCGTTTAACCTAACATACTGTATATATAAGATATTTGAAAAAAAAACTATTTTGGAAAAGTGACAGAAGAATTTGTGGAAGTTCAGTTCGGCTTCTTACCACTTAGAGAAGAGCAATACGGAGTGAAATATCTATCTTAGAATTTAATAGCCATATAAAATCCCAGACTCAATTACACAATTAAGATATATTTGATCATTATAATCTAAGGATATAGACTTCCTGACCTAATTACTGCCCCAAATGAATCTTGTTTCAATCTTTATTGTATTATAGGTCTATCGTTATTTACTTGGAAATAATATAGTTAAACTTTTATAGGATCGCCCTCAATTACTTGCCTAATAAATATAGAAAAGTGGATGTATCAAATTATAAACTATTATATGTTTTATAGGCTGTAGTCCAAAATATCCACAGAGATGGCCTATCTCTTTAAATAAATCTTTGGGAATATTTTGGGCATGTATCCCATTAAAAATGGGTCTTACACGGTGTATATGACCGTATTATTATCTGCCTACCCATTCATGGATATAAAGGCTATGTTATAGCCATAACATATCTGTACAGCGTAGTGTTACAAAATCAGAGTAAGTAAAGAGAATATCGAAAATTGAAAATCATCATCATATTTACCAAGCTACAAAATTGAACTCCGAATCCCTAAAACCAAGGATACATTAGCGGATAAATGTCCTACGACATGTATCGGCGACATGTCAATCGAAGCCTGCCGATTTCGCCAGATGTTGCCAGACATGTCTTCCAAAGTCCGGCAACGCCGCGACACGTGGCGCAGGTCATTTGTCCCCTAGGGTTCTTGGCTTTACCCACGTGAAGACACGATAAACAAAAAACAAATCTAATATATTAACTAAAAATCGCGGGGTACTGTCGTTTGACATCGCCACGACTGCGCACGCTGCTCATTCGAAAGAACCTCTCTGTTCTTCGAAACTAGTAGAGCTTTTCTCAGTATTTACGTGAATAACCCGCGATTTTTATTTAATTTAGTATGTCGATAGTTATTATAAAAACAAATCTAATATATATAATTATGCTGTTACGTGTGTATGTCATTGAACTTCTCCTAAACGGCTTGACCGATTTAAATGAATTTTTCTGTATGCATTTGAGTGGCGCCCTGGATGGTTTAGATTCACAAATCAGCCCGGCAGATGGCGGCCTATTATTATATTATTATTATTATATTATAGGCAGGACAACGTCTGTCGGGTCCGCTAGTACTCTATAAATATACTTTTCATTAAAACTAAAACTTATGACGTACTATTCTATTTATAGCAATGGCCGAACAAATTTCGTATTTAGGTCAAAAGATCCGGGCCACTGGAAAAAGTTGGTAATAAGATTAAGTGACGGACTCATTAAGATTAAGTGATCATGTTTATTTATTTATCCGGGAACTGACTCGGACCTTGGAGATAACCCCTGATAAGGATCCATAGGAATATAAGCTATACGGGGAAACAGCAGGGTTGAATACATGTGGTCACTAACCACTTCTGTGGGCGTCGTATTCGCAAATATTCGTAATAACACGGTGTTCTGGAATTGTATGGTTAAAATGTCGTAGTGGCACGGACATTTAATACGCTCACTCTTTATCCATAAGGCTAATTAACCTACCAACGCATGTAACAAAGTGACTTTTCTGAGTTATATGTACTTTCTAAGATTTGACTGACAAACCACTGACAAACGGTAAAGGAAAACATCGTGAAGAAACCTGTGCGTATAATTTCTGATTTTACTAAGTGTGAAATCACCAATCCGCTTTGAGCAAGCGTGGTGATTAATGCTCAAAACTTCTCCGTGCGAGAAGAGGTCTTTGGTCAGCAGTAGCCACTTATAGGCTGATGATGTGATGTATATTGTCATGGGATTTCCCTCTATTCCACCAGACTTCCATCATACATACATACATACATAACTTCACGCCTGTTTCCCATGGGGTCAGGCAGAGACTATGGAACGCCAATCACTACGAAATTGCTTCCAACATAACTTGTGAAAAGAGACATTTTACCTCTACATGTACACTGTATATTTTGAGAACAAAAGGCGTCACATCTACACCAATTTAAAACCAAACTACGAAACAAAACAAACTGAAAATCCCTTTTCATGAAGAACTACTGTAAATCCGTTTATACAGCTGAAAATAGAAAATTCAATACGTAAAGATGTCTGAAACTGAAGCTAACGAGCGTGCTGAAAGCTGTATCGTGATTTCAGGCGCTAGGGGGCTGAGCTCGACTGTAAGCCGCTTGTTATTTCATGGATTAGAAGACAACTGTTGCATGTCCTTTACAGGACTGAAAGTGCACTGAAAGGATTTACTCTGAAATGCAAGATGATTATATATTAGTTATTCGCTTATATATACGCTCGAAGATTTGTAGTCTTCTGGGATTTAGGATTAGTAAGATAAAAATGTGTTTTAATGATCTCATATTTTTATTTTCTACGGAAGAGAGCCTTATAATATCAACGCCAGAGTCTTAAATACGTAAAACGTCTAAACTATAATCTAAATAATGATTTTAAACAAATCTTAACTACTATAATTTACATAACATGACAACATTACATAACATCATGCCTTTTATCCCCATAGGGGTAGACAGAGGTGTAATGTAATGTACCACCCACTTTTCACGATTTATGCTATGAGTCCCATGTAATAGGAGTTGAGGTTATTGCCATATACCGAGCACAATTCCAGACTCCGTGCTGCTACTGAGAATATTTACAACTGTAATTTTAAAACTATACTTGAAATCGAAAATCATAAAGGCACTTCTACTGTACATACATAATCTGTGCTATGATGAATTCACTTCAATTCGTGCAGTAAAGATAGTGTATGTGTACTGTATTCGATTACGACTTTCAACGTAGACAAGTCGTTCAAAAAGGCGAATGTGATGTCATTTAGAAATGATTAAGACACCAAAATATCTGTGGGTTATTTATGTGTGCATGTACTTGCGGGTCATGTCACGCGACAGATGTCCTTCGTGTCAATGTCTGTGTATTCTGCATGTAAGTCTATAGTATCAAGGTACCACAGTCGTTATTTCAAGAGACTATGTCCGCCTTTATATCAACGTCTTTGTTAAAAATAGTCTTTGAGTTTGTTATTGTGTCAATTTTTTTTTATTTGGGTTATAGTGTACCTATGTGTTAAGAAAAAAAAGGACTACCATCATGTTATGATATAATTGAAATTGTTTGTATAATGAGCGTCTCTCGCCATCAAACTTCAAAATTTGGCGAGTTCAAAGGAGAATGTTCACGTAACTATGGAATTTCGTCTTACGTTGTTGCACAATAACTCTTTATTTACTATAGACCATGCTTATTATATTATCGAATAAAAGCGTTCATTTTCCCATAAATATCCGGGTTTTTAAGTAATTAGACAAATACGAAAATAACCTAAAATTATGTTTAAACTGTCAAACACCGTGCGGTCACCGGTGACCGTAACCTATTGTTCTTTAATTAAAGATAAAAGACATTTATTTGCGTAAAAACATGGTATACAAAGATGTTATAGTAACAATATAAATAGATCATCATGTTTTGCTTAATAAATAAAGCATGCAAATTTTACCTTAAAACTTATTTTAACTAGCTTACACTCGTAGTTGTTATACATTATTACTTATTTATGTTCAAAAAATTCCGTAATGCTATAAAAATTATTTTCATTCAACCATACATATAATTTAATTTTAAATAGTCTGAGGTTAAGTGTTTTTAATGTTATCGGCAATTTATTAAATATTCGGACACACATACTTAGGCAGCTTTTATTATATTTTGTTAACTTAGGAAACTCCTCTAGTACTAGTCTGTAATGGTCGCGTCGACTTCTAGAACATACATCTTCTGCCGTTTTGAACAGTTCTTTATGTTTACGTACGAATATACACACTTCATATAAGTACAAAGAGGGTAGGGGTAGCAAACCAAGCTTTTTGAATATAATTAATAATTGTGTCTATACTAGCGCAGGGACTGTTATCAATCTCAAAAAACACAAATAGTGAGTGACTGATGTCTGCCGCTAGCCTAGAGATGGGCGATATGTATCGCACGCGACGCGTATCGATACAACACTATGTGATAAACCGTTATTTTGTTTTGGTACACCACCATACGATACACCGATAGGTAGGTACGTATCGTACTTTTCATCGTATGTCGTATCGCATTTTAATTCACATCACCAAATTCGGGTTAAGTTTATATATCTTAACCGCACAGGTCTTTTATTACATTGAAACAATGCAGGCCTGCTGACATGACATGATTTGTATTTACCTATAATTCATTTGTTATAACGGCCAAATAATTTTTCCAGGACGACAAACAATTCAAACAAACAGTACAATTGTACCTACTACTAGCATCGCGATAAGCGGGAACATATTCATATATGTATATGAAAGTGCTATAAAACTGCCCACGCGGGCCAGTTTAGCTTGGATATCTACGTTTCAGTTTTAACCCTTAGAGAGCTAATATTTTCTTTGAAATCATACCGATGTTTTTTTTTAAAATATCGATATTGGTATATTTTTAAAACATAGATACGACATCCCTAGCCGTCGCATCCAAATGCCGCCGCTCTGTCTGTCACATGTCATGCATGACAGTTGCTTCTACGTGAGACGGAACACAAAAATAATTATAATTGTAACAATACTACAAAATACTCAATAAATACTTTGTAAAATGTATTGATATTACAAATTATTTAGCTATTTATTGAAGTTGACATATTTCTTGTGATGATTTTGCCGAAAGGTTCTACTTACGTGATTCGTAAACACGAAGTTTTATTCGTAAGTTAGCACGGAACGTCAATGTCCTTGAAACGGAAATTCCATAGCTATTTTTATGTTACTATTAATCTTATCATCATAATTCCGGATACGAAAATACAATTACTGAAGTGAAAAGGTTGTAAAAAATAAGAAAATTATTTCTATATTATTTTAATTTTCAACTTGAAACTTTACTAGACTGCTTTTGGTCAATCTCCTTTAAGGCCATACCTATGTAAAAATCTATGAATAAATTTGTTCACTATTTGAATATGTGAAGATACACTTCAAAAAGTAATAAGAATATCTTAATTATTAAGCATTTTTAAACCGTAATTCAACATTAACAAGTTGCAGTTTCCTTCCTTTCATTCGCTATATTCACGCTAGTGTAGACACATTCATTTGTGTAATTGTTATGCAAACTGTAATTTGGGGGTGTGTGAATTAAGTGAGCCGGATTTAATTACTTACAACTACCAAATTGATTCTGGGTACAATTCGCAAAGGGTACAATTATTTGAATGAAGCTTTCGTTTTACATTCGGACTTTTATTAATTGATATTTTGTTTGATAGAGGTTGTATTTTTGTGTTATAACTGTTGTGAAATATACTAAACTAGCTTCTACCCGCGACTTCGTTCGCAATCCCGTTTTTCCCCGTTCCCATAAGATTTTCAGGATTTTTTTCTATCATGAACATTCCCCTGATCGGTCCAGCCATTCTCAAGTTATGGCGTGACAACGGGAAACGGGTTTCATTTTTATACATATCGATTAATTGTAAATAATAGGATAGTAGTAGAATATAAAAATGATGATGAAAAATGTAATTAGTCCGTCAGTTTCACAATTAAAAAATATTAGAAATGTATTTTTCTATTTTGTCATATGTCATTACGATATTTAGATAAAACGGAGTAAAGTTTAGGAGTGGGAGGTCGTTATATCACGTTACCACTACGGATGGGGCCCAATAGGGCTGATGCCGATTCGGAGTCGCGGAGAGCCTAACGGGTTACCGGGGCTCCGGCTCGAAGAGCAGGAGAAGGAACGGTGTGGTTTTTAGTCAGTAAGAGTCTGACACTCCTTTCCGCCTCGCCCAGGCGGGAGCAGTCATTCGTTGATTTTCCCCCCTTAAAAAAATAACCTATAAAATGTAGTAAATTGTGACGTCACACGACATTTGAAATCAATGTATGTATCGTCTAAAGTATTTAATTTTATAATAAAAGAAAAAATACGTGTCTAATGTTTTAAAATAATCTACCAGGAGGCCATTAAAAGTAAAATAGGACCCAGGAGCCGCGGAAGACTTAACGGGTTGTCGGGGAAGTAGGACCGAGGTGGTTTTTAGTTAGAAGGAGTCTGACATTCGCTCTCGCCTCACCCGTGGCGTCAGTCATTGGATGATTTCTTCCCTTCAACAAAAATCCCTATTGAAACTAGTTGAGCTTGTCTCAGGCCTTTTACTTCAATAAAACGTTAGTTTTAAATAATTTTAAGAGTCAGTATTTACTCTTTAAAAGGGAACAAAAAATATACCTTAAAGCTACCCTTAAAGACGTCCTTAAATAGATTCTCAAATAATTCTTAATAAATAAATAAGAAAATGTAAAATAGAAAAAAGTTTAATAAAATAAAACGCAATAAACAATACAATAGATATATCTCAATTGTACACATTTTACAGTTAACTATGTAACTATAAAGGTTACGTCAAGATTATATACAATTAAAAAAAGTGATTTAAAACCTAATCTTGTCTCTGGGAAACCACAGAATGTTAAAACATTTCATTTCTAAGATTACTAAAGACAATTTTAATTCAAAGAACATTTTGAATAAGATTTGAATACTTAAAATGGAAACTTTTTGATAGAACTTTTATAATTTTAAATTCAGTATTCATTTAAACACTGATTTAAAAGTTTATGATCCACTACAGAATGTGAATTAGTTAACTAATTTCAAAAGTCCATGCAACGTATTACTGTAACGTTAAGATTATAAGCTGAATATGAATGCATTTATATAAAAATGTCATCAAATACATGGTTATTAATTAACTAGAAATTTGACTGTATTTCTAACAAATTACGAGCACCTAATAATAACATAACCTCACGATTTTTATCCTCGAAGGGGTAGGGAGAGGTGCACATTATGCCACTGTGCAATGTACCACCCATTATTCACTATTTATGTTATGAGTCCCATGTAATAGGGGGTGAGCCTATTGCCATATACCGGGCACAATTCCAGACTCTGTGCTACTACTGAGATTTTTAAAAAACCTAGTAGTACTTTATTCGACCCGGGAATTGAACCCGAGATACTTGCTGTTGGTAGTCTAATAATAAATACAAAGTAATTCTTTAATTTTTGAAACGTTCTGTATTAGACACTATTTGTAATTGTGCCTAGTATTAAAATAGCTATGGACCTTAATCTGTTACTATTAATATACATAAGGAAAATAAGTTTATCTACATTTCCTTTACGACTCTTTACATCAACTAATCTTTGTGTAACATAGCAACATACAAACATTTCATGCTTCAAAGTATTGTTGCAAGCATTCCAGTGAATGTGAGCCTTTAAGCTTCACCCTACACTACCTATAGATATATTGCTCCCACGCATCCTTCAGGGAATTCATTTCACTGCATTCAGACTGCATGCCGAGATTAGGCATCCCCCGGAGTTTAACACAGCGTTCTAGGATTTACGGAATTCCGGCGAAAGAGAGCTGAATGTCCCAACTTAAGCTGACGCCATTTTAGTTTTACGAACATTTTCTAATACTTTTAGGTTTGTTCTGGCTTATCACTGGTCGTTCGTTGAGATTTTGTTGCAGTTTTCTACTTTATTTTGTTAATGGTATTTTTGTTTTAACTCGTCGAGTACCGGTTTTGCAGACACAATTATAGAACAATAGGTTGCGGTCACCGGTGACCGCTTGGTATTTGACAGTTTAAAGCTAATATTATATTTTTAAAGGACATTTTAGCGTTTCTCCTTTGTTGTATATTATACCTCTATAGTAGCTAATGCTAGATATTATGTTGTTCGGCTTACTCACGTAATTATTGGACGAGGAACTCGACTAGTTTCAAGCCGTGTTAGCCAGTATATTCATAAGCAGCATTCCGTGACATTAAAATATGCGCCGAAAAACATAATAAACAATTTAGTATGTTTCCCTCCATCATCAAAAAAAGGATGCAGTTTTATCATCCTATCCTATCTCCTTACTAAATAATTATGTCACTAATTTTCTTCACTGTATCAAAAAGCAATCTTGATGTACATAATCTCTATTTGTTACTCTAATTTTCCACCAATTAATAACACAACTATAACCTTCCTCCTTCTTTTGTCAGTCATGCTAGCTTAAGAGGAGGCGGGCCGCATGAGGCAGCGAAGCACTGCTTTCTCACAACCCAGCCATCGCGAAGGACACTCAGAGCGTCGGGGATCGCGGGACGATCTCCGGCCATCGTAAGCACGGGCAGAACCAGACCCGAGCGTGCGGCGCGTCGCGTTCCGCGTGCGCCTCAAAGGGCCATCAGACCACCACAGATACGGCTGATGTCTTTCGGAGCCGCGGAGAACCTAACGGGTAACCGGGACTCCGGCTCGAAGTGCAGGAGTAGGAACGGGGTGGTTTTTAGTCAGTAAGAGTCTGACATTCCCTCCCGCCTCACCCAGGCGGAAGATGTCATTCGATGATTATTTCCCTTAAAAAACTATAACCTTCCACACACCCTCCCAAAATTAGACACACGGCAACGTCACACCTACACAGAATCAATGCTACCAACTTAGATAGATATTATCACTAAAAATACCCACAAACATCCATTTAGCGTCCATTTATAACTATTATGCCACATTTGGTACAACACAAGTAATTTGGAGTTCGCTAAAAGCTGTTCGATGAAGCTATTCGTGCCCACGGACAAACACATTTTATATGTAAATGCAATGTGTGTGCCTAAGTGGGCAGACTGACCGACCGCTGCCTAATTTTCTACCCGACACATTAAAGTAATGTTGCGTTTTTCTTTTGTTTTTTATTTCTTTATTAGCTTTTACCCACTGCTTCGCTCGCGTCACAAAAGAATGAAAAGTAGCCTATGTGACATATACCAATACACACAGCGCCATCTATACCAATACTTTTGTTTTCCATCGGGAATATCAAATTTTTACGGGCTAAAAAGTACCCTATTATTTAATCCAGACTTCTAACTTTACGTCTGCAAAAATTCAAAGCAATCGGTTTAGTTGTTACGGCGTGAAAGCGGAACAAAAAAACAAACAAACTCACTTTCCAATTTATAATATTAGTAAGGATTATTTATGGTAGTAGATTGTGTTTTGGTGTCTTATTGGGTGGATGTGTACTTCGTATTGTATTGTGCTTGTGTTTAATTGCAATAAAGAGACTGCACGGTTGGCCCGGTGGCTGGGCAACCGTCTACCACGTAACGAGTAGCGGATTCGCAAATATGATCCACAAATTATTGTTCTGGGTCTGGGCGTCGTGTGTTGTCACGACACAGGAGAAAATCCTAGTTTGGGGCAATGTTAAAAAAGAAGAAAAGAAAGAATTCTAGATTGGGTCAAAATATTACAGTGATTTTTAATTGTAATTACGGAGTATTTATGTAAAAAAATAGGTTTTCTTTAATTTTGACTTGATTAAATATAAATTGTCAAATAGTCTGTGGTTTTTTTAGACTTCAGTATTATAAGAATTTTGTGTTATAAAATATGTGGAAAAATAAACATTAAATGTCGTTTCTTTATTTTAAGAAGCAACACATTGGTTTTATTAAATTTTACATTTTAAGTCTTATAATGTCTTATAATGTAATATTTGTGTTTTCTGTAATTTAAAAGCCATGTAGCAAGAAGAGAGCATTCTTGATCCAGGCATTACAAGCATTAGTGCGTTCTTGGTTAAAATAAAGCAGTATATTTTTTTAAGGGGGTAAATCATCGAATGTCTGCTCCCGCCTGGGTGAGGCGGGAGGGAGTGTCAGATTCTTACTGATTAAAAACCACCCCGTTCCTTCTCCTGCACGCCGAACCGGAGCCCCGGTTACCCGTTAGGTTCTCCGCGACTCCGAATCGGCATCGGCCCTGTTGGGCCCCATCTGTGGTGGTCTGATGGCTTTTTGAGGCGCGCGCGGAACGCGACGCGCCGTACGCTCGGGTCTGTTTCTGGTCGGACGGGGAGCCACCCATGCTCGCCGTCCGCAGGCCCGTGCTTACGGTGGCCGGAGATCGTCCCGCGATCCCCGACGCCCGGTGTGTCCTGCGCGATGGCTGGGTTGCGAGGAGGCAGCGCTTCGCCGCCTCACGCGTCCCGCCTCAAAATAATGCAGTATTAGGATTTAAATTTGTAAAAGACGTGTTTTAATAGACATCCAATTAGTATGAATATAAGTGCAAGCTTACGCCTCCTTTATCATTAGAGGCGCCGTATTATACAAACGAGGGCATGAAACTATCCACCAACACATGCATCTAAGAGTCCTTCATAGAAATTATAGCGAGAACGTGGGTTCGATTCCCACTCATATAATAAATTAGTGAGATTCTCAATTTTCATTGTTATCTTCGTAGTTTAAAATATTGGAAAGTTCAATCCACTGAACAATTTAGTATCAAAAGCAAAAACTTGTCAATTTCTTCACTAGATTATGAATCCGAAATCGTCTGCTAAAATGGCACCCCGAATAACTTATCAAACTAATTTATATAAATAAATAAAATTGGAGTGTCTGTATGGAATATTAAAATAACCGTTTTTTACATACATACGACACACATACCAAAATAACATTTTTTAGAATTTTTGCCTCTCTGTCTGTACTGGCTAATCTCTGGAATGGCTGAACCGATTTTGTAGGGACTTTTATTGGCTGGTAGCTGATGTACTAAGTAGTAACAAAGGGTACTTTTATTTTAGACAAACGCGGACGAAGTTACGGGTTCAGTAATATTTAAATTAAAAATATAAAAAATATTATTGAATAATAAGGATCAGTACTTAAGACACCTCTTTCCATTAGTATAAAGTTACAATAATAACCAACATTGTTACACAATCGAATGAAATCGTATTAAAATGAACGATACGATTCATCATTCATTCTAGAAGAAACGGCTTTACAAATATCTCACAATCAGGCAAAGGTGTTGAGCCGTTCTGCCAGTAACGTCACCGTGACGTCATGTGTCATTCGATTAAAATATCGATAAGTTTGGGGCATCCTACACACTCGATTAAAAGGGAATGTGGAACTTCCAATTGACAGAAAAATAGGGATGGTATTACAAAATATGGTGTAATGTGGATTTTCAGGTATTGATTGTATATATATATTTTTTTTTAAGGGGGGAAAATCATCGAATGCCTGCTCCCGCCTGGGTGAGGCGGGAGGGAGTGTCAGACTCTTACTGACTAAAAACCACCCCGTTCCTTCTCCTGCACGTCGACCCGGAGCCCCGGTTACCCGTTAGGTTCTCCGCGACATTGTATATTGTTTAAGTACCGAAAATCTGAGATAGGTTTATAGATTTTTAAAGGGTAATTAAAGTTTACATTCAATAATATGAATGCGACTTACTGAATTATCAGCAGCAGTCTGCAGCAGTAGATATAGCTGCAGGTTATAGTCCAGTATGTTCCAAATGCAAGACTTAACAAGCTGTTTTGTTTTTGAACCATAGAATCACCACTAACCTAGACGTTCTTTCAGTTCATGGGTGCTTACCTAAAACAAAACGAATAATGATATTAATACACGTGGACATATCTAAGAAAAACACACAAAAATCTTATACGTTATAATGAAAAGAGTTATTTTTAGGAACAAAGTATTTTTGGAATTATATTTGGTGTAAGTGTTCTTTATGTAAGATAGTTTGTTATTAAATAACCAATAAAAAACATGCGTCTAAAAACGTGGGCGACACTCTCTTTAACCTTCATAACACATTGTGTGTGCGTCATATTAATATAACATGACACAATACAACAAACATATAAAAATACAACAATAAATTCGTCATATTACATGTATCTACTATTACGTCACACGTACGTCACACTCATAACCGGTTTACACGGGTTATTGTTAAACTGGAAACAACTGGAGATAACCGGATTACGTCGGTTTAAACCGGTACGTACCCACGCAAGTCACAACGTGTCTATCGAGTAATTATTTTTAGACTGACGACGTGTCGGGACTTGATGGAATAACGGGGAAATTGTTATTTAAATGAGTAAGGAGATTGAAGAGGGGAACGTAAAGGATTGGGAGTAAATGGGAATGATTAAGAGTATATTGCTTTGATATACACTCTTCTTTTAAGACGTTTGTTAAAAGTAGGAGGTGCTTTGTTAATACACGTCTGTCTATCTCTTCAGCGATTATTAATAGATGTTATGTATCAAACATTTTCTAAATTCCGAATTATTTGGCCTATTTTCTTCTAAAGTTCGAAAGGATTCCGGTTAGGATGGGTTCAGACCGGATATAATTAATATAGTCTTCAAGGTATTACTAAGAATTTCTTAAGTGTAAACCCTTAAACTTAAAGCGGAACGCCAAAGTTATGAATAGAAACCTCTTCATCATTAGAATTTGCGAGTTCCAGAAATAGTTGATCTGAAGATTTCGTAGCTCGTAGCGGCTACGGCGTAGCACGTCGCGTAGCAACGAGATGGCTGGAGTTTGGCTGTTTTGACCAGAATGCTATAAGCTTAATGGTATATAAACGATATTTAAAGTGTACTGTAACAAAAATAGACTAACTAATATGTTATTCGGCTTAATCACGTTATTATTTTACGAGGAACTGGAGTAGTTTCATGCTATGCTCTTTTAAGGGTGTAAAAATAGAAAATGTAAAAATCGACTCGATTGACTTTTCCCGCCTGGGTGAGGCAGAAGGGAGTGGCAGATTCTTATTGTCTAAAAACCGTTCCTACTCCTGCATTTCGAGCCAGAGCCCCGCTATGTCCTCTCCGGCTCCGTATCGTCATCAGCCCTATTGGGCCCTATTGGTCTGATGGCTCCAGGAGGCGCGTGCGGAACGCGACGCCATGCGAACGCGCACAATAATTAAATTAGTATGTCTGACAATATAAAGAAAATAGACTGTATGTCAATTTGATAGTCATAGGCTTTGAATATTTCAAATTTGAATATCTATCCCATACACTGCTTGTCTGCTTTTTTTTCTTTTCACTACGATCCATGTATCTTGCAAATAGTTTAGAACGCCTGTTGGAACATTGAAACATCCTATCAATAACTATTCATTTCAGTAAACAGATTTCCATTTATTTTGAACTCGATTGAATTTTGCACTCAACATTATCACAATCCATCCAATGCGGGTACTATGCAGATTTACTGCGCTCTTTGATTTATCCTATCCTCTTTGAATAATTTAATAGCCCTCTTGCGAACTGTATAATATAAATAAGTAACTTTATTGTATTTTGTAGCATAACATAACATAACATCACGCCTTATATCCCCGAAGGGGTAGGCAGAGGTGTACATTATGCCACTGTACAATGTAACACCCACTTTTCACTATTTATGTTATGAGTCCCATGTAATAGGGGGTGAGCCTATTGCCATATACCGGGCACAATTCCAGACTCCGTGCTACTACTGGGAATTTTTTGAAAAACTCAGTAATACTTTTGTCCGACCCGGGAATCGAACCCGAGACCCCTTGCTCGGCAGTCGCCCTTGCGACCACTCGGCCAATGAGGCAGTCTTTTGTAGCAATAAATATAATAATTAAGAAACGAATGTCAATACAGCTTCTTTAATTTTAAAATGTGTAAATCACTACATAGTATAAAACAAAGTCGCTATCCGCCATCTGTCTAACCCTATGTATGCTTAGATCTTTAAAACTACGCAACGGATTTTGATGTGGCTTTTTTAATATATAGATTGATTCTCAAGGAAGTATAGAGAGATTTTATAATTGTGCCCAGTATATGGCAATAGGTTCACCCTCTAATACATGGGACTCATAACATATAGAGGTATAGTGAAAATTGGGTGTTACATTGTACAGTGGCATTGACTACCGTAATGTGCACCTCTGTCTACCCCTTTGGGGATAAAAGGCGTGATGTTATGATGATGATGATAATTTGAGTAAAAATATCGAAAATAACTTGCAAATCTAGTAGCAATTTATTTATCAATTTTCATATGTTAAGTAGCTTTTTATTCATAGACCAACTTTCACATCTACCTCTATAATAGAATACACTAAAAATAAAGTTATCCTACGCCCTAATACAGTTTCAACAACAGTAGCACGTATTATAAAATAAATAGAGTAGATTTTCCTAAATAAATAATTTTAATTACGACCTTTTCAGGCTGGGAAGCTGAAATTCAGTTTGTTTTAAAGTTATGCGACTATAGACCACGTGGCCACGCTTTGTGGTCAGTCGGAGGGTAGTTTAAAACCCGTGTTTTGTGCAAAAACTGAAAACTTTCGCTTCAGGTTTATTTAAAACTGAAATACTGAAAGGTATTAAATTTGTAATATCAATTTTCAGTTGTGAAAAGATATTAGGGGCTTATTGCCTGATTACGGTCAAGCGTATTGGAAGATTACGATTTTCAGCGGTGTTCATGTACTTATGTTATAATTTTCTTGAGACATACTAAATTAATTATTATGTTTTTCGGCTTACTCATTATTTGACGAGGACCTCGACTAGTTTCTGCTTGGCTAGAGGCTCATATTCATGTCGTGCTGCTACTGGCTAAGTCGCCAGTGCGTCCTCTGCCGTGATTCACGCGCATGTTTCTTTATTTGTGATATCAGCGACGGCATGTTAGACTCGTTAGTCGCGGGTTCGAGGCCCGCACAGAAAAACTCTTTGTATGACTTTTGTTCCGGATCTGGGTGTCAAGTGTATGTGAATTTGCATGTTTGTAAACGCGACCACGATACAGAAGAAAATTCTAGTGTGGGACAAGGTTATTAAAAATAATAATATTAAGACACCACTGACAAACGGTGAAGGAAAAAATCGTAAGGAAAATTGGGCTTATAATTTCTATTTATAAGTTTGAAATCACTAACCCGCATTGAGCAAGCGTGGTGATTAATGCTCTAACCTTCCCCGTGTGAGAAGAGACTTTATTCAGGAGTGGGCATTTAAATAGGCTGTTGATGGTAATGATAGACTGTTGAAAAACCGTTACATTCTAAAATAATAACTTAGTTCTAACATATGACAAGGACATAATAATTAAATACTAATTATCCCTTACAAATTATAGTGTTTAAAAATCTTAATTGTAAAACATAATAGACGCATTACTCGCCCCTACAATTTTCGAAAATTCCCCTCGGTTTCCCTAGGATCCCATCATCAGATCCTAACCTCATAGAAATGGGACCATCTCGGGAGTATACCCTTTCAAACAAAACAAGAATTTTGGAAATCGGTTCACAATCGGCGAACAAACAAAAAAAAACAATCAGCCCAACATAGTACATCCTCCTTTTATTGAAGTCGTTAAAAATTAACAGCTTAATACAAACTACAGTTGACCACTGAAACCGTTCGCAGCTTTTAAGCTCTTTAATGCTAAAAGCTTTAGCTTCTTGGTCCGATAGTCATTTGTTATTATGAGCTTTTAAGTGAAATATTTTGTAACTTAAACCATTTAATATATCATTATTAATTAAGTATTTGTTTTATAGATTAATGTATAAGGATCTCTATGACAGATAATCTTGAAAAGGGTAAGCAGAGGAGTATATAATAAGTTGGGTTTTTAGGAGGGAAAATCATTCAATTGCTTCTTCCTCTCTTTGGGTGAGGTGACTTGTAGATTTTATTTAATTGGGGCAAGCTCGCCGCAACCTCTCAAAACTGCTGCAACTCCTGTAAGCCAGGGTCTACAGTTGATACAGCCATTAATACACCGGAACATTGAGGTCCGGTGCGTCTTAGGGACATGAATAACTGATAAATCATTATTCTATAAATAACAATATTTACATACTTCATTTCAGTTACGATACTAATTATTCCCGTATTCCAATATAAACTTTATTTTCAAGCACAATATATACATTTTAACTTACATAATCACTATTCAAAGAGACTATAAAATTATATGAATAAAACGAACCTTATAAATAGCTTTTCTCAGTATAATATTATGAATGAGTTCATTATCGAAAACCGAATTAATGGTTCCAATGAAATCATTCACTCAAACGATGTATATTTAACATATAGAGGTAGTTCTGAGAACATAAAGGCCTGATTCTGAATTACCTGAATTGTTGAATGTTAAAGTGATTTTCAGGTGAATGAGATCAAAGATAAAATTTCAGATGGTTACGACAAAGGTATTGAAAATATTCTACTGTATGTATATTATTTTGTAGATACAGTCGCTTTGTTATAGGTTTTTGTATTATAGTTATTGTCAAAATGTTATCGCTTCTGAGTTTTAACTTACTGAGGTAATATATTGTGATTAATTGCGTTCACATGAAAGTTAAATCATTATTATGCATTTTAAATCGTGCAGGAGAAGGAACGGGGTGGTTTTTAGTCAGTAAGAGTCTGACACTCCCTCCCGCCTCACCCAAGCGGGAGCAGTCATTCGATGATTTTCCCCCCTTAAAAAAAATCATTATTATAGGTTTACCACCGTAGTTTTATCATGTGGAACGTATATATTTAACACGTTTGGAAGACTAACAGCTAACAAAACAAAAAGTAAGAAATTGTGTGTGAATCTAACAGCCAATTCAAGCCAAGACAAGTCTCAACTTATAAAAAACTTCACGTATGAAAATTTTGATATTCTATACAAAACTCAAAGATGAATCTCTAAAAACACTTTTCATGTCTTGGTTTGGTACTCTAACGTACTACGTAACATCTCCTGCCCGGGTGAGGCGAAAGGGGGTTTCAGACTCTTACTAACTAAATACTCCGTTCCTATTCCTGCACTTCGAGCCGGAGCCCCGGCAAACGAGTAGACGTATCACCCGATCCAACCGTTATTTCATGTCGGTTTTCTGTGAGGTAGTGGTATCACTCCGGTCGAGCCGGCCCATTCATGCCGCAGTATGGATCTCCCAGACAAGCTTGCTGCTAAACCTAGTAAATTAATATAAAATATACTTTCTTCCCTATGTACATTTTTATTTTTCACGTTTTGTGCTCAGCAACAGCCCTCACGACCAACAAATAAGTTAATCTTAAGGAAAAACATCGAACGTTCATGTCAAAAATACAGTTAACAAATCAAGAGCTCCCACAAAATCAATTATAAATAGGCTTATGTCTCAAAAAAATATTCAAACATCCTCTATATAAAGAAATATCCAAATACAGAAAACTTAAGTCCACATTCGTACGGAAAAAGTTCAATTCTACAAGAAATTATTTCTATATACATAATTCAAAAACTTGAGAGATCAGTGGATACTCCACAGTTCCAATTTATACGGAACAAAAAGCGAATGAATACGCTTCATGATTTCAATATCTTTGAGATATAGGTACTTCTTTATTTGATAAGTATATTGACTTAAAATTTGAATACGATATTATTAATATCTGTAGGATTCTTTGCTTTATCATCGATATTTTTAAATAGAGTTTTATACAGCTGTGTCTGTTGCATAACTGCCTCCTTGGCTGAGTTGGTAGTGCAACTGCCGGACAAGGGGTCTCGGGTTCAATTCCCGGATCCGGCAAAGTATTATTGGGGTTTTTTAAATTACTCAGTAGTAGCACGGTGTTTGGAATTGTGCTCGGTATATGGAAATAGGCTCATCCCCTATAACATAGTGAAAAGTGGGCATTAAGTGCCAATGTGCACCTTAGCCCACCCCTTCGGGGACAAAAGGCGAGATGTTATGTTACGTAAAATAAAGTAATTCTCTCAACATCGTCAATCGAACTTATTATCTTTACCTGGCAATTGCCTAAGCGATCTTAATCAACGTAATACATACATTAATCCTGATACGTTTTTCTTAACTCATCTACAACCACAACCATCTAAAAATTCGCTAAACCTAACCCGCAAACACACTTTCTCTCTTTCGCACTACAGAAGGTCCAAAAGACCTTCTTACGAAATAAATGAAACTATTTACCAGCTATCTAGGTAGTCATTGAATTACTTACCAATCATAATGGAGTATTCGTGCTCAATCAGACGTGTTAAAATCGGATTATCCGGACGGATATTTCGAGAAGGTTATCCGGATAGATTCAGGTAAGAACATGACGTAATAAGGCTTAAAGGGGTTAGCAGGGGTGAACCTTAAGGGAACCAACGCCCACATTTAGATTGACGGTATTGGGACCCTAGGATGTGTCCTTTTCTATTTGGTATGTACACAACGGGTATAGTTCTAGATTTCTTTTCGATTTCGAGTATTTTGACAATCTAATATCTAAATTGTATGTGTATTTTTGTCCGATTTAAAGGTTTAGTTGTAGTTATGATTGCTAACTAGATAAAAGAAGTAATTTTTGGCCAGACGACATGGAAAAAATGCTATGTTTTGATAATTCTGTTTAGGTTTGTCAATGAAATATAATATAGTTTCCTGGAAAAGTCAGGAAAACATTTGGTACCTAACCTACACATACGAGGCCAAAACGGACTGCTAGTATTATGATCAAAGTGCAAGTGCTTTAATAAAAACAAAATATGTGACATTACATAGTAGGTACCTGGTACATAAATACCAATCAATAATAAAAACTAAAAAATCACAAAAAACACATTCTCTCGCTTACATTTCCATCCAAATCTATTTCTAATCGAGTAGCAATCGATTATTCTCGATTACGTCGTTTATTCGAATCGTTCGTCCCTTACGAACAGAAGGTCATGGATTGCCATCAACAAGTAAGGGTTGTCGCTAAGCCCCCGACAGAGATGTACTGACAATATCGATACTTATTGACAGATTTATATCGATACTTTACCGAGATTATTTTTGTCTTTTCTCGAGTGTTGTGCTAGGGTATTATCGGGATACGATCGCGTTTTATTTTTTCGTAAATGTTTTTTTCTGTGAATAAATTTGATTTCGTTTTATGCGATGGAATATTCGTATTGGATATTGTAGGAGAATGTACTTAGAATTTGATTTGTTATTATTATTGTTTTGCTTTAGGTATTTAGATGCTGTACACGTGTTTGTTTCAAAAATAAAGATAAGTTCTATTTGTTTTTCGACCTGTACAATAACCGTTTACAGAATAAACAACCCAAAGAAGACCTCCTTAAGAATTTAATTCAAAAAATATGAGGCTACCTGCATACAAACCGCGTTCTACCATCTTAAATAAAAATACTTTTATAAGTACTTCAAGAGAGAAAAGTAATAAAAAATGTGGGATTAGAAAATACTTGGGCAGTTTAAAGGATAACCGAAGCCAGCTAAGGGACGTTTGACTAAATAAAAACATTACTGTCTACGGAAAAGAAAATGGCTGCCGGTAACCGCTTTCGAAACATCATGTCGTTTTAAATTTAATGGCGGTGTAAATCTTTAATTATATCCCAGCGGTCTTGGGCTTGTATCGCGTTTTACGGTCCCTGAAACACGAGGCATCTGTCTAGCTTTCAGTAGGTATGGTGTCACAAAGGAAATTAAACTTTCATTAATCGGTAATCGAACGGTAATCGCGAATCGTTTAGATCGGGGATTTCGTTTGATTTTTACTTTCATTTTAGTGTAATAGTTTGCGGTTTTTTTATGCCATAAGCCGGTAAACGAGCAGACGGATCACCTGATGGTAAGCAATCGACGTTGCCCATGGACACCTGAAACACCAGAGGCGTTACAAGTGCGTCACCAGCTTTTTGGGGATTAGGAGTTTGAGGATTGTTGAGGATTCAGGAATCGGGGAGATTGGGGAAGGGGAAGGTAAACCTCACTCACACGACGAAACACAACGCAAGCGTTGTTTCACGTCGGTTTTCTGTGAGGTCGGTCGGTCGTCGGTCTTCACGCGGTTGCATTGATTATAGAACATCTTTACTTAATCTAACAATTGGTACTATGAAAACAGTTTCATAAATTACAATTTTCATCAACTGTAAAGTAAACCCACTGTTTTGGATTTAATGTGTTCCATTATAGCGAATATACCAAGTCTACTGTGAAACAATGATATTAAAAATTTCGTGATATTCCTTACAATTTAGACAACGCTGGAATGGAGTCCAAAATCTACGCCTTAATCATCATTGTGTAGAAATTGTCCACTGCTGAACCAAAACGTCTTTCGCCTTAAAACCTCAGCCAACGAAGTGTATTTCATTGATTTTAAATCATCTTGGCTCTATATTTTCTTCATCAAACTTTTCGCTAAGGCAGGCATTGACAAGGCAATAAAATACAAATACATATTCGTCTAAAAATAATATTATATCATCACGCCTTTTATCCCCGAAGGGGTAGGCATAAGTGAACATTACATTATGCCACTGTACAATGTAACACTCAAAATGTAACGCTGAAAAGTAATAGGGGGTGAGCCTATTGCCCGATATCGGGTACAATTCCAGACTCCGTGCTACTACAGAGATTTTTTTAAAAACCCTGCAATACTTTGCCTGACTCGATAATCGAACTCAAGACACTCAGCCAACGCGGTAGTAAATAATATTAATGTACAGGTTATCCTCCTGAGGATTACTCCCACTTTAATTTACTATTTTACCTCCTCCCAGCTAGAATAGGTTTCTCTGGCCTTCGAATAAACTTGTTGATTAATATACTAAAGGCTTTTGCGCGAATATTAACTAAGAGAATAACGATTCTAAAGTTTCTCTTGATATAGACCACATGGAAAGCGTACACAGATGTAATTCCAGTTTAAATTGAAATGTCACTTTGTATGTCAATATGGGAATGACGAGTAAAATGAGAAATCTCTCAGATTCATGCATGGTATTCAAGGAGCAAATAAATGGTGATAGAAATGTATTTCTACCTTCAATTCTTTATTTATTTATTTATTTACAAGTGTAAATAAATAAATAAATTAGTGTGCATTAAAGTTAATGCACAAAAAATAAGGTACATAAGGCGGACTTAATGCCATATGGCATTTTCTCCCAGTGAACCTTTACACGATTAGTTTTCCATAAGATTTATTTTCGCTTATCTAAATTCATTTCACAAAAAAATATTTATGAATAGGTATATAATTTTTATTTGTTGGCGCCCACCGTGGTACAAACGTCACTCAACAAAATTAAGATTAGCCCGTAGGCTAATCGGCTACTACACGTGACAGAGGGCCGGCATTTTCTTCGAACAGAAAATAAGCATTGCTATTCAACGTGGTAAAACTGCCAGTCTTCTGGTAACGTGCCCTGATAGTAATGCGGACGAGTACTTTGACGCTTATTTTTTTTATATTAGATTAGACTGACGTTTGCCCACTATCTCGCCTGTTGGTAAGCGATGATGTGGTCTATGATGAAGCACGTCGACCCATAAGCAACCTATTCACTCGGGTAATTTTTCTAAGGGTAAGGGTTATTTTTTATTTAGTTTCTTTCTATTCACTAGTTTAATTGTAGTTAAGT
Organism: Spodoptera picta; assembly: GCA_038387885.1. NCBI lineage: Eukaryota > Metazoa > Arthropoda > Insecta > Lepidoptera > Noctuidae > Spodoptera > Spodoptera picta. The sequence goes on from JAZHFQ010000725.1 coordinate 4,592,378, forward strand.
TTAAGTTGTAAATATTTATGTAATGTTATATGTTCGATATCTTGAATAAAATGTTAGTTAGCAATCATTTAAATTCATGTCCTCATACGTCTCAGTTCATTTAAGTGATATTTGCTTTGAAAACTAGTAATTTAAGCCCAAAACTTCGTGTTTCGGAGTTGGCGCCCACCGTGGGACACAAACCACGATATTTAGTTTATTTATATGTATAACTTAAGTTGAGTTAATAATGAATAAAGTTTTGACGAGTTTAGTGTTTATTGGTATAATAATGGGACAGCATCATTAATTAAGTAGTATAAATATCAACTGCCTCGTTGGTCGAATGGTAGGGCAAAGTATTATTGGGTTTTAAAAAAAATCTCAGTAGAAGCACGGAGTCGATCTAATAATATAACAAAATCTCAGTAGTGCATGAGGGTTCGAAACATAAATCGTGAAAAGTGGGTGTTATTTCTATGTGCACCTCTGCCTACCCCTTCGGGGATAAAAGGCGTGATGTTATGTATATGTATCAAATTACCTCCATTAATGGATAAATTGACGTGGTGGCCCGGGGGTTTAAGACGCCCGCTTCTCATGCATGAGGGTGCATGTTCGAAACTAACCAAAGGCAAGTATCAATGTGACTTTTTTTGAGCTATATTCTAAGATTAGATACCACTGAAGGTGAAGGAAAACATCGTGGGGACACTTGGGCTTATAATTTCTAATTATAAGTTTAAAATCGCCAACGCGCATTGAGCAAGCGTGGTGATTAATGCTCAAACTTTCTGATATGCTATTGATGTGTTGTATTAAAGACTTTGAAGAGTCTAATAATTGATGGATGTATTTTATTTTGAACCTTGCAAGTATTTGTTTTCGGGTAATAAATGTGAGGCAGGTATTTTATATCTGTAGCTTTGTTACGCAAAATCAATAAGCTGTTTATTTCGTTACAATACGTATAGATGTAGAGGATGATACAACGCAATATTTTTGTTTAAGAAATGTGATTTACTCAGGCATCGTTCTTGAGATGGGTTTTGAAAGTGTTTTTGAAAGAAAGAAGAGAAGAAAGAAGAAAGAAAAATAATTTATTCGCCATGGACATATACATGGACCACCGAAAATTAACATACATATACATTAAAACACAAAAATAAATAGAAAACAAAAATAAAAAACATAAAATAACAAAAAAAAACAACAATGAAGGCAAAAAAAAACATTATAAAAAAAAACTAAATAAAAGAAACAGGGTGGCAGCATGTCCACGACGAAAGGGCTCGCCAACTCAGTCTAAGCTGGGCACAGTAAGTACTCAACACTGATTTTCAGTTGGCACCCCTGCAGTGACGCACGGACGGAAGCAACGAAAAATTATTTAATGCAAAGAGTATAATAAGTATAGGGGTTATTTAAAGGAAAATAATATAAATACAAAAGACACATGTTAAAACAATAAACGAAAAGGAAGAAAATAAGTATACATACATAAACAAGTGCTACGTGTACCGTTACCGTAGAAAAAAAAAATAATAATAATAAAAATAAAATTATAAACCACATATATATCACGACAATTAGAATAGTGTGGGTAGGTTGTGGTCGTGAAGCTATCGCGTAGCCCGACACTTATTGCGAGAAGCCAAAGCGAGCAGGTCGACACTTCGCCAGCACTGACGCAACAACAAGGGGCTCGAGGGTGAGTTTGTGAGATCCTACGTTACATTAATAGTGAAAGTAATAAGTTAATTATAATTATAAAAAATAAATATATGATAATGTGACTAACATAATTTGTGTACCCAGTTATACGAATAAAATAATAAGAAGGATAAATGTCAGATTAAATAAACGAAATGTCAATATTTACAGATTCACTCTCAATTTGAGAGTTAATAATAAACTCCTTGAGTTTTCGTTTAAAAGTGAAAGTGCTTTTCATGTAAAGGAGATTTATTGTTGGGATTGTTTTCCATGAAACAAATGTAAAGGAGTACATTAAGTATCACTATGGTGAAGTGAATACAGAATGTTATGAAATTATATAAATCAGTGAATCTATAAATATTTTTCGCAATCTGGAAGTTAAAAAAAAATCATAAAAGTTTGTTGCCATTCCTTTTGCCAACACACACAGACACACATCAAATCCCTCTGAAAACGATATTCCTACTTCTCCATAACCAAAAACCCAACACCTTCCGTTCAATCACACACATAAACACCCCTTATTTTCCAATTTCCCAAACCCCATCTCAGTAAACAGCAACGAGCCCGATTTCATAAACCCTTTCCAATCCCTGCCAAACTACTACCAAGTCGAAATTCACGTGTTTTCATTTCGCCTACAATGTCAATCACCACCTATCTCCACTAAAGCCTCACACGTTATTTTCTGAGAAAAATAAAACAAATCACCGACAACTTGCCGCACCAATAAGCAATAAAAACGTCTGAAGAGTGCTTGAGAGAAAAGAGGGCCGGAGGTATAGACACTCATTTCATGCACCTTTATATACCTCTATATTTTTCTTTTTCTTGAATAGCAATCGAAACTCCAAAAGTGCACCTTTATAAAATTCATTTCTAATGTCAGCTAAGAATTCGGTATTTAAAATTTTAAATGTCATTTCGTTTAAGTGGTTGTCATTTATAATGGATGTGAATTCAAATGGAAGATATTAAATTAGATTTTTTCAGTAAGTAAATATTTTATGAACAGTAGCACTTTCTCAATGTAAAATGCCTAATTTTTATTTTAATGTCCGTCTGGTAGATTATTTTAAATCATAAGACACGTATTTTTTATTTTCTTACAGAAACGTATACTTTCGACGATATATTGATTTGAAATGTCGCGTGACGTCACTTCTATGTACATTTATACGTAGAAATGGTGACTTTGATTCATTTTATCTAAGTATTGTTTTATTATACCACAAAATAAAAAAATATGTGTCTAATATTTTTTCATTACCTAACTTACGGTCTAATTATATTTTTAATTTTCATACCCAGTCATCATACCTATTGGTAGTGACATTATGCTTGATGTAATCAAAGGTATTTACAATATTTTATTTAAAATACCTACAATCTTCACGTCACTCACACATTCAATACGTTCACGTTTAGAAAATAACCGACAAAATATTCACATTTTTAAACTCAACGTTCCACATTTAAAAAGCATGCATTTTTCCACTTGAAATTCTTCCACACGATCCTATTTGCGCACTCCACAAAGTGCTAGAATATATGGCAACACTGCTCGAAACCTTGCTCGGGCCTGTATTTGAATATTTTATTGTAGCAACACTGTTTCCGTTGGGTGTTACCGTTCGGTGCATTATTAGAAGTTCGTTTTTATCTTGTTACGGAATATTACAAAATGGTTTCAGTTTTTGTTACTTTCGTTTGTTATTTGGTTGCTAACTTATTTTAGGATAGTGTTGCTATGCTTGAAATAGTTATTGAGTTAGTTACAAATGTGAAAAACAAGTGTGAAAAAGACACTGCTCTAATTATTAACAGGCTGGATTGAAACAAAAATTAATATGAAACGTAACTCCCATTCTTCATTAGTAATACAAGGTGTTGTTTTAAAGCTGCGTCATTTTCTAGAAGGTAACTCGGCTATCGATTCTAAGTACGAATCAATAAGAAAAATTGTTGATAAATATTTTTAACTTTTCTGTAAATTACGGAAATCCGTAAGTGCGAACTACACGCCGCCGTCTTGTAACTAGCTTTATAACGCGGCTTAACACACACAAACTCAAACACGTAATTGATATTATTCCTAATTCCATAAAACTCTAATAAGTTTGCATTGCATTGCTGTCGCTTATTCTAAAATACTGTCGAACTTAAACGATTTATTACAGCCGTATTGGCCCGAAACTTTCACTTACATTGAACCTTTATGACTTCTGTGACATGCTCCTGAGAAATGCCACGGTTTCAAAACTACACCTTGTATAAGATATCTTATTTAAATGGAACCGTGTTGAAAACTGAGGACATCAAAAATGTAAAAAGCTAATCATTATTTATTTGACTTAGGATTAATTAAACACCATTATATTGATGGTGATCAATTGACCAATGAAACAGGTTTGTGGTACTCGTATATAAATACCTGTTTCATTAAAGGAGAAGAATAATAGAAAGAATTCATAGAAGAAATATTTCTAGAATAAAATATTGACTACCGCCACTTTATGCGATTTTTATTTAAAATAACTATTTCATACTTCGCAATAACTAGTGGCTTTGAATAAAAAACCAGATCTAGCAAGGGAATTTAAAAACGATGAATATTGGAGTTTAAAACTTTCACTTTATTACCAAGTTCTCGAATATTCTGCAGGTGAAATAATGCTTTTGCAAAAACTTGGTCATTAAATATTGAAACGATTCTATGAGGGATCAATTGAAATTGCAGTTGCTTAATTTTAAATTGCAATTGCTTTTGGCGCTCGGTCTAAATGCTGATCGGTATTGGATCTGCGCCAAACGGAAGCGCTTGCTTTGACTGATTAGAGGACTTTGACTGATTAGAGGAGTAAGTATTGTAGTAGGCTAAATACAAAATTGAATATTATATTATTTTTCGTTAATATATATGTCTATCAGTCCTCGCAGTGTCTGCTGTGCAGTATAAAGAGCTAACGTATTTGTTTTTCTTGCTAAGAAGTAGATGGGGCGCGTGAGGGAGTGGAGCGTTGCCTCTTCACAACCCAGCCGTTGCGAACGACACTCCGGGCGTCGGGGATCGCGGGACGAACTTCGGCTAGGAGTAGGAATAGGGTGGTTTTTAGTTAGTAAGAGGCTGACATTCCCTACCGCCCGGGAGAAGCCATATTCCCCCCTTAAAAAAAATTATTTGTTCTTTTAGTGGATTGTGATG